>VZRE01003093.1:5539-100550 GCA_013396775.1 Cephalopterus ornatus
CTTTGTCCCTGCTCCTGCCTTAGGGAGAGATGACCAAGGACATTAAAGGGCACAAAGCTCTCGTCCCACACATCGACACTGAACGTATGCTCTCAGCAATGCTGTGGCAGCAGTTTGGATGATAAACTCTGTCATCAGGGTGTCAAAAGCCAAGAATGAGGAGAAGTTTCTGGCTTTAAAAGTGCAGGGACACCTTCCCCTATCCCAGGTTGCTCCAAGCCCTGTCCAACCTGGCCTTGGACACTTGCAGGGATGGGGCAGCCACAGCTACTCTGGGAAATTCATTCCAGGGCCTCACCACCCTCAAGGGAAGGAATTTCTTCTTAATATCCAGCCTAAATTTCCCCTCTCTCCATTTGTACCCATTACTCCTCGTCCTGTCACTACAGTTCCTGACAAAAACATCTCCCTGAGCCTTCCCTTCTCCAGGCTGAACAGTTCCAGCTCTCTCAGCCCTTCCTCAGGCGTGAGATGATCCAGTCCCTTCATCATCATTGTAACCCTTCCCTGGGCTGTCTCCAGTCCGTCCATGTCCCTCCTGTACTGGGGAGCCAGAACTGGACCCAGTGCTCCATGTGTGGCCTCACCAGTGCGGAGCAGAGGGGCAGGATGCCCTCCCCGACCTGCTGACAGTGCCACCCAGGGTCCCATTAGACTTCTTTGCAGCAAGAGCTCACTACTTGTTAACTTGGTGCCCACCAGGACCCCCAGGGCCTTTTCTTCCAAGCTCTTTTCCATCTGAGTGGCCTGTACAAACTGGTGCCCGGGGCCATTCCCCTCCACAGGCAGGACTTTGCACTTCTCCTTGTGGAACTTCACAAGGTTCCTATTGGCCTATTTCTCCAGCCTGTGGAGGTCCCTCTGGATCTGGGGCTGCAGAACCAGGGCAGCACAACCTTCTGGCTTGTTTTAGTTCCCCACTAAAGAAGAACTTGATGAATTATTATCCCTTAAATCATCGAGTTGTGCCGTCGTCGTGGTTTGGAAAACATCAACGATGAAACCACTAAAGCCCAGAGAGTTTTGCAGGATTTCCATCCAAGAATCAGCTCTCATCTGGCTTTTGGAGCTGAACTCCAGTTCAGGCAGGGCTGTTACACAGAGGGGAAAACCAGCAGCCACCCAGCAATAAGTGTTAATTGACCCAGAGCCACCGCTGTGGTGACAACCAGAACAAAGGAACAGGCAGCTGGCCTTGCCATCTGCACCTGCTTAACTGCAGCTCAACAAACCTCCTCTCCAGAGTTCCCAGCTGTGAGGAAAGGCAGCAAATCCAGCCATAATGTGGGATTCCACCTTGGCTGGGACAGTGGCTCCTGCTCACTCAGATGTGTCAAACCCTTGGTGCGCGTTGTGCTGAGCTTCCAGCCCTGGCTTTGGAGGACAGGCTGGGGGTGGGCTCTGGTGGGCACAGCCCTCACTCAGCTGGGCAGCTCTCAGTGATTTCTAATCCTGGCTGCAGCTCACCATGAATAAAAATCATGGAAGTCAGGAATCACTCGGTGTTTAAAGCGCTTCCAAGAGCTTGGTTGCATCCTGTGTCCCTTTCCATCTGGTTGGGCAGAACATGGAGAGCTCTGCAGTGCATCTCCGAAGAGTGCTGGGACACATGGATGGAAAAGGCTGGATAGGGGCTCTGCAGCCCCAGGGGTCAGGAATTAGGGACTGTGCATGGTCAGCCAACTCCCCAAACCTGCAGAGCAAGTTAAAAGCACATGGAGTCCTTTTTTTTTCCCAGGAGTTTCACGTGCTATGACGTGAGACAGAGGGAATCCCTGATATGCTGGGATCCTGCTACAGCCGGGAAAACTGAAGGTCTAAATTCCCTAAATAGGGTATTTTACCTCCTGGCCATTTCATTGTTGTGTTGATGAGCCCGACCTCCTCCCCCCCAACCTCAGCTCCCCACTCCTGTCAGGGAATTGCAGAGCCAGAAGGTCCCCCCTGAGCCTCCTTTTCTCCAGGCTGAGCCCCCCCAGCTCCCTCAGCCGCTCCTGCTGCTCCAGCCCCTTCCCAGCTCCGTTCCCTTCCCTGCACACGCTCCAGCCCCTCAATGTCTCTCCTGTCTGAGGGTCCCAGAACTGCCCCAGGGCTGGAGGTGCCTCAGCAGGGCCCAGCACAGGGACGGGCACTGCCCTGGGGCTGGGACACACCAGGGCTGGCACAGACCAGGTGCCCTTGGCCTTCTTGCCCACCTGGGCACCCCTGGGCTCACGATCAGCCACTCCAGCTCCTTTTCCATCTTTCCAGCCGCTCTTCCCAAGCCTGGAGCTGCAGGGGATGTTGTGACCCACATGCAGGACCCGGCCCTGCTGTCCCTCACACAGTTGGCCTCAGCCCATGGATCCAGCCCTCCCAGATCCCTCTGCAGAGCCTTCCTGCCCTCCAGGAGATGCACATCCCACCCAACTTGCTGTCATCTGCAAACTGACTGAGGGTGCCCTCCATCCCCTCGTCCAGATAATTGATAAAGATATTAAACAGCATTGACTTATTAAACAGTACTGAGGCTTAGGGGCCACCACTGGCGAATGATTCCCAACTGCATTTAACTTGCATCCAATCTGGTTTGTTCCCGATTGCAGCTGGCAGTGCCCAGCAACACAGAGGCAAACCAGAGCCTTGGCGAGGCAAGCCCAGGCCTCCAAAGACTAATCCCAGAGGAGTGCTCAGCTCTTCCCTGTAACATCTGGAGAGCCCTGGGCTGGGTGGTGCTAAGTGCTGGTCTCGCACGGCTGCTTTTGTGCAGGGATCATCCACTTAACGGCGATCTGTGTTTAAAAACCGGGAAGCAAACGCCTGGGAAGAGCCAGCTACAGCACAGATATCCAATAAAACATCCTGGGAGGGATTTGCTGGGGATTATCCAAAAGCAGGATGGTTTTATCTCTTACATTTCTACCTCACTGTGTCTCCAGAAGCTCAGAAATCCTGCTGTCCAGGGGTTCAGTGCACTCCCTGACAGACCACAGGGATCGTTTGTAGGGCATACAGGGTCCCAGGAAGATGAAAAGGCGGCAGCATCTTTTCTGTGCTCTCCGTTTGCGGGAGAGATTCCCAGGAGCAACGACTTTGGAAGGGCTGATTCATAAGGAGATGATTGTCCGGAGGCATCAGCCCTGGGAAGGGAGAGAACCGAGAAATAATGATGAGTTTGATTAACGCGTCGTGCCACAGTATGCAGTCACTCCGTGCTCCTGCAGCTCCCAGCCCAGGGAGCTCTCATTCCAAAATGTTAATTAGGGGCAGCCTTAGGGGTGTCAGACACAGCTCGTGGTTTTCCATCTCATCCCATCTCTGTGCAGCTCCTGGGATGGTCTCAGCTCTCCTCCCCCTGCACATAGAACCGCTGAGGTCGGAAAAGATCTCTGAGATCATCGGCTCTCCCGGAGTTTCCTTTTCCACGGGTTTGAAAAGTAGCTTTGTGTGGCTCAGAGGCAGCTCAGGAAACCAATCCCTTGCTTCAAATCCCTCCATCCAGCCTGGAAAGTGGAAATCCAACTCCTGGAAAGCACCAAAAGGGAGCTTGGGAAACATCCTGGGGTCATAGAGAGGATAAAGGGTGGGACAGTGGGACACCCCACAAAATTTGGCTGATGTGACACCAAAATTGACCTTAGAGATGCCAAAATTGACCCAAAAATGACATTAGAGGACTTCAGAGACACGAAAACTGATCTTACAGATGTCAAAACTGACCTTAGAGATACCAAAAATGACATTAGAGACACAGAAAATGACCTTAGAGATGCCAAAATTGACCATGAAGATGCAAACGCTGACTTCAGAGACACGAAAACTGATCTTACAGATGTCAAAACTGACCTTAGAGATACCAAAATGGGCCCAAGAGACACAAAAAATGACCTTAGAGATACCAAAAATGACATTAGAGACACAGAAAATGACCTTAGAGATGCCAAAAGTTGCCTTAGATATGCCAAAACTGACCTTAGAGATGCCAAAATTGACCTTAGAGATACCAAAACTGACCACAGAGATGCCAAAATTGTCCTTAAAGATATCCAAATTGACCATAGACATGCCAAAATTGGCCCGAGAGACACAAAAAACGGCCTTAGAGATGCCAAAATTGACCATACAGATGTCAAAACTGACCTTAGAGATACCAAAAAATGACTTCAGAGATATCAAAATTGGCCGTAGAGATGCCAAAATTGACCATAGACACCGCTGTAGCCAAATTGGTGCATGAGCATGACCTTAGAAGATCAAACTGCTCTGTCTCAGAGGCACATCCTGAAAGCAGAAGGATCAAAACTCCCGGACATAATTCCACGAGAGCACCTTCATCAGGAAGGATTTTCCCAGAGACATTCTTTCCGGCGCTGGCCAGTTGTTCCTGCGCTCTGTTGGGTTGTAGACATGTAGAAAATGGCTCAGCTTCTGTCCTGAAGGTTTGGCCATTATACTTTCTCATTTGTTTGATTTCCTATTTACAGTAAAGGTCACTCTCCCTGAAAACGTTGGGTGGCATTTGGAAGTTTCTTTTCCCTGAGGCAAAAAGGTGACACTGGACACAGGAATAATTTGCCAGCGCATTCACACACGCACCCAATGGTGGGAAAGCATCCTTCAGGAGATGAAAGGAAAGCAGACACTGGTTTTATATAATTCAGGCACAACGATCTGTCAGCAGAGCAAGGTAATTATCCCAATAGGATTCCACGAAACGAGAGAGTATCGTGGATTTTATAAACCTCCTTAACATGCAGAATGAAGGCAAAGCAACAAAGGGAATCTTAAAACAAAACATTATGTGAAAATCAATATTGATTGCCAGCGATAAGTGTTATACGAGGCAGTAAAACTCCATCAAATTCCCCCCCCTCCCAAACAAGGCTGGAGACAAATCAAAGGAAAACAAACGGCTCTAAACCAGAGTAATGGCTTTGCAAAGCAGGGAAGGAGCATCAAGAGGCTCATTTGTTCCAATGGCAGCTTTTCGCCCCAAAAAACCCCGCCCTCCTCCCGTTCTGCCCCCCTGCAACGATCCCAAATAACAGCCCATTACAGAGTGCTCTAAATGGTGCCTTCGGGGAGGGGATTAGAGGAAGGATCAATTTTGGGAATGTGCAACCTGGCTCAAGAAGCAGCACAGGGATATGTCTGAAACTCTCCCACATGCTGCCTCCCCAAACGACTGCTTCCATTGCCCTCTTCCCTTCTCCTCGCTGAAAATTCCTGCAGCTCCTTGGCAGAGACAGAGGCACTGCCAGGCTGTGCCTGTGAGGTGCTCTGGCTGCTCCAAATGCTGGGTTCTTCTCTATCCTTCCCCAGATTATCTGTCAAAACTGTATTTTTTGAACTGCAGAGCTGCCTCCAGCCCTGGGAACAACAGCACAAGGACGTGGAGCTGCTGCAGAGAGTCCAGAGGAGGCCCCGGAGATGCTCCAGGGCTGGAGCCCCTCTGCTCTGGAGCCAGGCTGGGAGAGCTGGGGGGGTTCAGCTGGAGAAGAGAAGGCTCCAGGGAGAGCTGAGAGCCCCTTGCAGGGCCTAAAGGGGCTCCAGGAGAGCTGGAGAGGGACTGAGGACAAGGGATGGAGGGACAGCACACAGGGAATGGCTTCCCACTGCCAGAGGGCAGGGATAGATTGGATACTGGGAAGGAATTCCTCCCTGTGAGGGTGGGGAGGCCCTGTCCCAGGTTGGGCAGAGAAGCTGTGGCTGCCCCTGGATCCCTGGAAGTGTCCAAGGCCAGGTTGGATGGGGCTTGGAGCAACCTGGGCTAGTGGAAAGTGTCCCTGTCCATGGCAAGGAGTGAAACTGGATGGTCTTTAAGGTCCCTCCCAACCCAAACCATTCCATAATTCTCTGTTCCCAAGCTCCAAAGTGAGTGGCCCCAGCATTTGGGTGATGCTGAGTCAAGCCAAGGGACAGATGCTGGAGCACTCTGAGCTCTGTCCTGGCAGCACCAGGCTCCAGAGGCACCAGACTTCAGCACTGAGTTATAATCTGGTGTGTCCCATCCCGTGGTGGTTTGCAAACATCTCCAGACTTTATTTTGGGATCTCACATTCCAGTCCCACCCGCCTGTGCACATCTACTGAGTACTGAGCTGAGATCTGAGCCACAAACCCCAGATTCCGAGGTCACCCGGGCCAGCCTTGGGGAGCTGAGAGCTCTGATGGATAAACAACCACATCTGCAATCAGAGAGCTGCAAGTTCCTCGGATGGAATAAAAAGGGAAGGTAAATATTTACAGCTCAGCCTAAATTAACAAATAAGTGAGTGAGAGAAGTGCTAGCAATTCATTTTAGTGCCTAAATCTCCCAGAGGAAGGAAGATCATTAATAGTCCAACAAGAGCTCGGAGACAGGGACAATCCAACATCCCTTTTTATTCTCCAAAGGACATTTCAGTCAGCGCATTGTCTACCTACTTTCTCTGACTGTAGTAGCATCTCCTTTAGAAAAGGGCACAAAATGACTCAAATTTTGGGTAATTCCCGATGTTTTCAGATGCTTTGGGTTGATGTTGCGCCATCAACCAGCGCTGGGAGCACTGCAGTGCCAGGCAGGACAGCTGGAAAGGGAAGGAATTCAAACCCACTTGCTTTTTGTAAGGAATTCTTAGCTTGTAAAATTCCAGTTTGTTTTAACCAACGGACTCAGAGCAAGCCTTGGATTCGGTTTGGTCTGAAAGTTTAAGATTTACGGGAAAAGGTGCATCTGTGTAAAATACACCTGGATCAGAGGCAAGGAGTTCCCCGAATTCCCGAGTGGAAACACACACATGGGACACTGACTGGTGGCATTAGAACTTGAGCTTAACCACAGGTGGACCGAAAAAAAGGGGGTTTGGTTGAGGAACTCAGTCCTGGGACACGACAGGGATGGGAAAGAAGTGACGTTTGGGATAATTTCAACAGACAAACACAGAATTTCAATTCTGGCCTGGTAGATGTTTTCACTTCATTGAAGAGTGAATAACATTTTGTTATTTATAGGAATGAAAAAAGAGCAATTAAGAGTTTTCTTTCAATTATTATTATTGTTATTATTATTATTACAATTCAGGTTTGCATCCTGACTCAGAACAGGAAACATCAGAACGTCTCCCAGGACAGAAATTTCATTTTTATTCCACATTGTATCCCATCCTCTTCCACAAGATGTTCCACCGTGGGACAGGGGAACCTTGAAGGGAGTTTTTTCCAAGTGCATCATCCCTAGGGTGCAGAAACATCAGAACATCTCGTCATCCTCACTGAGCTGCGCCAACCCTTTGATAAATTCCATGAGCCACCAGCTCTCCTTCCTTTTTCCACCCCACTGAACACAAAGACACTCCCCAGCCACCACAGACCTCACCACTGGGCAGCTTTATTTGATTCCAGGCTGTTGTGGGAGGTGAAAATATTATTTACAGAGCTTCTCCACCTGTGTTCCATGCAGTGTGCCCCAAATTCCCTTGGAATTCTTCTGGATTTAATTTTCTAAAATAAAAAGTTTTAATTTTCTCCTTTGTCGAGTGAAATGGAGCCTTGTGTCTGACCACCAGCGGAACCCTGATGTGCAACTAGGGTTTCCCGTTGTTAAATTTGATTTCTTTTATATATTTATAATTTTTAGGTATATTTATAAATGTTATTTTATTTATAATTTTATTTATTATTAAATTTCATATTTTCCCCCTAAAATTGTTTTTTTTTTTTTTCCTAGAATCAGCTGGAAGGTTTTCTCTCCTTGAACTGGGAAAACCGAGATGTGTGACGGAAGACAACATTTTAGCATCCCTCAGGATAAGCTGGTTATCATCCAGTGGACTCTTATCCACGTTGACCAGTCATGTGGGATGTGAATTCTTCACCTCCAACAAAGGCTGAAAGGGAGGAAACCAGTGTTAAAAAAGATGGAATATTGTGTTGAGACAAGAGGTCTTGACTCTGCTGGAGTTGCTGCAGCCCTGAAGTGCCTCAGCCTGGATGGCCCTGGGTGTAATTGCTGCCAACAACACATGAAATAATTCTCTGGAGTTTTAGTCCAATCAAAAAGAGATTTTGATGGGATATTGGGAAGGAATTCCTGGCTGTGAGGGTGGGGAGGCCCTGGCCCAGGTTGGGCAGAGAAGCTGTGGCTGCCCCTGGATCCCTGGAAGTGTCCAAGGCCAGGTTGGAGCAACCTGGGCTAATGGAAGGTGTCCCTGCCCATGGCAGGGGGTGGGAATGAGATGGGCTTGGATGCTGGGGGGGTTCACCTGGAGAAAAGAAGGCTCCAGGGAGAGCTGAGAGCCCCTTGCAGGGACTAAAGGGGCTCCAGGAGAGCTGGAGAGGGACTGGGGTCAAGGCATGGAGGGACAGGACAAGGGGAATGGCTTCCCACTGCCAGAGGGCAGGGTTAGGTGGGATACTGGGAAGGAATTGCTGGCTGTGAGGCTGGGGAGACCCTGTCCCAGGTTGTCCAGAGAAGCTGTGGCTGTCCCTGGATCCCTGGATGTGTCCAAGGCCAAGTTGGAGCAACCTGGGAGAGCTGAAGGTGTCCCTGCCCATGGAGGGGGTGGAATGAGCTGGACTTTAAGGTCCCTTCCAGTACAAACCAGTCTGATTCCATGATTTTACTCTGGATATCAGCCTGTGGATGAAGGTGGGCATTGCTGAAGAAAGAATTGCTGCAAAGAATAAGGAAAAAAGGGGAAAAAAAGAGGTCAGTGCTCATCTTCTTGATCTCACAGTAAACCCTTTGAAACATCCAGCAGAGCAGAAGCCTGGCCAAGGCAGGGACTGTTCCTCACCACTGGCTTTTGGAGAGTCAGATAACAACTGGAGGCTGATCCTGACCCTGGTGCCTCACAGGGCTAAATTAAAAATCATAATGTTAGTGAGAATATTAATGAGGAGGTTTGTGCTGCTGAACGGGAGGGTTTCATTAGCAGCAGCTTTTCCCTCCTGTGACTGACAGTTCATCTGCTGCAAATGATGCCTCTCCAAGTGAACCCTGTGGCGCTGGGAATGGGGGATGGGGAAGATTTTGGGCTCACGCACAGGGTGATCTCATGCCCTGTTTCACGTGGCTGGCCCGAAATGTCACCCCTGCAGTGGGACACAGGGGTGAGCAGGGCAGGTCATGGCTGGGATTCAAGGGATTGTTTGTGCCACGCTCCGTCCTGTGCCTCGGACCGCGACGGCCCAAACAATCCTCCCCTTCATTCTCCAGCTGAGTGGTGTTTTATGGGAAGACAGGGAGCATTAATTTCCTCCATCTGATTGGGTTTTAACCCTTTTTTTTAATTTTTCACAGAATCCCAGGATGTGCTGAGCTGGAAGGGACCCACCAAGACCATCCAGTCCAACCCTCAGCCCTGCACAGACTCATCCCCAAGAGTCCCCCCCTGTGCCCCAGAGGATCATCCAAACCCTCCTGGAGCTCTGGCAGCCTTGGGGCTGTGCCCACTGCCCTGGGGAGCCTGGTCAGTGCCCAACCACCCTCTGGGGGAAGAACCCTTCCCTGAGATCCAACCTTGACACACCCCCTCCTGGTGCAGGTGAAGGGAGGGAGGGTGGGATTCAATTCCAAATCAAATATCTGCATTGTAGGACAACAGAATCCTTGAGTCATCTCTTTCTGCACCACCATTGCTCCAGTAGAGACCTCAGATTCCTTGGGGTTTACCTTTCCTAGTCCTGGGATTCTGGGGACATCCCAAGAGGAACAACCCCAGAAGTGGAAGTAGCAGGCACGGGAGCGATCCAGATTCACGTGTTATTCCTGTTATCCCTGCTCCACAGCACTGCCAGGCCTGGCCTCTCTGGGGGGCTGGGACGTGTATGATCCCCTCACCTTCCATTCCAGAGGTTATTTCCATCCACAGGGGAATAAGGAGCCAGGATGTGCAGAGAAGGTGCTCTGTGCTGATGGCCTCTCTTGACCTCACGCGGCAGCGTCCTCACAGCAACGATTCCATTGCAATATTCATCCTCAGCCCTCCTTGTGGCACTTCAGCAGCAATGATTCATCCCACCAGAACGATCCAGAAGAAATCATCCACTGGGAATGTGGATTTCTTGCTGCCGGGTTCCAGGGGAGCCAAAAACGATCAGGCAGGGTGGTGGCATTTCTCAGGTTGGGGCAGACTAATCCCCAAGAAGCTGAAGAGGAGTTCAGATTCCTTGAAATATTAAGAATCAGGATTTCAAGCATAACAACTTGTTTGACCTCGAGAAGGGGACATGCACTCCCAGTTTCAGGGCACGGAGACATCCCTTCTCCCCTGTTGTCCTGTCAGAGTTCACCCAAAATCTGGGATTTGCAGAGAAAATCACAACACACTTGTTGTTGACCCTTCAGAGACAGTGTTAAATCTCAGCCTTTCTCCTGGTTTTTATCCCCCTTTTGCTATTCCACGGGAGACAAGACAGTGCTGAGGGACTCCAGCATGTTTAATTTTGCTTTTCCCCCTCATCAAGCCAACCATTCTATTATGAAATGGTGATTTCATTTCTTAATCTTCTTGTTTTCCTCTCAGTGTGTGTTTGCTAATGAATTTCACAAGTGGCTGCATGAGGAGCAGGGAGAAGGGATGTTCTCCTCCTTCATCCGGGCTTTTTCTCTGGAAGGGAACCAGACCAGCACAGATTTTTGGGTGACCTGGCACCCCAAATACGTGGGTGGAAGGGAGCACTGGGGTCCTGTAACCGGGAAACCACAGCCTTTAGTCCCTCCTGCCATCCAAACATGGATGAGAAAACTTCACCCAGCAGTTTCTGATGTCCCAAGGCTGGAGAATCCCAAGTGATTCCTCAGTTGAGGGAAAGGACAAGGATTAAAGCAACTGAGCTGCTCTAAGGGCACAGCTTTGGTCTCCAACTCTGAATGAGTTGGAATAAACTCATAAATTCCTCCCTGTGAGGGTGGGGAGGCCCTGGCACAGGTTGCCCAGAGAAGCTGTGGCTGCCCCTGGATCCCTGGAAGTGTCTGAGGCCAGGTTGGAGCAACCTGGGATAGTGGAAGGTGTCCCTGCCCACGGCAGGGGGTGGAATAGATGATTTTTAAGGTCCCTTCCAACCCAAACCCTTCCATGGTTCCATAATTATAATAGCTGAGTGACTCATGTGATCCATATCATCTCCGCAGCTCTGAGCAATCTGGAAATACTGGAATTCCTTTTCCACTGGTGAAGTTGAACCTAAAGGTGCCTAAAGATGCAGAGATTCCTGGGATTTGGTGAAATGCCTGTTGTGGAAAATCTCTGTAGGTGTCTCTCTTCAGGTTCCTGGGAGCCTCTGGACAATCTACAAACCTACAAAGCAGAGTTGAAACCTCCTGGCCAAGGAGGGATCTCTGTCCTTCCAACCACAGCAGCTCCTGTTCGTGCTAAATCCCAGGAGGGGTTCCTCTCCTCCAGGTTCCTCTGGCTGGCGTGGAATTATTTTTAAATGTGTGTATTTTCAGATGAAAGGACCTAAAAAAACTCATTGTGTGTTTTAGTTGGTGTTTCTGCATGACTTTGAAGGTGGGTGTTGCCTCCTTGTGGTGTGAAAACTTGTGGATAAAAAGAGAATATTTGGGATAATGATGAGACCTGGTGGTTTGGAGAAAGCACTGTTGCTTATAGGGCATTCTCCCTGGGGTAAAATATACCAGAAATTGGACTTGGATCTAATTCCAGAGTTTTCTGACTCCTGAAATGAGTTAAGAATGGACTAATGTACGTACCTTGTGGACCCTCACGGGGTCAAGGATCAGAGAATTCACTCAGTGGACAAGATGGGTGCAATATAAAACTCAGATCCTAAATCCAAAAAAATTAAAAATTGAGGAGGAATGAACATCCCAGAGCCTTTAAAGAATGAGGCAGCTGCTTCCTTAGCTCTGTATTTCCCAAAGGGTTAAGCCACTCCTTACCCCTGCTCCCCTTGGCATCAAAAAGAGGAGGAAAGGAAAAAAAAAAGGATGAATATTCTAAGAATTCAGTGATTCTTGGAGTATATTGGGATTATAAATTATCCTTCTACTTCCACTCTGCGTTGCAAGGCTGTGTCCAGCCACACCTTCAAGGGTTGGACTTGATGATCTCAGAGGTCTTTTCCAACCCAGCTGATTCTATGATTCTGTGATTGTCACTCACCCCAATTCATATATATTTGATGCAGACATCCATCCAGGCCTCAGGTGTTACCAGTCCAGGACAACGAGTCCCACTAACTAACTACACCTTTGTCAAATTTGGATTTCCATGCTGAGGAAAAACGGCCTCACACACCTAAAATGAGTCCCTAGACTTCTCAGAATCTTTTTTTTTTTTTTTTTTTTTTTTTTTGAGCATTAATAAATTGTGAAGGAGATTTTGGCAGTGAACAGGAGTTTCTTTTCCGCAGGACCACATCTGGGGTCATAACAAGTGCACATGTGGAAGAGCTCTCGGTCTGACTGCGGGTTCATGGCTACTTTGCCATCCAACAACCAAACACGGCCAGCTTTCCTGGGAAACCTATTTTTAAAGAGAGACATCGGACCAGGACCTCACCTCTGAGGACCAGGATGTCACCTCTGAGGTTGCACATGGTTTTTGAGGTGATGTTGAACTCCAAACATACCCCAAAATATGTTCCCTGCTCCTCATGCTTCAATAACAAGCTGGATTCGACAGGACATTTCCTGCCAGGTCCGATGGATGAGAAAGCACAATTTATAGAATCAGAGAATCATTTATGTTGGAACAGACCTCTAAATCTAAAGACCCCTGCCTCTAAGACTGACCAAGGCAGGGACCATTCCCCTGTGCTGGCCCTGCTGAGGCCACACCTCAAATCCTGGGGGCAGTTTTGGGACCCTCGGGACAAGAAGGACGTTGAGGGGCTGGAGCGTGTGCAGGGAAGGGAACGGAGCTGGGAAGGGGCTGGAGCAGCAGGAGGGGCTGAGGGAGCTGGGGGGGCTCAGCCTGGAGAAAAGGAGGCTCAGGGGGGACCTTGTGGCTCTGCAACTCCCTGACAGGAGGGGGGAGCTGGGGGGGTCGGGCTCTGCTCCCAGGGAACAAGGGACAGGAGGAGAGGGAACGGCCTCCAGCTGTGCCAGGGGAGGCTCAGGTTGGACACCAGGAGGGATTTCTCCCTGGAAAGGGTGGTGAGGCCTTGGCAGGGGCTGCCCAGGGAGGTTTGGAGTGCCCATCCCTGGAGGTGCCCAAGGAAGGCCTGGCCGTGGCACTCAGTGCTCTGGGCTGGGGACAAGGTGGGCATTGGGCACAGGGTGGGCTTGATGACCTTCGAGGGCTTTTCCAACCTCAGTGATTATGTGATTCTTTAATTAACCTGGAAATTGTGTGGATTAACTCGGATTGTATGGAAAGGAATCAGCAGAGCGGCCACAGCCAGAGGTCAGCGGGCCAGTACTGGAGAGGACAGCGTCAGTCCTTGTGTGTCATTTGGGCACCTTCCTGCAGGCAGAGAGCAGGGATTGAGAAATCAACAGCATCAGCCACCCTTCCTTTCATTGCTTAAATTATTTACTTTAGTGTTTTTTCTTCTCCTGGCAGCTGATTTGTCAGAGCAAGTGAAGCAGCCACAAAAGCGCTGTGGCTGTGGCAGGAATATTACAGCAATTAAAAAGAGCCATAAACACTTCCCTACATCTGAAACTGCTCATTGAGCCTGACAAGCAGCCTTTTCTTCTCCCCCTCAGCCACCAGATACAAAGCAGCCTGTTTCCCTCTCAGAAATGCCAGCACTTTTTTTGTCATTCATTCATTCATTCATTCGTTCATTCCCGCCGAGGGTCCCGTGCACTCGGATCAATCCAGACTGAAAGGGACCTTTCTGCTCGCTGGGAATGTCTCGTGGACGGAGTTAACGCTGATGGAGTCTGTCGCTGGGGCTGGAATTATGAGACACATCATGAAACCAGTGCTGGGCTTGGCACTGGGCCAGCTGTCAGCTGGAGCAGAGCAGTGAAACGGCTCCATCCAGCCCAAGAGCAAACTGCTCCCCAGCAGCCGCTGATGGCAGCTCCCGACGTGTCACGGCTGTCATCGGGAGCTGATTGATGAGGTGTCAGTGGATGTCACTTGTCTGTTCCTGGTGGGGAGCGAGTGTGTCAGAAGAACAGCTGGAAGGGTTGTCTTGGGCTCATTTCCATGTTTGCCTGGGTTAGAGAAAAGGGAGAGAATGTGCTACGAGATCTGGATATCAGAAATGACTCCATGTCTCTCTCCTGTTGGATAGGAGAGAGACCTGTCCAGGTTTCTCCATAGTCACAGCGAAGATCTTTGTCTCTCCACAGGGTTCCCTTCCATTTATATATCGTCTAAGGACTGGAATGTCATGGCATCTCCCAAATTGGCACCAAAGGGGATCCTCCAGACCACCTGTCCTGCCATGGAGTAGAATCAGCTTTTCCAAACCCAGTGGAATCACTGCATCCAAAGGAGGCCACGAGGATGGTGTAGGGCCTTGATTTGAAGCTGTGTGAGGACACTGAGGGCACTTGGTGTGTTCAGCTGGAGAAGAGGAGACTGAGGGGAGAGCTCACTGCAGTTCCAACTGCCTGGGCAGGGGCAGAGGAGGGGCAGGACTGAGCTCTGCTCTGAGAGGACCAGGGACAGGAGCCAGGGAAGGGCTGGAGCTGTGTCAGGGCAGGGGCAGGTTGGATCTCAGGAGAAGGTTCTTCCCCCAGAGGGTGGTTGGGCACTGCCCAGGCTCCCCAGGGCAGTGGGCACAGCCCCAAGGCTGCCAGAGCTCCAGGAGGGTTTGGATGATCCTCTGGGGCACAGGGTGGGACTTTTGGGGCTGGGCCTGTGCAGGGCTGAGGGTTGGACTGGGTGGTCTTGGTGGGTCCCTTCCAGCTCAGCATATCCCGGGGTTCTGTGATCAAACCTGTCAAACCAATCACTACAACAACCCTGGGTCCTTGGGTCATGCTGGAGAGTGTTTCCCTTGGAAAAGGCAGTGTGAGGAGAGGGGGTATTTTAGGTGTTGAGGTGCCCTTTTGGGGACGAGCTGGGGAGGATCTTACACCGAATGTCGTGATCCTGACAAGGAACTGCACCGAGCAAACACGTGCTGGGGACAGGGAGCAGGAAACATCAGCCCAGGGACACCCAGGTGGGCACAGGGGGCTGTGGGTTGGCTGGGTGCCCCTGAACCCCTGTGCTTAGTTCACTTCGTCCCTGCTCCAGAAGAATGTTGTTTAACTGGAGCTCAGGGAAGAGCAGCAGGAGCAGCTGCAGGTCTGGGGGTGGGGATGGAAGGAGGAATGGGAGGACACACATCTAAGGGTGGGAGGGATGAGCTGCCTGGTGTTATGAGGAAAAGGTTAAGGGGTAATTTATCATTGTCTGTAAGTACCTGCTTGGGAACAGTAATCTGAGAGGAGGGAGCTCTTCGGTTCCTGTCACTGAAGGACAACAAGATCCTCTGGCTGTGGCTGGAGCGACATGGGGGATTCTCGGAGACAGAGGAAAACAAAACGAGGGGAGGAAGAGGTGACAGATGCTCCAACCCTCCTCATCCAGTGGTTACAAACCCCCTCTTCCCTCCACTGAAGGGTCCTGCTCCCATTCTGAAGTCAGGGCTAATTGGAGCAGGAAAGAACGGAAAATTCACCCTCCTCTCCATGAAAACACCAACACGGACATTGTCTTGCAAACTGGGCCAAAAATATTGGCGCTCCAAATTCTTCAGCCTAGGAATTCCGAGAAACCCAGACATGACAGTGTGGCTTCAGGAATTTCAATCCATTTAAATAAATTCCCAAATCAAGATGCCTTATCTTCAGTTCATTACCACATTCCCTGCTCTCCTACTGAAGTCGCATCCTTTGATAATCCCTGTTTTCCTCATTTTGCCACATTTCTTGTGCTATTATTTTGCCCACTGCCCTCTATGTCCCATAACTGAGGGGTCCTGCTCCCACTCTGAAAAGTCAGGGCTAACTGGAACAGGAAAGAAGGGAGAATTCATCCTCCTCTCCATGAAAACACCCATAGAACCTTTTCCTTACAGACTGGGCCAAAAACATAGGCACTCCAAATTCTTCAGCCTAGGAATTCCAAGAAACCCAGACATGACAGAGTGGCTTCAGGAATCTCAATCCATTCAAACAAATTCCCAAATGAAGATGCTTTATCTTGAGTTCATTATCAAGATCCCCAGTATTCTGCTGGAAGTCACATCCTTTGATAATCCACGTTTTCCTCATTTTGCCACATTTCTTGTGCTGTTATTTTCCCCACTGCCATCTCTGTGCTGCTGGCCTTGTTTTGGGGGTGAACGGTACCTCCCATATCACAATCAGGGCTGGATTCTCCCAGAACATCACACACTCAGACAGTGAAAAGATGCCTTTTGCATCATCAGAGACAAAATTCTCCAGCAAAGCCAGCTCTGGCTGCACCTTAAAGTCTTGGAGATCCCACTTTACTAAAGTCACATCCACGGGGAAGGAAAATGTCACTTGAGACCGAAATCACAATGAAGCCATTACTTCATCTCAAAAATAGAATTAAGGCAGACACTAACCCAGACATTTCATTCTTGTGTCATATAAATCAAAGGTTTTCCCACACCACATTTAAATGGGGTGAAAAATCCCTCCTGGGTGACCTGTTTGACTGAAAATCCGTGTCCAGTTTCAAGGATGATCCATTCAACACAGAACGTGGTGACTTTTCCACTCTGGGAAGCTGTTGAAAAAAAAAAAATCCATTTTATTTGGTATATTTTGTGAGGTGTATATATTTTATTTCTAGAAGCCACATCTTAAGATAATTGGATAATTGGATAAACCCCAGTTGTCCTTACTAGAGACAAGGACAGCAGCTGCACCAGGGGAAGGTTTTTGGCTACCAAGAATTCAGCTGGACAATGAAATTTTCATCCAAACACAAGATGAAAAGCTCCTGGGCAGCTGAATGCAACCAGTCAACCAGAGTTATGGGAAATGGCTGGTTATGGGAAACATCTGGGCTGAGATGGGAATTCCCCCATTCTCCAGTTGCCGCCTGGACTATTTTAGGATGATTTCTCCATAAAATGGAAGTGCATCTTCTCCAGGGCCCCAGCTGGGTATAGCTGAGGGCTATTTCATCCCACATGGGTGGAATAAAGCAGATTTTAGTTAGGATCAAATCATCCAAAGGAAAAAACTTGTCTTTTCTGGCCTGGTTTCTACGACGACGATGAAAAACCTCCTGGTGATTTCAACAGGAGAAGAAGGAAACGTATTGACTGGTGGAGGAATCTTTATCAAAATTACAGCTTGTACACAAGCAGCTTCCTTTGTGCATGGAAAACACATTGATCCCAAAGAGATCCCAAAGAGATCCCAAAGAGAAGGGTTTGCTGACAGCTTGGCTGGTGGGTTACCACCCCCTTCAGAGTGTTACCACCCCCTTCAGAGTGTTGGCCACCAAAGCCAAGAGCAGCTTCTCTGTGAGCCTGGAAGCAGATGTCCATCTGTCCGCTATGGATGCACAGTCCAAGGACATCTGTCCAGCCTCAACACACCTCTTTGCAGGGAGGAAGGTGTTTTATGTGCTCGGGGAGACAACTGAACTGACTGTGCTAGTTCAGAGACCCACAAACTCCCTAAAACATTGCTCTGACAGACAGGGGACAGAGCCGGGCTCATTTCTCGGGTGGGAGTTGGATTTCAGCTCTCACAGGTGACAGCGTCTCTCTCAGCACTTCTCTTGCTCTTTGCTCCAAAGAGGAGAACGGCCGCGTTATCACTACCCTGTTTTTGGCGTGGAAAAAAAACAACTCCCAAATTCTGTCTGGTGTTTTGACTTCAGACGGGCTACGAAATGACGGACTTCTTCTTGTGCTGAAGTCAGAGGTAATAATTCCTCATGGAGTGCTTTTCCTGGGCCCTAAATAGGATCTGTTGGACCCAGGATTTCCCTGCTTTCATGCCCTCTGTCGGTGAAAGGCATCCCCGAGGCAGGCACCGCGATTCCTGCTCACAATTCCTGGGAAGGCAACGTGCTTGTGGATGTTTTCCAGCACTCAGAGACACACGTAACACAGATAATTTTAGATTATTACCTAAAATAAGAAGAAACACTTCTATCATACTTTCATCTCCAGGTCCCCACCGTCCACCATCCAGAAACACGATGGTCTCCTTGACTCAGCTCATCTGGTAGATGCCTAATGTCCGGAATTGCTTAATTTCTGGAACTCCTTCACATGGGAGGACTCACCTCCTTTTCCTGGAGTTGTGTGAAAGCCACGTGGCCATTCCAAAGCAGGTGTTTACGCTCGTTTTGACTGTTGGATACAGACCTGCTGGGATGACTCCTTCTCTCTCTCTGTGGAGTGGTAGACAGAGGGGCCAAAGTTAGAGAAGTTCAGGAAGAATTTCTTCGTGGAAAAGGTTGTCAGACATCGGAAGGGGCTGCCCAGGGAGGCTTGGAGTCCCCATCCCTGGAGGTGTCCAAGGAAGGCCTGGCCGTGGCACTCAGTGCTCTGGGCTGGGGGACAAGGTGGGCATCAGGCACAGGGGGGACTAGATGGTCTTGGAGGGCTTTTCCAGCCTCAGTGATTCCGTGATCCTAAGTTGATTCCCATCACACGCTGTCTATATGTTTGCTTCTAGTCCTGTCCAGAGTATTCCAAGTCCTAAGCACCAGCCACTTTTCATGGCCCAGTGGAATCCCCCTGGAGATTCCACACCTCAGAGCAGGGAAAAGGGACTTTCCTTCCGGATGCAATTGGCTGCTGGCAACAGGATCCACCCAAAGAGCAAGAGGTCAGTAAGTGGTGCCTCTCTCCCTTGTCTGTGATGATCTGAGTCTGCTTGCCCTCCATGAGTGTTCCAACACCAGGATTCTCCAACACCAGGAGCTCCCTGCTCCTGCTGATGAAGCTGCTCCACTTTGTCATGGAAGATGAACATCATCAGGGCACAGACCACACTTTTCTCCTCCTCACTGCTGTACCACAGTCAGGCGTCTGCTCTGCCTCTGCAGCTGCCTGACACTCCAACTCTCAGCCCTGGCTCCGAAGGAATGTCAATCCAGATCCTGCCAGAGCCAAAGGATGACCTCCCAACCCCCAGCCTGCGAGGGTATTGGCTCCTTTCCTGAAATCCACATTGTTAGAGACCTCTACAAGTGAGTCTGAACGGCTCTGTGGCATTTAGCGGGGCAGGAGACGGGGAGATGACCCAGCTGGGAGAAGGATTTAATGGCAGACAATGAGGATTTTTCATGGTGTGACATTTTATTGTGCGCCAATGTGTTGTCATGAGTCCCATGAGTCACCACGAGGGCTGATCTCTGACTTCTCAATCCTCAGCTCCTCTTTTGTCTGCTGGGTTTGCTCCTACCAGGGATTTAGTGCTAATGAAATTAAGGTCTTTTGCTGCTGAATGAATTGTGGCTCCAGTTCACAAGGAAGGGAGAAAGGGGCTACAGAAGTATCTGATGGGGCTGTGAGGTAGATCAGAGAATTAGAGACCTTCTCCTTGGTAACAGGCCTTGGAGTTGTTCCTTTGGAAGCAAATTTGTTCAGGAGCAACTGGACATCCTCTGCCGCTCAGGGGAGGTCGGTGTTAAAGGACTTGTTGTGTAAGTGAAATGTTAAAATGGGTTTTTATCATGGAAAACATCAAGTAACGGATACAAGGTCCACTTTATACTTGTGGATTTTGCCCAGAGAAGCTGTAGCTGCCCCTGGATCCCTGGAAGTGTCCAAGGCCAAGTTGGAGTGGAA
This sequence comes from Cephalopterus ornatus, assembly GCA_013396775.1. Lineage (NCBI taxonomy): Eukaryota > Metazoa > Chordata > Aves > Passeriformes > Cotingidae > Cephalopterus > Cephalopterus ornatus. The sequence goes on from VZRE01003093.1 coordinate 25,210, forward strand.
GGTGTCCCTGCCCATGGCAGGGGATGGAATGAGATGATCCTTAGGTTCCCTTCCAACCCAAACCAGTCCGTGATTCTATGATTGTATTTGTCCAATATTTACTTTGACAGAGGGAATTTAAGAATCTCAAGCCCAGGAAAACCCATTTGTGGATGGCAGGTGATAAAGCAGGTTGGCCCAGTGTGATCCCAGAGAAGTAAGCCCAGGGCATTCCAGAATCACTTCTGGATTTGACACACAACTTGGAAAACAAACCTGAGGATATCCATGATGGTAAAAAAATGGGCATTAATAGAACGAATGTGGTTTGTAAAGCTCAGATGGCAACCACCTTGCCTTGACCCTGTCCAGACCTCTGGTGTCTTCTGTCCAGGTCCTGGATTCCAGGCGGTCTCCTGCCATGGATCCCCACTGTCAGTGCTGGGGAATACCTCCTCAGCCCAAAGGAACCTCTTCTCAAACACGATATGTGGCTGAATTAAAAGGGTACAGTGGTGACAGTGCTTCTGATATTGTTTATGGGGCTCATCCGTTTGTCCATCTCTGAGCAGAGGTGAAAATCTCAGCCAACTGAAGTGTCTTCCTTCATGTGTCTTCTGAAATGTGCTGGGATCGATGAACGGGAGGCATTTATGTCATTCCATGGAATCATTTAGGTTGGAAAAGCCCTCTGAGATCATCCAGTCCAGCTGTTCCCCCAGCACTGCCAAGGCCACCACTGAACCATGTCCCCAGGTGCCACATCCACAGGGCTTTTAAATCCCCCCAGGGATGGGGACTCCACCCCTGACCTGGGCAGCTGTGCCAGGGCTGGACAGCCCTTTCCATGAAGAAATTTTCCCAATATCCAACATAAACCTCCACTGACACAACTTGAGGCCGTTTCCTCTCATCGTGTCCCTTGTTCCCTGGAGATGAGGGAGCCAGACTTGTTCTGGTGATGCCCAGGACAATGGATGCCAACTGAAACCACATCAAATACAACCTGAACAGAGAAAAAGCTCCCTTTTTTTTCACTGTAAGGGTGGTGAAACTGCAGAAAATATTTCCTGGAGGGGTTGTGGAGTCTCTGCCAGTGGAGATACTCAAAACACAACAGGACACAGTCCTGGGTGAGCTGCTGGAGGTGACTCTGCTTGAGCAGGAGGGGTGGACAAGGTGATCTCAAGAATCACAGAATATCCTGAGCTGGAAGAGATCCCCAAGGAGCTCCTTTCCATCCTAAATCGTGGGATGATTCTGTGATTCATGAGAAAGCAAAACCAGTCTGTGGAAGGCTCATTTTTTTTTTTTTAGCAAGACAAGCTTGTAAGATATTTTTTGTTGAGTCCATCTATCTGGTGTTTGACAGTGTATTAATCTCCTTGTGGAAAATAATCATACCCCATTCCGCTCCACCAGTGGAGATACTCAAAACACAACTGGAAACCAGTTCTCAGAGAGGATGGTCCTTCTCCAGGCTCAGACTGGAAATAGGGTGGTAGATCCTGAACCACCCTGCAGGAGAAGGCAAAAGGAATTGCAGCAGACCCTACACGGAGGGTAAGGGGTTGGAGGATTAACAGGCCATTAATTCCACAGGCTGTAAAATGCTTCCATGAGGCTCATGGAGAGGATAAACAGAAGAGAAAAGCCCAAGGAAACTCAGATGTGCTCCAGGAAGAGACAATAGGAGAGCCAAGAAGGACACTGTCATGGTCATGACAGAAAGACTTGTGGGGTTTTTGGCAAGAGAAGCTTGTAGGATATTTTGTTGGGACCATATATCTGGTGTTTGACAGTGTATTAATCTCCTTGTGGAAAATAATCATACCCCATTCCGCTCCACCAGTGGAGATACTCAAAACACAACTGGAAACCAGTTCTCAGAGAGGATGGTCCTTCTCCAGGCTCAGACTGGAAATAGGGTGGTAGATCCTGAACCACCCTGCAGGAGAAGGCAAAAGGAATTGCAGCAGACCCTGCAAGGTGGGCAAGGGGTTGGGAACAAGAGAAGAAACTTGCTTCTTTACTCCAGCTTTAGGATTTGGTTTCAGTACCATCATTCTCAGCTGTTTGAAACCAGTGCATCTTCATTAACCAGCAAATCCATGCTGGCTTTTTTTCCTGAAGATTTGCTCTGCAAAGGAGGACTGTGGGCCCAGCTGGAGGCAGATTATCCATCCGTGGGAGTAGCCATGTGGAAGGAGGTTTAGAGACAGAGCAATCAGGCAATTGTTCTGTAGGAGGGCCTGTGCCAAAGCTGTCAGTGTTGACATTGTGCTTATCCTAATCCATAACAGCTTCACATCCATGATCCAGGAAACGGGAGCCAGGCAGGAGCGAGCACCGAGGTTGCCGCTCTGATTTTACACGCAGGTGTTTTAGGCCAGGTGTGCAGTGACCTGGATCGAGGGAAACAAAAGGAAAGGAATCAGATTAACAAGTCTGGTTTAAACACAGGCTCTGTTTGCAGCAGCCCCCGGGGGGTGACACGCAATTAGGCACAGAAATGCTGCTTACAAGCAGCACGAAATGACTCCAGACGCGTGAAGAGCGAGATTAACTCAGCACTAAGCGATTTACCACTGGCACATGTAGCACTGGCGGCTGAAACGATCCTCTAACAACACTCTGTGACCTAAAAACTGCAGCCCAGGTTGTGGAAGTCGTGTTTTCCTTGTCCCGTGCGAGCAGATGGTTCCTTCCTCCAAGCATACGGAGCACCCGGTGCCTGGGAAGCTCCGGAGACTGTTGCTGAGGGGCAGTTTTCTGGCATGTTTTGGATGTGTCTTCCTGTGATTAACTTAAAGGTGAGAAGTTTGCATTTGTGGAGCAGCAGAACCGGGGTGGGTTAAGAGTTTCTGGGGAAAGAAATGGCATGTGTTTCCAGTTCACACATCGGGACACCACGTCTGCTGTTTCTTTCTCACCGCCCCACCGCTCCCAGCACTTTGCTGAGGGTTCCATCCTGCTGCTACAAGGACCCAGGGGAAGAAACAGAGTGTTTTGGTTCATAGAAACATGGAATGGTTTGGGTTGGAAGGGACTTGAAAGCTCATCTTGTTCCACTCCCCTGCCATGGGCAGGGACACCTTCCACTAGACCCAAAGAAGAAAGAAGAAAAAGAAAAAGAAGAAGAAGAAAGAAGAAAGAAGAAAGAAGAAAGAAGAAGAAGAAGTAAGAAGAAGATGAAGACAAAGAAGAAAAGAAGAAGAAGAAAAGAAGAAAGAAGAAGAAGAGAAGAAGAAGAAAGAAGAGGAAGAGAAGAAAGAAGAAGAAAGAAGATGATGAAGATGAAGAAAGAAGAAGAAGAAGGAGGAGGAGGAGGAGAAGAAGAAGAAGAAGAAGAAGAAAAGAAGAAGAAGAAGAAGGAAGAATGAAAACAAGGAGGAGGAAACTCATAGTTGATCTGTCCCTCTTCTTCTTGGCTTTCACCCAGTTCTATTCTCTCCAGGTGCTTTTCCACTCCAAAAGTGAGGCCTTGGACATGCTCCCTTCTCATCCAAGACAAGAAAGTCATGCTCTTCATCTGAGATCTCTTCCAACGGCATCTGTCTTGAATTTGAAGGGAGCTGGAAGAGAGAGGGCAAGGGGACTCCATGGATACAGCTCTCCGGTGGAGAAGTCCCAGAGTCAGTCTTAACATTGTGTCTGAGTGGTTTGAGTACCGTCAGCAACCGTGGAGGCACCTCCATCCTTGCCTGAGCTCCATCGTGGTCCCTCAGGGACACAACCCCACCTGTTTTTCTCCTTCTGGAAGAGCCACACCACATAAAAGTGGTCAGCTGTGCTCATCATTTAGCAATTACACAGAGAAGCGACTCTGGCACCTTCCCTGGGGTGTGAATGTGGGGGGGGGGAAAGGGGAAAAAGGGGACAGGACGTGTAAAATGTGGATTTTCAATGGATTTCAACCAATCCCTTCCCAAGCTGTTCCCAAAAAAAAAAAAAAAAAAAGAAACACACCNNNNAAAAAAAAAGGAAAGCACTCAGGAGAGCACTGCAAGAAATATGAACCGCCCTCCAAGGCTCCAAACAACCCCGAGGCCATGAGGAAAGTCCTCAGTGTAATCAGGAGATCGATGGGTTCCACCAAACCCACGCTCTCGTCCCAAAAACACGGCCCTGATTCCTCATTGCTGAGCCCCCCCGCTTCCTTGGAGCAGCCGGAATTTATGGGGGAGATGATAAAGAAAGCAAAAAGAGCCCTGTCAAGGTTCTCTGTGCGTGCTGTAAATTGTCCATATATCAAAGGTATTGCCCACGTTCAGCATTTAATGCTGTCGATAAAAATATAATGTGAGAGGCCCCTCCCCACCCCAAAAAAAAAAGCTGCTCCCGAGGAAGGATGAATATTCCATGTGAAATATTGGGCCTGTAAAAGGGGCATTTTTCTGTGTGGCTGGAGAGCTGGTATTTCTTCCTATTTCATTTACATCAATCAATGATGAGAAAAAAAAAAATGTAACAGCAGGAATCAGATTTTGTAGCTGCAGGAAACCTGTGGAATCTGAAGGATTTTGGGGATTATGGATACATTCCAAAGGGAGCAGCACGAAGAGACTGATTTGTCTCAACTTTTCCAGTTTTCCTTGCTCAGGGAAGTCAGTTGCTTCTACATCCCGGGGTCATGCCAGGAAAGACTAATAAAATTGTCATTGTAAACTTTATTTTTGTTGGTTCCTTCGTTTGATTTTCCACAAAATGTTGGCCTTGGAAAAGGTGATCTCAAGCAGTAAAAAAAAATAAAAATAAAAATAATAAAAATAAAAATCAAAATAAAAACTAAAAATAAAAATAGAAATAAAAGTAAAAATTAAAAATAAAAATAAAAATAAAAATAGAAATTCAGATTAAAAATAAAAGAAGATGGAATTATTCTGCTTGATATTCCAATGTCTGTTAAAAAATCTTGCTGGAAAACAAGGGATCAATGACATCTTATTGTGGCCTGAGAATAAGAGAGGAGAGACCTGAAAGGACAACACAGAGAACAGGGTGAAGGTCAGGTCCCCCACCCTAAACCTGCCCTGATGGATCTGTGTAGGGTTCACTCCTGCCTTTCCTTGGGACTTGTTTTGACACCCAGGAAGCTGGGAGAGGGCAGGGAAGGAGGGCAGTGGATCAGCGGATCCCGCTGATGGATCCTGCCTTGCTCCTGCCTTTTTCAGCTCCACCCCTGGAAAACCAGGGGGCTTTGCTAAAAATCCCAGAAATTCAGCCAAGCCACTCATCTGGGGGGGGGCAGAAAAAGGCTGGAACTGGGTTCCTCCAAGTGCCATTGGGAAAAAAAAAACCACCTCCAGACCTTTTTTTCCCCTCCTGCCTTCCTTTGTTTTCCCTTCCCTGGCCCTGAAGAAGCTGTTGATTATAATTTCAGTGCAGTTTGAGATTCAAGCTTAATGGAGCAGCCCTTTCTATTTTTGTCCTCTGTGCATTGTCATACGAAATAGCTTGGGTTATATTTTGTTGTTGTTGATGCACTGGATATTCGGGATGTTTAAATCCAGCAGCGTTTGTGACGGGCTGAGACTCAGTGCCGGGGAAGGGAAAAGCTTGAGGTTTACTCGTTTCTGTTATTTATTTTGTGGGCAGATTGAGATTCCGCCTTGTGGGTTTGTTTTATTTTTATTTTTAACCAGGGGAAGCTAAAGAATGAATTGGAAAGGGCAATCCCCTGCCCATGGCAGGGGGGGTTGGAATGATGATTCTTAAGGTCCTTCCCAACCCAAACCATTCCATGATTCTATGACTTCTGTCCTCCTTGCTCAAGCACCATCTCGAACCTTCCTTGGTCCTACAGGAAATGATTGATACCAACTTTGCGTTTTATTTTAAAAGTCTAAAAGTCCAGTGGTAATTCTTTATGTGCTTTGTTTTTTGGTTTTTTTTAATTGATCCTTCTGGTGTGATATTTCCAGCCTTAGATTATTTCTTACCCTGTTGTGGTGTCCCAATAATTCAGTTCCCAACGTGTGCTGTTCCTCGTTGGGTTAGACCATGAATAAATATCACCAAGGACGAGCTGTGGTGCTCCCTGAGCTTCTGTTTCCAAAACCCAGCATATATAAGACACTGCCTCATTCAGGAACCCCCCAAATGGGCCAAAACAGGTAAAATAATGGGCTAAAAACCGATATGATGTATCTAAAAACAGTCCTAAAGTGCCACAAATCTATTCTCTGGGAAACCCCAATTTAAGGGAGTGCTTTCCAAAATAACGGGGTGGATTAATTTTAGGCAGAGCTTGACTTACAGAGCAGGCAGAAGGGTTAAATTCAGTTCTCAGTAGCCCTGAATGTTTCTCCACAATCTTTTGTGTTCATCTGGAATGCATCCAGTGCCAAGGATGCTCTGCAGCTGCAGGGACATGACCCCTCTTTTTCTGGATAATTGTTGTCCAGGGCACATATTTTAGCTTGAAGGCAGAGGCAAGGTTGGTTCAGAACCCGCACAGATCCCAAACAGAGCAGTAAAAGGGCCCATATTCCCTAAGATTCTCATTAATAGGTATTCATTAAGGGTTGGATCCATCAGCTGTCATCTCATATCCCGCCCTTTCTGAACCCTCCAAAGATCCAAAGATCTATAAAGCTGAATTTCTAGTTCAGAAATTTGGAGCTGTGAAGTGGAAATATTTCAGTTTCAAGAGCAGCCGGACAGTCCAGGTTGGTGATTCCAGGGTGTCCTGTAAGAAGAGAGGGAGGAAAAAAGGAAGGATGGGGTGCCAGAGAGATGGATCCTGATCCAATTTAGAAGTTAGTAAACAACAGACCTAATGGACATGGCAGGAGGGGGGAATTGGATGATCCTTAAGGTCCCCTTCCAACCCAAACCATTCTAGGATTCTGTGCTTCTATGGAATGAGGTGAATTCGACTAGAAAAACTGGGAATAGTTTGGTTGTTCGTTGGGAACTTGAAAAACAAAGTTAGAAGCGGGGTGATAAGACCGAGATTGGTGTTATAACACATGTGGAGGCAGAAACTCGATGGCAAAGCCAGGGAAAAACTGGAAAACGAAGAGATTTTTGTGTGCTTAATGCAAAGCAGGGAACAGCTGAAGCACCTGAAGAGGCCTTGAAAGCTGCAGCTCAAATAACATCCAGAAATGTCCCCATTCAAGGCTCGGCACTGAAGAGGGTTGAGGGGATCTAAATCACCCTTGGCAGCTTAATCCTGCCTCTCCATCAACCATCCCAGTGAGGGAGGTGCTGTGGCCTCCCCCAGCACCCAGAGGTCTTTGGAAGTATTTCCCCTTCCATCCCTGATTTTTTTATTTCAACTCCAGTTAGTTGCTTCTTGTCCCTCTCTCAGTGGACAAGGCAACAGCTGATCTCAGTCCCCTTTCTGACAACCTTCTCCACGTCAGGAGGAGGTTGCCATGCCAACCTTGTTGCCAAGCTGAGGATGGAGCGTGGCTCCAAATCAGCACCAGGCACAAGACCTCAGGAGGAACCACCTCCTCCATACAGAAACACAGCAGCAAACCCAGAGCACCCAATTTATAGGATGTCTCTGACCAAGCCCTCCCACCCCATCCCAGGTGAGTCTCCTTGAGGTTAACCCGAGCCAAATGCACCTGGTTTGTGCAGCTGAGCTCTTAAATCTTGGATTTCCTGGCACAGGAATGGATGGGATTGAGTTATTGAGGGTTTTTTCCCCACATGAGAGGTCCAAGCAGAATGGAAAGGTTGGCTCTGGGGAGGTAGAGGAATTCTGTCCCTGAGATTACACACCAAGCCTCTGGGAATGCTTGTGGGAGGCTTGTTTATCTGTGCTTGAGAGGAGCCATGTTTGGATGGGATGAAACCGGGAAAGGGATTAGTGACAGCAGGGATCAGTCCAGAGTATTGTTCCTTGTCCCCATATTTGCTCCTGGTGACAGAAAAAATGAATCTGCATTTAAGCAGAGCAGAGAAAAGAAGGAACAATCTCAGAGATGAGGAAGAACCTATGTATCTCGTACAGCTTCTCCAGGAGCAGTTCATCCAGGCGAGAAACAGGATCATGGCATCAGGTCCCCCCTGAGCCTCCTTTTCTCCAGGTTGAGCCCCCCGCCAGCTCCCTCAGCTGCTCCTCATAGGACTTCTCTCCAGGCAAAGACAAAGATTCTGCTTTTCGCTGGACACACAGAGGGTGCCCTGCAGAGGATCAGACCATTCCCTCACCATCATCTCATCATCAAAGCCACAAACTGACCAAAGGGAAAGAAGAAGAATTAACACCTCTGTATTTACAGGACAAGGTGGGGAGGCCCTGGCACAGGTTGCCCAGAGAAGCTGTGGCTGCTGCTGGATCCCTGAAGGTGTCCAAGGCCAGGATGGATGGGGCTTGGAGCAACCTGGGCTAGTGGAAGGTGGGACTGGCAGGGGGTGGGACTGGATTGTCTTTAAGGTCCTTCCAACCCAAACCATTCCATGATTCTATGCCTTAAAGACCCTTGGAGCACTCGGAGCTGATGTTTGCTGTCCCAAAACCTATCTTGGCATCTGCAGCAGTGCTTCTCACTGCCTGGAGTCATGTGGGACAATGCAGGGGTAGCTGCCCATATTCCCTCTGGACTCCAGTGATTCCTTAAATAATTTCAGTGCTTTATGCTGGGAAGTTCTCCAGAGGCTGAAAGCACCAGTTCTGCACCCAATGGCTCCCGAACCAATCCAGGCTTTAAGGGTTTTAATGCTTAATAACCATAAAGGTGTGTCCAGGTCTGTGACTCAGTGTGAGAAAACTGCCACCATTCCCCAGTGACTGACACATCCTGAATCCTAATCCTTAATCCTCAATCCTACTGGACCAGGTTGCCCAGAGAAGCTGTGGCTGCCCCTGGAAGTGTCCAAGGCCGGGATGGAGCAACCTGGGCTAGTGGAAGGTGTCCCTGCCCATGACAGTGGGTGGAATAAGATGGGCTAGAAGGTCCTTTCCAACTCAAACGATTCTGTGATTCCATGATTGTGTTTCTACCCTGGATGAACTGTATGAGACAAACATGTTCTGCTGGTAGGGAAGTCAAACAGGATGATCTTTAAGGTCCCTCCCGACACAAACCATTCCATAATTCTCTGATATATAAGAAATCTGCACCTAAATGGATCTGGGAGGGAAAGAGGGACACAAAGCCCCTTTAAATCCAGATTTTTCTCGGCTTCCGTTTACAACTACGAGCAGCAGCAGCAAAAGGCAATCACAGCTCACGTCTGGGTACAGATGAGCTGAGGATGTTACACGATGTTGGTCATTAGCTTTCAATGAGACCAGGTGTCAAGGGACAGGGTTCTGCAGCTCCAGGAGGGGATGATTTACAGACCTGAGGGATAACAACCCTCGTAAGGAGCAAAGCTGGGAAAATCAAGCTCCACAGGCTCCACCTGAACTGCACCTACCTGTGTGTGTGTGTACCCAGGGCTCATATTTAGTGCTGCTGGTGGCACATTGACAGAAGGCTTAGTGAAAACAAATGTTAATGTTAATTAAGCTGGAAAACTTCCCAGAGCCTGAGAATGAGAGTGTTTGCTCGGATAATAATTCAGATAGCCTGTGCCCTGCTCAGCACTTGCACTGGGAAATGGGATCACTCAGAAAACAGGAATCAAAGAGCTGGAGGAGATCATCATCTCTTTCTTAGGATGGGGGGGGGTGTCATGCTCGTTGTAGCATCTTTTCCAGGGCTATAAGCACGCCAAGTTTCACTGATAAAAGTGGTCAGACACACCTCACACCTTCCTCGTGAGAACATGCCATGCTGACAGAGCTCCCGGCTTCCTGACATGCCTCCTAAATCCTCCTTTACTTAATTTCACTCCAGTGCTTCCAGATGATGACAATTAACCTCTCTTAGCACAGAGCACAGCAAACAGAGAGAGCTTGAAGGTCTGAGTGAGGACCGGTTGGGCACGGTTTCCCTTGCACACAGTCAAGATCTTGCTGGTTAATCTAAATAATTTTAGTTCTGTTGCCTTGGACTGGTCATCACGGCCTTGCACCAGCTAATGATCTGGCCCAGTGATTTTAAATTCCCTTTTACAAATCTTTAATTCAAATTACACCCACTGGTGCCAGCCCGAGCCTTGTGAACACCAGAGAAGGGCTGGGGGCTAAAAAGCCACTCCATCTCTTATCACAGGGATGAGAATCCCTGGGTATTTGTTTATTTATAGCTGAAAGGACTTGTGGGGGGAGGGGGTGAGAAAACATAATAATTAGGAGCTGAGGAGATGCACACAAAGAGCCCAGGAAGCCCTGGTAGCACTTCAATCATTGCAGGAGGCCACGGGATGGCTCGACACGTCCCTATTTTCTGCTTCAGTGACACGACTTTCACAGCGTGGATGCAGCATGTGCCGAGTCCCAGCTGGCAGCTCAGCTCTCCATTGGGGTTGTAATTAAGCCTCCTTGGCTTTCATTTGGGGTGGTGCTCCCCAGAGGCCTCCTGAGTGTTTTCCAAAGGGGTGGGAGCTCAGGGCTCTTAGAGAGAGCCAAGAGCAGATCCAGGGAAGTGCCGGCCCCGGCTGCCGTGTCCTGTGGGGCAGGAGGCTCCCTGGAATGCAGGGAGGCACAGAATCACACGATCACACAGGATCAACCAGGTTGGAAAAAACCTCTGAGACCATCCAGTGCAACCTGTGACCCAACCCCACCTTGTCACCCAGCCCATGGCATCGTGTGCCACGTCCAGTCTGTCCTTAAACACCTCCAGGGAAGTGACTCCAGCCCCTCCCTGAGCAGCTCATTCCAGTCCCTGATCACTCTTTCTGTGAAGAACTTCTTCCTGATGTCCAACCTGCCCCTCCCCTGGCACAGCTGGAGGCCGTTCCCTCTCCTCCTGTCCCTTGTTCCCTGGGAGCAGAGCCCGACCCCCTCCCAGCTCCCCCCTCCTGTCAGGGAGTTGCAGAGCCAGAAGGTCCCCCCTGAGCCTCCTTTTCTCCTGGCTGAGCCCCCCCAGCTCCCTCAGCCGCTCCTGCTGCTCCAGCCCCTTCCCGGCTCCGTTCCCTTCCCTGCACGCGCTCCAACCCCTCAACATCCTTCCTGAACTGAGGGGCCCAGAAGTGGACACAGCATTCGAGGTGTGGCCTCACCAGTTCCCAGTCCAGGGGAAGGCACACAACAGGTTTTCTTTTAATTTCTGCTTGCTCGGAGATATCTCCACTCAGTCATCCGGGCAGGAAGAGTTTCCTACTCCTGCTTTCCCCCTTCCTGACCTTCACACACCCGTTCTGGTCTGTGTGGTGGCAGCTCCTGGGAGCTGCAGCGACTCTGGGGTGGATGTTGTGATGTTGTGCTCACGCTGACTGGGAATGGATGTCCTGGGAAAGGTGCCATCTCGGTGCACTTCCAGCAAAGCCATTTAATCGAGTGAAACTACTCCCAGGGCCCACCCTAAATCATAGGATTGAGGAAGGACACGTTGGATGAGATGTGCCAGGGTTTTTTGTGCAGCATATGAGGTGGTTTTTTATCGTGGAATCATGGAATGGTTTGGGTTGGAAGGCACCTTAAGGATCATCCAGTTCCATGGGCAGGGACACCTTCCACTAGCACAGGTTGCTCCAAGACCTGTCCAGCCTGGCCTTGGACACTTCCAGGGATCCAGGGGCAGCCACAGCTTCTCTGGGCAACCTGTGCCAGGGCCTCCCCCCTCTCCCAGGCAGGAATTCCTTCCCAACAACCCACCTAACCCTGCCCTCTCGCAGGTTAGATTCCTCCATGTTCAGAGTCCCTCTCTGCCTTTCTTACATGTCCTCTTCAGGAGCTGAAAGGCTGCAATAAGGTCAGTCCTGAGCCTTCTCTTCTCCAGGCTGAACAATCCCAATTCTCTTAGCTGAGCTGTCCATGGTCCAAGCCATCTGATGTGACACCAAGAGCTCAGAGGGGTTGGTTAGGACAGGTGACACCTGGACAGCAGCTGTACCTAATCCTGGTATCCTAAAACTCCTTGAAAGCAAAAAAGATTGAGCTTTGTCTTGGTGTTGTAGCAACTTCCAGGCTACAAGACATCGCTGACCATTTCGATCAACCTCTGATTTGCTGTTGGATTTAGCTGGTCAGCAACTCGGTGAGAGTTTCAAATCAAAAATGATTGTCTCTTTGAGGGAGAAATCCAGCCCTGACTTGAAAGCCTCCAGCAGCAGAGAGGAGCAGCACTTTGCGTGGCACTGCCTTCACCTGGGCCATCACTCCGCCAAAATCATTTCGATTTGCATACGTCAGGAATCCACTCCCAGCTGTAAATATTCCTTTATCCACAAGATTAAAGACTGCTTTGCTCACCACAATTTTCTCCCCGTGAAAGCTCTTACACACCTTAATCAAATTAGTCACCTCTCCATCTTCTTATTTTTGATAAACTGAACAGATTGGATTGTGGAAAATCTCAGTGCAAGGCACTTTCTCCAGCTCTCCAGTAATTTTTCTTACAGTCTTTTTTGTTTTTTTTATTGGATTCCCTTCAGACCTTTCCCCAAACTCCTTTTTAGATCTGACAGCACCCAGCCAGCTGCTTTCAACATCTCACTCTTGCATAGAAGCAGAAAACATTCCTCCTTTCCTAATTCCACTTCCCTATTTTTTTATTCCAGCCTCTCTGTTGATGTCTTTGCTGTAGCCCCACGGTGGGAATTCCTGGGGATCTGGTGCTTTCCAAGACCCCTTAACCCCATTCCCTAACACAGCCTGCGTTCTTTAAATCTCTGTGGGTCGCTTCGAAACTGTCTGTTTAAAATCCTTCCTAGCCCTGTCATGATTTATAATATATTTATTCTGAGTAAAAGCTCATGTGAAGCCACGAGGGTTTCTTTACTACAATCCTATGCAGATTCCCCTCAGCCAATATTTTAGGTGTATCAAAACGACCTAATAATTTTTAAACAAATCCTAGTGTTTCCTTAATATCTTCATTGATAATTAGTCCTACTGATATCCAGGAAACACAAATAATTCTTCCATTGAATTTTAAAAACGGGAGAGGGAGGTGAAAACATCTTGAGGGATGGAGAACAGGTTATTACTTTCTTCCCCTCCGCTAACAATGAGCCAAACACCTTTGCTAAGGTCCCTTGTGTTCTTAACATGCTTTACAAATCTTAAATCCTTTCCTTAATTCCTTTAGTTTTCCAAACCCGCTGTTGAGTTTCATAGCTTCTCGTTTTTTTACTAATTGCCACCTTCCTGGATCTGTTCTCCCTCTGTTGTCTTTTCATTTCTGATTGTCTCCTTCGTTTCACCGCGGGGCCAAAATGGGATTTGAGGTCAGGCTGTCCTTTTACTCCATCTGCAAATAGTGGTTTCACATGGAAGCGGGACTTGTATCAAAGCTCCTTTTTTTTTTTTTAATGCTGGAAATGGGACAAAGACAGAATGATAAATCAGTCCTTGCAAGAGTGCTGGAGCTAATTATAAAGCAGGAGAGAACAGTGGCCACAGGCAGATGGGGCTGCACAAGAAAACACTCAATTATTCCCAACTGCACCTAAAAAATCCCTCATCCAGCCAAATTTGACCATCTTCCTGTCTCTCTGTTTGTGGAAGGACAACCAGCTCCAATCCCTGTGGTACCACCATTTCCGCCCATCACACTTCACTTCCCAAGAGCTCAAGGGAAGAGGGACAGTTCAATTCCCAAAGATGACTTTCTGGGGGCTTGAATAGGAATTAACATGTTCCCAGAAGCTCCCCTGTCTTTCTCCGTGAGAAAAAGACCTTCCAAGGATGGAACCCGGCCAAGAGAAAAATAACCTGGGACAATTTTGCTGTCATGTTGCTATTGCCAAGGAAATTAGGTGGATCCAGGCACCACAGAAAGAGAAGAGAATAAAGCAAAAAGGGGACAAACCCAGAATAATTTGATGTTTCCAGCTGGTGGCACTATGGCAAATACAAATGATCCAGGTCTGGTCCAGGAAATTAGATTTTTTACAATGGGCTGGAGGGAAAGGACACAGGGAATGGCTTCCCACTGCTGGAGGTTAGGGATAGATGGGATACTGGGAAGGAATTCTTGGTTGTGAGGGTGGGGAGGCCCTGGCACAGGTAGCCCAGGGAAGCTGTATTTGGGACCCCCCTGCAGAGCTGCTCCAGCCCTGGGAACAACAGCACAAGGACGTGGAGCTGCTGCAGAGAGTCCAGAGGAGGCCCCGGAGATGCTCCAGGGCTGGAGCCCCTCTGCTCTGGAGCCAGGCTGGGAGAGCTGGGGGGGTTCAGCTGGAGAAGGGAAGGCTCCAGGGAGAGCTGAGAGTCCCTTGCAGGGCCTAAAGGGGCTGCAGGAGAGCTGGAGAGGGACTGGGGACAAGGGATGGAGGGACAGCACAGAGGGACAGCTTCCCACTGCCAGAGGGCAGGGTTAGGTGGGATATTGGGAAGAGATTCTCTCCTGTGAGGCTGGGGAGACCCTGTCCCAGGTTGGGCAGAGAAGCTGTGGCTGCCCCTGGATCCCTGGAAGTGTCCAAGGGCAGGTTGGACTGGGCTTGGAGCACCCTGGGATAGTGGAAGTGGTCCCTGCCCACGGCAGGGGGTGGGACTGGATGATCTTCAAGATCCTTCCCAATCAAACCCACTCAATAACTCCATTAACCTGCTGAGGTTCCCAGAGGTTTCTGCCCCCTCAGTCACTGGAGGCGACTGCAGGGATTTCTGCCAGGTAGAAAACCAGATTGACAGATCAATTAATTGATCCCTGGGTGATTGACAGCCTGTACCACCCTGGGTACATGGCAGAGACAAAACCCTTCAGTCAGCAGCCTAAACAGCAATTGTAGAAAGAAAAATTAAGGTTCATTTGTGAACATTTTCTTTGTCTCAGGACACGGGAGGCGTCGCACAAACAAACCCGCACACGGCACATCCAGCGTGACTGTCACGGAGCCAGATTAAAACAGGGAAAATGGGCACACGGTGTTCACTCACAAAACCCCTGGAAAAAGATGCTCAACAATGAAGTGGAATTAAATGAAATTCCAGCCACTCAGAATGCATTATCCCTGCAGCATGGCCGTGAAATCACTCTCTGAATTGCAGAGTAATTTGCTCTTAAGCCTATGAAGGCTTTCTGGTTTTTTTTTTCCCCCCTCGTTTTATCCCCCTCCTCTCCCCTTATTTTTTTTTTTCTTTCTTGTCAGCAATCATCTGGGGGCTCGTTCCTGCCTCCTTTTGCTCCCGAAGGAAACATTCTGTGAGGGAACAATAGTGATGTGTCACGATGACGTTTGGGGGGTCACTCATTCAGCAGCACTAATGCGCCCATTCCCAATTGCTCTGCCTGTGTGCACTAAACTGCTGCTGGAAGGGCTTTCATGTCCTTTAACTCTTTGCTGGACTAGCGGCTCATCCCTCAGCAACCACCAATTTGCCTTTGTGGGGGAGGAAACTGCATGGACTGACCGGGCACAGGTCCACCTGAAGTAGTTTTCTTCACATAATCAGCAGCTCTGAGGGGGATAAAAGGAGAGTAAAGCTGGAGAGGGCCTTTTGCCCGTGCAGGAGTTAAAAAATTGCTTGACCCAAGCAGTGATGGACAAATTCATCACCCTAAAGAGCTCCTGTGCTGCAAGTCCTCGGTGTGACGAGCTCCATCAGCAGCTGGACAAGGTTGATGGTGTTTGATGAGAGACTCGGTGGAGGGGCTGGAAAGGAATTGTTCTCCCCCATCTCTGAAGTGTTCATGACCTGGGAGCAACCTGGGCTAGTGGAAGGTGCCCCTGCCCATGGCAGGGGGTTGGAATGAGATGGTCTTTAAGGTCCCTTCCAACCCAGCCCATTCCATGATTCTGTGATTCTCTGTGGATGCTGATTGGGGTGTGACAGTGAAGTCGGGGTCCCTGTTCTGCGCTTTGGGATCCGACTGTGGAGTTGAGGTCCATGGGCACAACCCCCACAGGAGCAACATCCATCTCTTCTAGGCCTGTTTTCCTAAAGACACTTGGTGGATTCACCATCCCTGGAGGTGTTTAAGGACAGACTGGATGTGTCACTTGGGTGATGCGTGGTGTTGGGTCACAGGTTGGACTCGATGCTCTCAGAGGTCTTTTCCATCCTGGTTGATTCTGGGATTCATTTGTCTGTCTGCACATCCTTTCTTTAATAGGAACTTCTGGTAATTTGATAATTTCAACCAAAGGAAGCATCTCCAATATATTAACCCATCAATACATTAAATTCATTTGGACTCGATGAAAACAGACAGCTGGGCAGCAGAAAGGCTTTTTATTATTGAAGCCTTAGGGTCATCTCCTCTTACAAGGACAGGCTGAGGGAGCTGGGGCTGTTCAGCCTCCAGAGGGGACACTGAGAGGGGACCTCATCCATGTCCATCAATGTCTGCAGGGAGGAGGCAGAGGATGGACCAGGCTCTGCTCAGGCGTACCCAGCAATGGCACAAGAGGAACGGGCAGGAACTGATGCCCAGGAAGTTCCACCTGGACATGAGGAAGAACTTTACCTGTGAGCACTGAACAGAGACCAGAGGGAGTGTGGAGTCTCCTCACTGGAGATATCCCAGAACTGTGTGAACACAATCCTGTGCCGTGTGCTCTGGGATGAGTGAGGAGGTGGCACCAGGTGACGCCCTGTGGTCGCTTCCAACCCTTCACCCTCGACTCTGGGATCTACAAAACCCCGTTAGGCACCAGAGACTCTCCTCAAGCTCCACGAATTCCTCCATTCCCAGCTCTAATTAACATAATTCAAAGCCCTGAGACACAGACTCATCCCTGGCTCACATTTCCTGTTGCCATTTCCACCCCTGGAGAAGAGGTTTGAAGAGCTGCTGGAGTTGAACAGCAGAGGTGCTGCTCTCGCTCTGCTGCCGTTTGCATGATGACACAGAGGAGCCTTGAGCTCTGCTGAGTTCTGGTTTTTTGACTTTTTTTTTTTTTTATTTAAAAAGAGGAGACAATCTGTTCGTTTCGCAGGCGCTCAACAGCTCTTCAGAAATAATACAGGTGTGCACAGAAATAAATCAGCTTTGTTTACGATGTAATTAAGTCAGGGGGAAAAAAAAGCCATTGGAAAGTTTTTCCGTCTTTTTGTTTTTTTTTTTTTTTTCTCTTTTGGAAATTGCTTTTCAATCCTATCAAAGGAAATCCGAGATGTTCAGCAGTGCTGACAATAAAACCAAGGTTTGGTCAAAAAATAAGATAAATAAAACAGTAGGGCCCGTTACTTTGGGAAGAAAAAAAAGAGTTGAAAGAGGTGTGTTGTTTTTTCTTTTCTGTTGTCTATTTGTATTCCTAAATTCTTGTGATAATTGAGTCTTCAGCCCTGCAAAGACTCATAAATGCTTTTAACTGGCAGCATCGTGAATACCTTCACGGCACGGACTTCAGTCTGCTCTCTCATGCTGAGAAGTCAATAACTGGATCTGGACACCAAAAATTAAGTTAAAAAAAAAAATAAATAAATTGTCTGGATGTTATTCATCTCCTGCATCACAAGGTTTTCATCTTCCTCGGTGTCCTTGTGTCTCATTTCAATGCCATTTCTGAGCTGTACCATCCTCACATCCACGTTGTCAATCCCAACTAAATTTGCCAGTGTCTGCTTAGGAAAACAAAAAACGACACAGACACCAAAAATTGATCCAGCAGAAGTCAATAACAATGTGTGTGTCTGCAAAACATCACAAGATAATCCAGAATCCTGCTTTTTACTGATTCCTGCATCGCTGACAGGGGAGCACTCGAGTCAGCGGCGTGAGCCCTGCGTGGGGCTGGGGGAAGTCAGGACTGAAATAAAGAGCTGGGGGTGCGGTGATCCCACATCCTGGACTGATCTCACATCCTGGACTGATCCCATATCCCGGGCTGATCCCCCAGCGTGGGCAGCAGGGCAGGGGAGGATTCTGCCCCTCTGCCCCCTCAGCTGAGACCCCCCTGCAGAGCTGCCTCCAGCCCTGGGAACAACAGCACAAGGACGTGGAGCTGCTGCAGAGAGTCCAGAGGAGGCCCCGGAGATGCTCCAGGGCTGGAGCCCCTCTGCTCTGGAGCCAGGCTGGGAGAGCTGGGGGGGTTCAGCTGGAGAAGAGAAGGCTCCAGGGAGAGCTGAGAGCCCCTTGCAGGGCCTAAAGGGGCTCCAGGAGAGCTGGAGAGGGACTGGGGACAAGGCATGGAGGGACAGCACACAGGGAATGGCTTCCCACTGCCAGAGGGCAGGGATGGATGGGATATTGGGAAGGAATTCCTGGCTGTGAGGGTAGTGAGGCCCTGTCCCAGGTTGGGCAGAGAAGCTGTGGCTGCCCCTGGATCCCTGGAAGTGTCCAAGGCCAGGTTGGAGCAACCTGGGATAGTGGAAGGTGTCCTTCGGTTGGAACTAGTTGATCTTTAAGGTCCTTTCCAACCCAAACCATTCCATGATTCTCTGATTCAGACTAGGAAAGATACAACTTAGAAGGGATAATAAATTCTGGAATTCAAAGTATGGACACCACAGAAACTATGGAGAGGATTAATTCCTTCCTGCCTTTTCCAGTGCAGCAACGAGGGATCATTGAAGGAAGTCAACGACAGATGGGATGAGAAAAAAAATGAACACACAAGGACTTGGTTTTTGCACGTGGGGAAGAGCAGCAGAGGAACTCCTTGTGCAAAATGTTGTGGAGAATAAATATTCACACTTGTTTGAAGGGAGGGTGGATGAGAATGAGCCAAACACTGAAGGATCAGAGAAATTAAAACCATTCCTGGAAGCCCTTTAGCCTGGAATGAGCCAAAACTGGGAGATGCAGGTGCTTGTGCTCAGACCTTTCACTTGACATCTGCTTTTAGCTGCACTCAAGGATCCCATCTATCCCCGCCCTCTGGCAGTGGGAAGCCATTCCCTGTGTCCTGTCCCTCCATGCCTTGTCCCCAGTCCCTCTCCAGCTCTCCTGGAGCCCCTTTAGGCACTGGAAGGGGCTGGAAGGTCTCCCTGAGCTATGGGACTCCGGGAGGGTCTTTTTCCATTATCATTCATAGAATCCTAGAATGGTTTGGGTTGGAAGGGACCTTAAAGATGATCCAGTTCCAACCCCTGCCATGGGCGGGGACACCTTCCACTATCCCAGGTTGCTCCCAGCTCCATCCAGCTGTCCTTGGACACTTCTTCACATCAACCCTCAGAAAGTTTGGATTGAAATAGTTAAAAAGGCTTTTTCTCTACTCTGTCCAAGGTGATCAGCACTGTGAGGGAGGAATTAATCTCAGCCTCAAACAGATTTCAGTTCCTGTTGGCTCCAAAAATGATGCTGATCCAGTGAGTTCAACATCCTTCAACCAACCACCTCCTGGGCAGGAAAACCTTTGTATCTGCAGGGGGTGAAATGTATGTTGGGAATGATCCACTGGGATGTGTCAAATAGAAATATTTTACATAAAATTCATGGGACAGGGCAAAGGAGCAACTTTTGATCCAAAATCCAAATGGGTCTGATCTCCACTGTGCCTCCAGAGCAGGGGGCACTTCTAAAGCACCAGAGTCTCTACAGGACCAGAGATCCAACGTTTTCCCTGGATCTGCTCTGGGTCTATGCTTCCCTAAGACTCTCAGCTCAAGGATTACATCCTAGATTATGTTTAGGCCACCCTGAAACCCACTGGAAAGCAGCTTTGTAGCAGTAAATATGATAACCTGGTGGTTAGAAAGTGGCAGAGAAAAGTTCTGAATGTGCAGAGGAAGTTGGGATAGTGTGGCAGGATTGTGTAGGGAAAAGGGAGCCGATGCCTTCCTGCCCACTTGCTTTAAAAGGGCACAACCATATTTTAAATAACACTGTAGTGCAAAAAAATCCCCTCAGCTAAGCACAGGAACTCCAGGTCATTCTGTGTCCTGGTCTGAAGTTCTTTCCAGCGAAAGTTGAGCTTTCTTATTTTTAGAGAATATAAATTATCATTTGGGGATGAAGTCTGAAGTTCTGATTACAAAAAAAAAGAAGTTAAGATTGCTTATTCAAAGTTCACTTGCACTTCAGGATTCATTTGGCAGCAAAACACCAGAACTGGCAGAAAAACTGATGATAAAACACTTCACAGAGAGGAAAGGTCTTTTCAAGCAAAATATGTTGTTTTCTGGGAAAATATTTCTGACTGTTTCTTTTCCAGGAGCAAATAAACAAACCGTCCAACCAGAAATCCCTTTTTATTAGAACTCCTGTGATTTATTCAATTTTATGTCACAATTATCCATTAAAAAAGGAAACGGAAGTGTGGGATACTGGGAAGCAGAGAAAAGTGTTAGGAAAATGAGAAGAAAGAAAAAGAGTTCATTTTTTTCTGTAGTTGTGAGGATGAGTGTGGGAAAACCATTGGGGTTGTGTGTGGAAAGGAACATTGATTTCATAGGACCATGGAATGGTTTGGGTTGGGAGGGAACCTTAAATATCATTCAGTTCCATTCCCTGCCATGGGCAGGGACACCTTCCACTAGTCCAGGTTGCTCCAACCTGGCCTTGGACACTTCCAGGGATCCAGGGGCAGCCACAGCTCCTCTGGGCAACCTGGGACAGGGCCTCACTACCCTCACAGCCAGCCATTCCTTCCCAATATCCCATTTAAATCTTCACTTTTCCAGTTTGAAGCCATTCCCTGTGTGCTGTCCCTCCATGCCTTGTCCCCAGTCCCTCTCCAGCTCTCCTGGAGCCCCTTTAGGCCCTGCAAGGGGCTCTCAGCTCTCCCTGGAGCCTTCTCTTCTCCAGCTGAACCCCCCCAGCTCTCCCAGCCTGGCTCCAGAGCAGAGGGGCTCCAGCCCTGGAGCATCTCCGGGGCCTCCTCTGGACTCTCTGCAGCAGCTCCACGTCCTTGTGCTGTTGTTCCCAGGGCTGGAGGCAGCTCTGCAGGGGGGTCTCAGCTGAGGGGGCAGAGGGGCAGAATCCCCCCCTGCCCTGCTGCCCACAATCCCTGTGGGATCAGCCCAGGGCACTGGGGGGTCTGGGCTGGGACATCTCCAGCCTCTCACCCTCCTTGTCTCTGTCCCAATTAAATTATCAGTTGATTGTCTCATGCTGCTGCCATCCAAGTTGTCCTACTCCTAGAAATGCAAACAAGTGATCCAGGGATTTCTAACCCCACAACCGGTTGTCCTCACCCCTCACCCACCAGGTTTTCAGTGGCTCAGAGCCTCGAGTTGTGCTCAGTCAGCTCAGCTCCTCCTGCCCTCACTCTGCAAACTCCTTTTTCCCCTCACTGGGAAGATTTAGGGAAGGAATAATCCCTGTAGGTCATTATGACGTTTTAGTGTGTGTTTTATAGGGCCTCATGACTCACTGATTCAGGGAAGAACTTTGCAGCTCGCTCCGGAATTGCCTGTTTCAATCAATCCTGCCCGTGGCTTCTCCAGGAATTTTATGAAGTGTAACTTATATATATATATGTGTGTGTGTGTGAGCGCACATATATATACATATATATGTATATATAGGGGGGAATGCATTTATTTTTGGTTCTGAAAGAACCACTTAGAAGCCCAAAATGGAAATACAGAAATGAAAAACATGAAGGCTCCAAGTGCTGTGAAAGCAGCACAAGACTCTGTGAGGTCAGGAGAGAAGAGATGACACGAACAACCCCTGCAGGGATGTTTCTAAGCTGGGCTGCCCAGAGTTTTAGCAGGCTGGTTGTCTTCGTTTTGGTTTCTTTGTGATTTGGGTGCAGGTCCCACCTCCTCTGGCTCTAAAACTCTCAGGCCGGTGGTTTCTAAAGCTGGTGAGTCTTCACATCACGGCTGAACGGGTCACAAATCAACCTTCTGCTGCCGCTGCACAGCAGCATATTTGCTCTGCCTTGTTTTCCTTTTGGCTACTGCTCTCCAAAGGGAGGTCTGAGGTCTCTGAGGATCTGAAGATCTTGGACACTGCTGGTTTGAGGAGCTGGAGTACCTCAGGGCAGATACCTGTACACAGTTCATGTGCCTCGGCAGGAAAAGCAACCCTACGCTTCCACCTCCGTCCTCTCCTGAAGGGAAAATAGAAACCCAGGAGGTACTGCCACTAAATGTACCTCCAGACTGGACTTGGAGCAGATCCTGAGTAGTGACTAAAGGTTCTTGGAAGGAACTGAGATGCAGAAGGAGAGAAAAAAGGGCTAGGACAATTATTCTCTTTGGTGGTGATTTTTGTAAAGGTTTTAATTTTGGGTGGGAACAAGGACCTTGGACACTTCAAACGAGCTTGTGGGAAGGGTTAACCAAGGATCTGCTCCCCTCTGGAGAGCTGGGCTGTAGGTGTGGGGTTGCACAAGGAACCCAGCACTTCCATTCCTCATTTTGGGGCTGCAGTTCAGTCACAACTAAACACTGAGAACTAAATTAAANTTGTAGGTGTGGAGTTGCACAAGGAACCCAGAACTTCCATTCCTCATTTTGGGGCTGGAGAGACATCTCCATTGTCCCTTTGGAGATGGCAGGGAGAAGGTTGGGAACAGAGAGAGAGCAATTTGTTGTTGGCCGCTTTGGGAAGGCCAGCAGGCTTTTTGGTTCATTCAAAGGGATAATTAAAACCATTGCATCAAAGGAAGAGGATATTTTAGCACAAACTGAGGCAAAGCTGATTCCTCAGGAGAGGCCCTTGAGCTCTGAGGTCGTATCTGACAATTTTTATGAGGGAATAGGTTAATATAAAATATCAAAGCCTCAAAGAAGGCAAGTTGGAAGTTGTTTATTGGAAGTGTGATGAGCAAGCAACGACAGACACACGGCAGGGCCTCCATGGACTTGTCTAAAACCGGTTTTTTTGGCAAGGAAAGGGCTGCAAGTTCTTTCTGCAGGTGACCTTTGAGTTATGCCATAAGCAAGGTGTAGGAAGGATCTCCAGGAAGGATCTCAGCCTGCCTATGGGCACTGGGACATGGTAGCAATGGAAAAGGACACCTTGGAGTGGCTGCTTGGGGGTGACATCATGGTCAAATGTGTGTATCAATGTGGATCATAATCTTACATTCTCATTTCTTCTCCCCTTGCTATGGAGAGGACTTGCCTTCCTGGGATAGGAGGTTGTACCTTTGCCCGGGATCTTCTCCAAATGGATCCTTTTCCCCTGCAGTTCATTCACAACTAAACACTGAGAACTAAATTAAAGGCAAAAACGGGGCGCAAATTTTAGAGTCTCATCCTATTCCCATCTGGAATAACTGGCAAAATGCTCACTGAGCCTTAAGGATCAAAACACCAGGAAGAAGAAGAAGAAGACCAGGAGGAGCGGTTGATGTGCCAGAGGGCTGTGCTGCCATCCAGAGGGACCTCCACAGGCTGGAGAAATAGGCCAACAGGGACCTTGTGGCGTTCAACAAGAAGTGTAAAGTTCTTCACCCAGAGAGGAACAATCCCAGGCACCAGTTTGTGCTGGAGCCACCCCGCTGGGAAGGAGCTTGGCAGGAAAGGACTTGGAGATTCCGGTGGGCATCAAGTTGACCTTGAGGCAGCAATGAGTCTTTGTGACAGAGGACAGTGGTGTCCTTATTTCTGAGACCAAAAAGTCGAGGGAGATGATCCTGCCCCTCTGCCCAGCACTGGTGAGGCCACACCTGGAGCACTGGGTCCAGTTCTGGCTCCCCAGTACCAAAGAGACAGGGACAGACTGGAGAGAGCCCAGGGAAAGCACTGGAGCACCTCTGCCCTTAGGAAAGGCTGAGGGAGCTGGGACACCTCAGCCTGGAAAAGCTCAGGGGATCTTGGACCAGGAAATGATCCTCGCTTTGGACTCAGCACTGGTGAGGCCACACCTCGAGTGCTGTGTCCAGCTCTGGGCCCTCAGCTCAGGAAGGACATGGAGGGGCTGGAGCAGGGCCAGAGAAGAGCAGCGAGGCTGGGGAAGGGACTGGAGCACAAGTGCTGTGAGGAGAGGCTGAGGGAGCTGGGGGGGCTCAGCCTGGAGAGGAGGAGGCTCAGGGCAGACCTCATCACTCTCTACAACTCCCTGACAGGAGGGGGGAGCCAGGGGGGGATTGGTCTCTTCTCCCAGGAACCAGCAGTAGGACAAGAGGGCTCGGTCTTCAGCTGTGCCAGGGGAGGTTGGGGTTGGATATTAGGAAGAAATTCTTTCCGGAGAGAGTGGTCAGCCATTGGAATGGGCTGCCCAGGGAGGGGGTGGAGTCACTGTCCCTGGAAGTGTTTAGGGTGACACTGGATGTGGCATCAGTGCCATGGGCTGGGAACCACAGTGGGGTTGGAGCAATGGTTGGACTTGATGATCTCACAGATCTCTTCCAACCCCCTTGATTCTGGGATTCTGTGGTTCTTCTTGATGTCTAGAAACATCTGAAAGGAGGGTGCAAAGAGGCTGGAACCAGGCTTGTCTCAGTGGTGCCCAGTGACAGGACCAGAGGGTATTTAAGCCAGATGAATTTCCTCACCAAATCTGTAGAAGCTGAAGGTCTTTGAGCTGGAGAAATTATCTGAAACTTGTCAGTGGGTTCAAAAGTTATGAAGCAGGACTGACAGACCAGCAGATGTTTCAAAAGTGGTTCATTTCCTTAGGAAGCCTGAAAAAATAAACACATCCTTCACCAAGAATTTATATGGCCAGACCTCTCAGATATGAGTTTGAACCATGACATCCAGGATTCTCCCATCCATATTGTCTCACCCTGAGACCCTGGCAGGAAACTTTTATCCCGTCCAGGATTTGTATTGTCCCAGAGCCTGGATGAGGCCTCATCCCACACAGGGTTCCAGTCCACAGCTCTTGTTCTTCCTGGGGGTTGCAAACAAACCTGCCAAAAACAACAAGCCCTATCAGTGGCCTGGTTAGAGCTGTAAATCTGGAAGCTCAAGGTTCAGGACTCTTGGCAACCTCAAGAGCAGAGTCCAGTGTCATTGACACTCGACTCGACTTCCTCTGTCCTGACTGGCTCCACATAAAACCTCAAATACAGCTGGTGTCTGTTCTCTAGGAAATAAGGGGTCCTTCACCCAGGAAAGCTGTGAATCCTTCCCCAGAAATCCCAAAATACTGACCATTCTGCCTGATTCTTGGCTGATTGGAGGCGGTGGGACAGAGGAAGATCTCGGGCCGTGTTGCTTATTCAAGGATTCGCTCTTTCAGCACGGCACTGCTGGGATGTCAGTCAGAAACTGTCTTCACTTACTGCATGTGTTTTATTGCCTAACAAGGAGAAATCCTGCTCCTTGCTGGTATGTGGGTAGAGAGGAAGGCACAGCACTGCAGAACTTGGTGTCTCTGTCACATTGAAAATCAAGAAACATAAAAGATATTAACTAAAAACAGGGCTCATGGCGCTCCTTTCAGCATTTGTGATCAGAAAGATCTTTTAAATCATCTGGGACTTGCTGGGAGGGGCTAATATAGAGATCCTTTGGCATTAGAGATCATAGGATTATAGAACATCCCAGCTGGAAGGGACCCACAAGAATCATCCAGTCCAACCCTCAGCACTGCACAGACACCCCAACAATCCCACCTGGTCCCTCAGAGTGTTGTCCAAACCCTCCTGGAGCTCTGGCAGCCTTGGGGCTGTGCCCACTGCCCTGGGGAGCCTGGGCAGTGCCCAACCACCCTCTGGGGGAAGAACCTTTCCCTGAGATCCAACCTGACCCTGCCCTGGCACAGCTCCAGCCCTTCCCTGGCGGAGGAAGCTGTTACACAGAGCAGAGATGGAGCTGCCCCTCAGGAGGAAGCTGCAGACCCTGTTTTCTCCCATCAGTCTCCTCTTCGCCAGGCTGAACAAGCCAAGTGACCTCATCCACTCCTCATATGGCCTCCCTGTAGACCCTCCACCATGATCCATCTCCTCCAGGCTCTGGATGAACCCACAGAGTTGGTGAGTCTCTTGTAGAACTTACAAACCCACCTGCCAGACCCCGGAGACCAACTATCCCAAACTGTGCCAGCCCCCTCAGGGTGAGAGGGTGGCACAGGGGTCAGAGAGCATTGACACCTCAATCCCTAAAGGCATGGGAAGTGGTTCTGTGGGGCTGGTTAACAGGAATCCTAAAATAGGATTGATTCCACTCTTCAAGTGCCTGCCTTGAACAGTAGAACCACAGAATCATGAAATGGTTGGGATTGGAAGGGACTTCAAAGACCATCCAGTCCCACCCCCTGCCGTGGGCAGGGACACCTTCCACTAGTCCAGGTTGCTCCAACCTGGCCTTGGACACTTCCAGGGATCCAGGGGCAGCTGCAGCTTCTCTGGGCAACCTTTCCCAAAATTTTTCCACCCTCATTGTTAAAAACTTCTTTTTTATATCCAATCTAAACCAACCATCTTTGCTGAGATGCTTCTCCCTGTGGTGTGCTGATGATGTCCCATGGCTGACAAAACTGTACCGAGTTTGGACAATAACCCCAAGCAAACTGGGTAGATTTTGTGCTTTTTTCCCCATTTTACACACTCTGCTGCTCCTGCACTGAATTACGGAGTGAGTAACATCCCTGTGAGGATTCAGTGTCAGAAAGAGAACAACTCATTTAAAAACATCCCCTGGAGCTGTAGGTACAGGTGGTTTCACAGACCCACAGGTCCACAGAGCAAGGGGCAGCGTTTGGATCACGTTATCCCAGGAGATGAGGCTTCCAGGGAAACCCTCATCCCTGTTTAATCTGTGCAGAACCAGCTCAGGCACCGTCCCACCCTCCAGCTCACGCTGTGGGGTCAACATTTCCACTTGGAGATTTATGTTATTGACACCTCGATGCCCTTGTAAATTAATAAAGCAACATTCCTCCTCGAACTGTGCTTGCATTTATGGCAACACAGTCATGCCACAAGCTATTGAAACACCGGTTTTTTTCCGACAGAAACAAAAAAGTTGTTCCTTTCTTGCCTCATTCAGCCTTTGAACGACTCGTGCTGTGAAAACACGAATCTCTCAGCCAATTGCTTGGTGTCACAATTCCACCCCATTAATCTGTTTCCCGTTATGGTTTCAGAAGTTTGGGGGACTTCTCACGTGTTCCAGAAGTTCAGAAGTTTGGGAAACTTCCCACTTGTTCATCTCCACCGTGTTTGTTGACCCAGTTGCTGGTAGAATCATGACAGGTATCTCTTACCATAAATCAATTCTCTCTCCCAGAGGTTATAGTTTAAATGCTCTCTCTTCTAACAGCCAGTTCACCAGCCATGGCCCATGATGGGCTTGGGGACAAAGGCCCTGAGACAATTTGGAGTGACAAGAGCAGCCTGGATTGGCAGAAGGAATATTTTTATAGGTGAGACCGAGCTGTTGGAACACTGATACCCGTTTTCTCGTCTGTCACACGCAGCTCCCACTGCATTTCCCGCCTGTATTTTCTATTTTAAAGTGCCAGGAGAAGCAGGGATCTCATTACTTCCCTCCCACAGAGGCCAACGACTCAGCACAGGTAGAAATGGCATCTTAATTTCCCTTTTACTGAGCAGGTTGATACCTGTTATAACAAAAGGGTGGCATTTTTGCTAAGAGCAGGTTGCAAAACCCCAACGAAATGATGCCACAACAAGTGGACAATCACAGTTCTCTCTCTGGTGATATTTGAAAATGAGGAATTATAACATCCTCTCTCAGTGGAACAGGGGGTTGGGACTTACTTAAAAATAGAAAGGGGAAAAATAAATGTTCCCCTTTCCAGGAAGAGCACTTAACTATATGCAAGCAAAGTGGATAAAAGCAGCTCAGTAACAACCCCAATTGCACCGAGATTGTCTCCTGCATTCCTGCACATCTTTGCCTTTTTGACATTTAACTTTAATTTATAGCAATTTCCCCTGCTCTTAGAGGCTGCACTGGTACTCTGGGAAAGCAAAGTGAGCCGTTAAATGTTTGTCTGAAATTCAAATCAGGCACAAAGCACCTTTGTGTCTTTTCCTTGGAAAAAAAGAGCATCCCTCACCCTCCACCCCCCTTCTGTCTGAACATCCTGGTTTTGGCACAGAGGGACAAATTGTTCTCCTGTTAGAAATTCATTAATAACTAAGAGGACAGATGTAAATTAGTTCAGCCCATTGGTCAAGAGATATGAAATTAGATGTCCATAGTTGGATTCCTAAAGAGAATCAGAGAATCATGGAATGCTTTGGGTTGGAAGGGATCTTAAAGATGATATAGTTCCACCCCCTGCCATGGGCAGGGACACCTTCCACTAGCCCAGGATGCTCCAACCTGGCCTTGGACACTTCCAGGGATCCAGGGGCAGCCACAGCTTCTCTGCCCAACCTGGGACAGGGCCACCCCACCCTCACAGAATCCAATCCACAGGAATGTCTTGGCACCCTCTCCCTCCATCACCAACAGGTTTATAGGACACAGTTTCTCTTTAGTTTCATAAGATCCATCTCTGGACAATCCCAAAACATTTGTAGTTAATAAATCCACAGCCTTGGGCTCCTTTTCCCCCTAAAGAAGCCCAAGGCACTTTCCATGAATGGCCAATTCAACCTGTAGGAAGAGTCAGCACGAAATTCAGGATAAAACTTCTATGTCAAGAGTTCCATGTTTTCCACTTATTCCCAAGCATTTCTGCCGAGCTTTAGTTATTAGAAAAGAGTAAGAGCGTGAGCAGAGTATTTCATGGAATCATGGAATGGTTTGGGTTGGGAAGGGCCTTAAAAATCATCAAGTTCCACCTCCTGCCATGGTCAGGGACACCTTCCACTAGCCCACGTTGCTCCAAGTCTCATCCAGCCTAACCTAAATACTTCCAGGGATGAGGCAGCCACAGCTTCTCTGGAAAACCTATTCCAGTGTCTCACCGCCCTCACATGAAAGAATTTTTTCCTGGATTCTGGCACTAAACTCTCCCTGGGCAATTCCCACAGGTCGATATCCTGAGCTGGCCAAAACCTGGGCCACCAGCGTTGCTGAGACACGGTGTTTGCTCCACAGCAGCCTTTCATTTAGCAACAGAAACGTAACATCTGAAAGCCAAAGAAGTTCTCTAGTTTGCTGAGATCAAAAAATTGCTGATTTTCTGCCATGTTCAGGAGCCAAATGAGATCAGAGAGAGTCCGTGAGCACCGCAGTCGGAGCAGAGGGAACACGGAGCTGTGAACAAGTGTGGGGAGAAGAAATAAAACAACGTTTCTCTGGCAGCAGTGAGTGATTTAGTTTTAGCTAGGTATGATTTCCCAGGGTCACAGCTTTCTACAGGGGTAGAAATGCATAGAAATTAAAAATTCTTGGCTGCTGTGATTTTTCTCTGCTGTCCATGGACATTATTTCATCATCTGAAGAGAGAATTTCCTTGCATTCGTTTTAACAAAACTGAAGGTGTGGTCGATAGACATCTGGGAAAGAGTTAATTCCAACTTTTTTTTTTCTCTCTTCCTGCTCCAGAATCCTCTGCCAGTGACCTGTGATTTTCCTGGGGTTGCTGATTATTCATAATTATTCGCTGATGTCCTTGTGGATATTCTTGGACTCCGTGTTACTTTCAGGAGTCTGTGAGGAGGACAGTGAGAGCAAGGACAGCTCTGAGATTCGGGAATTGTGGCCTCCAGGAGAGTGAAGTGGGACAATGCACCTCCAGCTGACTTTTAGTCACGTCATTTAATGCCTCTGGGCTGCCAACTCCACGTCTGAGCTGGGCCTTGCCTTCACTGGCGAGGAGGGCGTTGACATTAACAGTGAAATTCTTCATGTCTGAGAGGTGTTCTGTGCCTCTGCCAGTGTAGAACCAATGTGGCAAAATCCTGAGCTGTTAATTCAGAGAGGGGACATCACAAAGGTTGTGCCTCTGGTTGGATGAGAAACTTAAAATCAGGTGTCTGGGGCACTTTCAAAATTTACAGGGCCTTCTTTAGCCTCATAAATCCAATCAAAACCCCATTCCTGGCTGGGGGCAGCCAATTCCTGCAGCTCTGCTCTGTTCACCGGGAGCGTTCCCAGAAAACGCGCGCTCCAAAAAGAACCACTGACACTTCTGAAGAGGTTTGTTTAAAACCTCAAGCAAATGCTGATGGAAAAGCCCTTCTGAGCTCCTGCTGTGGCACTCGATAGAAGAGGTGCAAAAATCCCCTTCTTCTCCCACAGTGACTTCCTTCTTTTGTGCTGATAGAAAAACAGGGTGAGAATTCTTCTCCTGGCAATGTCCTGCTTTTGCACCACTGGCCTCACGGTTTTTTGGGATGTGCAAGTCGTCACAGCATCATGGAATGGTTTGGGTTGGAAAAGACATTAAAGACCATCTCATTCCACCCCCTGCCATGGGCAGGGACACCTTCCACTAGCCCAGGTTGCTCCAGCCTGGCCTTGGACACTTCCAGGAGTCCAGGGGCAGCCACAGCTTCTCTGCCCAAGCTGTGCCAGGGTCTCACCACCCTCCCAGCCAGGGATTTCTCCCCAAAATTCAATCTAACCCTGCTGTCTGTCATTTTGAAGCCATTTCCCCCTTGTCCTGTGACTCCAGGCCCTTGGAAATAGTGTCTCTCCGTCTTTCTGCCTCCCTTCAGGTCCTGGGAGGCTACAATTATTTCACCCCAAAGCTTCTCTTTTCCAGGCTGAAAAATCCCAGTTCTCCCAGCCTTTTCTCCCAGCAGAGCTGCTCCGTCCCTCTGATCCTCTTGGCGCTTCCTCTGGAACAAGGGACAACCCTCGTTCATGTGATTAACTCATCTGACTGTTGATATCAGTGATATCAACAAAAGCAGGAGTTAAGAGGAATCTGATCCAAAGATCCGATGCTGGATGAGGGATTCCCGGCCTGGATGCACATCCAGGTATGATACACTCCACCCTAACAACCCTGGCTTTCCAGAAGCTTAAAGTGACTGGAAGTTGTGGGATTGGCCGGGACATTTGTCATTAACTTCCCCTGGCGTGTGTTTCTCTCTGTTTACTCATTTCCGAAGCATCTCCTGCGCTGCCTCCAAGGGGATAATGTGGATATTAAGGCCAGCAGAGAGTCTCCTCTTCTGCATAATATTCCTCTTCCCTGGTAATTCCTGCTGGGAAAATTATTCTTCCACAGCACAGACATGACAGCACTGAGCCCATAAAGTCAGAGCTGAGCCTCAGCACATCTTTTGGGACGAGTCCTATCTCCCTCTAAAACCTGCAGTGATAAGGTATTTACCATCGGGCTCGCGAAGCTCTTGCAGTTTTACTTCTCTGTGCAGTTAAAACAAATTCAGAGAGTAAAAAAAAAAAAAAAAAAAATCACCTTTCATTTCCAAAATGAAAGTTTTTTGACTTCACTGTCCCAGCGTGTCAAATCAGCACATGGGAAAAAAACTCTGGTGTGAGGTCCAGGCCCCCCAAGAGCAGAGGGAAATTAAATTTTGCTGATTCAGTCATTTATTCCATGTTCGGCATCATTGTTTGAGCACAGATGAAACAGGAGCTGTTATCATTATTTTCATATACTCAGCTTGTTCCAAATGACCCTGATTTTCATCATCTCCATCCCTTTTGCCAGAGAAACTCCCATCCCTGGAGGTGTCCCAGGTCAGGTTGGATGGGCTTGGAGCAACCTGGGCTAGTGAAAGATGTCTCTGCCCATGGCACGGGGCGGGACTGGGTGGTCTTTAAGGTCCCTTCCAACCCAAACCATTCCAGGATTCTGGAGCCCCTCTGCTCTGGAGCCAGGCTGGGAGAGCTGGGGGGGTTCAGCTGGAGAAGAGAAGGCTCCAGGGAGAGCTGAGAGCCCCTTGCAGGGCCTCAAGGGGCTCCAGGAGAGCTGGAGAGGGACTGGGGACAAGGGATGGAGGGACAGCACACAGGGAATGGCTTCCCACTGCCAGAGGGCAGGGATGGATGGGATATTGGGAAGGAATTGCTGGCTGGGAGGGTGGGGAGGCCCTGTCCCAGGTTGGGCAGAGAAGCTGTGGCTGCCCCTGGATCCCTGGAAGTGTCCAAGGCCAGGTTGGAACAACCTGGGCTAGTGGAAGGTGTCCCTGCCCATGGCAGGGGGTGGAACTGGATGGTCTTTAAGTTCCCTTCCATCTCACTGTTCCATGATTCTACAATTCCATGAAACCCATCACTGTTTGATTGAGTTTCCTCTCCCCTTTACTCCTTAAATGTTGCTGGAATAAATGACCAGGAAAAAGATGGAAAGAGCTGATGAGGAGAGGCCTGAAAGTGCCTTTGACCAGGTTTGCTCTGAATTCCCACCATTCCTTCCCAAAAATACGTCTCCATCCTTGCACAGAGGGTCTCCGGTTGGTCTCATCAGTAGATTTCAGCCACCAAGAGCAGGTAGGGAACATCCTCACCCATATTGTGAGATGGGGACAAATGAGATGTTTTGTCCTGGAAAAACCTCAATTCCCCCAATCAAACCTTACAAAAACGAATCCAAAACATTTTAACCCTATGAACACCAAGAATGCGACCACCCACACACCCCCAAGTAGGTAAAAAAAAATCCCCCAAATAAAATAAATAAAATAAAATAAAATAAATGGAAATAAAACAAATTAAAATAAAATAAAACAAAACAAAATAAAATAAAATAAAATAAAACAAAATAAAATAAAATAAATAAAATAACAGGTTGGTAAAACCCACTGAATTTGAAAGCCTCCCTTAGATTGCTCACTTGGCCCAGTGTGGATATGAGTTACTGGTGCCTGAGGAAAACTCCATGACACCTCATCTGACAAATTAAATGTTTCCATGCAATTAAAATGAAGCACTCAGCCTTGGTGTAATAAACTGCAGGCCATTAGTATTCCTGGGGCTGGTGCTTTCCTCGTGCTTTACAGTGCCATAAATACCAGCTCAGCAGGATGGCTCAGCGGGCACTGGGCATGGAGAAAAATATCATGTAATATTTGTTATTAAAACATTAAAAAACCCTTTACTTGAGCACACACATTTCGAAAATGGCCCCGACTCTGAGCCTCTGCTTTTAATCTCCCCGTGGCAATTCCATCATGGATTCCTGCTGGAGTGACAGAGAGAGCCGTTGGGAAGTGCTGTGTCCCCTCCTCAGCTGCTCTGGAAAAAAATCCTGAAGGATTCCAGGACTGGCTCGAGGTGAAAACCGGGTCCAAGGTGGGGATTTGGCCTCTTATCCCAGGTAACAAGGGACAGGATGAGGGAGAACAGCCTCAAGTTGTGCCAAGGGAGGTTCAGGTTGGATATTAGGGAAGATTTCCTCTCTGGAAGAGTGGTCAGGCACTGGAATAATCACCCCAGGGAACTGGAGGAGTCAGCAGCCCTGGAAGGGTTCGAAAAGTGAGTAGATACAGCACTTCATCTCATGGCTTATGGGGATATTCCTTCAAAGGTTTGACTCAACAGTCTTGGAGTTCTTTTCCAACCTGAATGATTCCATGATTCCACATAAAGTGTCCAGACCCTTTTAGAACTTGAAAATAAAGACTCCTCCAGAGAAATGATCAGCTTTGGGGTTGAGATGCCCATGGGAAGGTGGCTGGTGCTGGTTGAGAAGCCCTGGGGTGTCTCCAACACCTTCACAGTCCTGGCCTCAAGTTGTGCCAAGGGAGGTTCAGGTTGGATATTGGGAACAATTTCTTCACTGGAAGAGTGGTCAGGCATCGGAATAATCTCCCCAGGGAAGCAGAGGAGTCACCAGCTCTGGAAGGGTTCAAAAAGTGAGTAGATGGAGCACTTCATCCTATGGATTAGTCAACTTGGTGGGATTTGAAGGTTGGACTTGATGACGTCGGAGTTTTTTTTCCAAACCTAATCATTCCATGATTCCACAGAAAGTGTCCAGAACCTTTTAGAACTTGAAGGACACCAAAGCCCCTCCAGAGAAATGATCAGATTTGGGTTGAGATGCCCAAGGTGAAGGTGTCTGGTGCTGGTTGAGAAGCCCTGGGGTGTCTCAGACACCTCCTGGCAGGATGCAGGATTTTTGGGAGAGGTTCTGATGGCCTGGTGGCACCACTCAACCCAACTCAGAGGGTGGGACACCACAAAATAAACCAGCAAAAAGGTGCAGGTGTCTCCATGTTCCCCGGGTGTGCAAACTCTCCATGGAATTGTTTTTGGGGAAGTCAGTGGGGATCATGGTGGGATCCCTCCTTTAATATGGGATGAGTCACATCCTGGACTCCACCAGGGCTCGGACAGAAATGTCTTCTCAAAGCTCATCCAAAGGCACTTGAGCACTTTTTGGAGGAGACACCTAAAAATTCATAACATCCCGCTCCGCAGCCTCGTGGTCTGACTGGGAAGCAGCTGGAGGATCCCTGCTCCGAAGAAATCGCTGCCTCGTAGGATCTGCTTGAGGGAAATCACTCAAAAAGTGACTGCATTGAAAAAGCAAAGCTGAAAACATGGTGGGGAACTCAGAGGTGAGCTGAGGGAAAGCAAGACTTGATGTGAAGGTTGGAAAAGAAACAGTGTCTCAAGGAGTTTTTGTAGTAGTTATCCAATTAAACTGGATTCCCATCTTTTTCCAGCCACCTGGGAGACATCCTTATGAGAACCTGTTCTTTCCCTGAAATCCAGTGACTTGTCTTTGCTGCATTTCCACCCAAGAATTCCTATTTGCACCCCCTTCAGTGCCCCCACAGAGCAGTTTCCTACCTCTGCAAGGCTCCACTGCTGGTTAATACACTTCCCACCCTTTTCCTTCCCTCAGCCTGGCTGAGCAACGTGGATTCCAATCCATTCCTCGGGAAGGGTTGCAAAGGGTTTTAATAAAATCCAAACAGAAACTCTTTAGCCACTAATAGTTCCAGCTAAAAATAGGCAACACATTTCTCTGCCGAGATTTATTCCTCACACACTTGGGCATATGCTCGTGGGTTTGAGCTGTTTTCCCTTTCTTTATCCTCTCCGTAGGAATTTATTTTCCTCACTGCTTGTTCTATTAGTTGCAGTTTCGACTGCCAGGATCACTCTTCTTTTTCAGTGGCTGCATTTTGTCTCCTTGACGTTTGCTTTTTGCATTTTTATTCTCACTTTTGGAATTTTTTTTCCTTCAGCTCTGGAAGGAGGTGCCACTCATGGAGACTCTAACAAATTCCTGAGCTTGCCTGGGCTCTTCCTGGATCCATGACACCATAATTCTTCCCACAAGGGTTGAAAAAGCATGAAGCACCTTTTAAATCACCCGAGCTGGCCAAAGCTGAAGTGAGAAGTGAGTTTCTTCCCTCGGTGTCAGATCCTTCTTTTCTCTTTAGGAAAGGACGCATCATTCACCCACCGTGGCTCCATAAATCCTGCTATTTCCAGGTTAAAAATTTGTTAGTGGATTTTTTTTTAGTCTCCCCTGTAGCACAACATTGGGTGGTTAATTTGTGCTCTGTCTGTGCCCAGTTGCTGAGAATCCCCTTATTGCCTTTTTATCAACGACCATCCTGCTTTTCCAGGCAGCTCCACGATTTGTCTTTGCTGTCCTTGATGGATTTAAAACTGGGAGTTTTATCTCTCAGCCATTTCTGGCTCAACATCCCCATCATTCCCCCCTTCCTACTGACATTCAACCACCAGGGAATGAAAATCAGTTTGGAAACACCTTGTTTACGCCCCGGAAATGACGAACATCCCACCTCTGGAGCTGACCCTTGCAGCCATTCCCTGAGAATACCGAGTTTATTCCTTAATTAACTCTTAGAACCTTTGAAATTTGATGTTTGAAGGCATCACCCAAGTGAGAGCCGGCAGCCAGGGGCTGTGTGAAGGTTACCTACTGGGACAGTTTGGAATGCAACAGCAGGAAAGTTCTCGTTATCTCCCTGAACGCCCTTAAACTTTACAGACCGTCACACGGGGCCATCTGGATCCTGGGCACGGGGTGGAAAGAACAAAGCACTCACCATTTCCAGGACATAAATCTGGGGAGCTTTCGATGCAGGGGATCAGAAAAACGCAGAAGCTCTAGAGGTCACAGCACCTGATGGCCGTAAAAATAACGAGAACGCACAAAACAAGACGTTTTCACTCAAATCTCGGACATCCTTCACTAGTCGAGGTGAAATGATAAAAACACGAGGCAGAGGGAGAAAAATCAGGAGTGCTGGAGGGGTGACATCCGCTCCTGTGGGTCTGTGGGCTAAATAAAAATGTGTGATGTCTAATCTAGGAGGTTCTCCCTTATTTTGGGCGCTCCAAAGGGTTTTTTGTTGCGAGGCATCAAGCTGCCCCTCTTCTCCTCTGCCCGTGGGCACTTCACCCAGTGGCTTACTGGGAGGGTTTCGTGTTTAGTTATGGAGAAAATGTCCCGCTGGAACTCCTGGAAATACATCCATCACACAGATTCCTGCATTTTCAAGCAGAAGAAGAAAGAAACCTGCTCATCTTTACAGTCCTTGCTCCCCCACTCTGTGCCCTCCACCAGGTACGGCCCAATTAGCGCTAATTGATGCTTTCAGCGGTGGGAGCTGAGGGTGTCCAAGTCTGCCTGTGCTTCTGGAGAAGGTCATTCCTGGTTCCAGGCTGAGAGGGAGGTGTGGAGGATGTGTTTGCACAGACACAGGGGGAATGTGTTGGAGAGAAGGACCTGGAGACCACCAAGCCTTCGAGCACACGTGGCTCCATCCTTCTCATTACCCATCACAGGGCCTTTTAATCACCTTCCTCCCCCTCTGAGACACTCAGAATTGCAACTCCTCCAGGATTCTTGCTGGAGGTGGGCACTGGCATTATTAAAGTCTGCCATGTCCCAAAAAATTAAAGTCCCAAATGTCAGGGACTAGAAAGGTCACATTACCGGGCGTCAAATCCTCACCTCCCACTGCTCCCAGCACGGATCCTCCTGGAGAAAACTTCCCATCTGGGCCAGTGGGTGACATGTATCACTCGGTGCTTCCTGGGAAGAGATGGGAAAAGAAAACAAGAGGCCAAGGACCCTCTCAGAAACAACTGGTGTAGCAAACTCCCCATGTGGGCACATCCTCCGGCATCGTGCACCAGGAAGATCTTGCAGGAACCTTAATTCTGCTTTTCTGTCTGATCACTTCAGCATCCCATGGCTTTTTGCACCTGGATAAGATTCCACAGGTAAAGGCAGAGAGGGGAAAGCTGCCATGTGTTTGAGTCTGTATAACATGAACACACTTCCTATGCAGTGCAGGATCAGACCTCGAATCCCTCCTGGTCCCGTCTCTCCAGATGAAGAAAATACCAGCTGTTGCATCTGTTGGCTTTGGGGTTTTTTTTGGCTCAAGGGTAAATTAAAACACCAGGAAGTTTCTTTGCTCTCTCTGAGATACAATTCAGGTTTTTTTTCCAAGAGCTTTTTTTTTGTAGTTATCTGAGTAGTCACCATTTTTTGACAAAAGCTTTAGGAGGCAAAACAAGATGTGGAACAGGAAAATGAGGGGGGAAATGAAGGGGGGAAGAGAGAAAACACCACAAAAGGTGAGAAAGAAAAAGAAGGAAGGCGGGATAGAGGGAGAGGATGAGAAGATGTGTGAGGCAGGGATCAAACATGGGATCACGTGGCATTTGAGGATGGTAGGGATCAGCTAGGAGGGGTGAATCATAGAATCATTAAGGTTGGAAAAGCCCTCTAAGATCATCAAGTCCAACCAGAACCCAAGTCCACCATTAAACCACGTCTCTAAGCACCACATTAACATGTTTTTTGAACACTTCCAGGGACGGTGATTCCACCACTTCCTTGGGCTGATAGTTCCAATGCTTGGCTGAAGGGTGAAGGTACTTTCCTTAACATCCAACCTAAGCCTCCCCTGATGCAACTTGAGGCCGTTTCCAAGGCAGGTTGGAAGCGATGAATATTCCCTCAAAAGAAATAATGGAGATTTGGGTGTTTTTCTCGCGTTTCCAGCTCTGTCCTGGTTTTCCAGGCAGCAGCCCCTGCCTGCTGTGCCGGGGGGGCACAGTAAGGTTGGGAGAAAGGCCGTGAACAAGGGAAGATGACTCCTCTGCAGAGTGTCCATATCACATCATGCAGCAGCCATAAGCTGGAGGAGGAAGTTCCACGGTGTTCCTTGAGGAAATATCCCATGCAAGGCACATTCTGGGCTCTGCAAGCAGCTTCTGCACTTGCATGGTCACAGTCAGTGGGTACCACATCTCCAGGGCAGGGACACAGCAAAGGAACTTCTCCCAGGTAACAAGTGACAGGATGAGAGAAAACAACCTCGGGTTGCACCAGGGGAGGTGTAGATGGGATATTAGGAAAAATTTGGTGACAGAAAGGCTTGTCAAGCAGTGGAATTGACTGCCCAGGGGGTCCCCATCCCTGGAAGTGCGCAAAAAAATGTGTGGATACGGATTTGAGGACGTGGTTTAGTGATGAGCACGGTGGTGGTGCTGGGTTGATGTTTGGACTTGATGATCTTAGAGGTCTCTTCCAACCTTAACGATTCTATGATGTGGGGACAAATCCTACTGGGATGAATCCACGAAAATGGTGGGAATTTAGACCCTGAATCTGGATTAAACCCTGGTCAGCCAAGCTGCTGTGAAGCGACTAATCTGAGTAAGGACTATCCTAAACTTACAGCCTCTGAGCACTCTTTTAACTCTCTGGTACATGTAATTTACCCCAAAAACTGGTCTACTTACCCCAAAACTGCTGCTTTATCCAGCCCTGCATCAACACTGATGTGCCTGGAGGAGAAGTGCAGCAGTGCCTGCTCTGATAATGATATGAGGGAGTCTGGGGGAGCTTTTAATAAAACTCAGTCACGGGCACAAATTGCACCTTTCACAGTAGCTTTGGAGCCAGAATCATTTCCATCTGGGGGCAGGTGCTTCCAGGGCTGGTTTTATTTAAACAAATCTGCCTGCTTCTGCAGGATGGCAGCTTGCAATTAGGGCACAGCACGTTGGTCAGAACAGGCAGGTTGGGTGTCCAAATTCCCATCCTCCAGCCCAGCTGGGAAAGGGACATTTGTCCCCCGACAGAAGCAGCTGTTGAGGGAGTGCAAAAGCCATGGCAGGAATAAGAGGCAACACACAGGAGCGAGAATAATGAGGCTGCTGCTCCACTCTTGGCTTATTTAAATTCATTTTGGACTCGGGGAGCTGTGCCTGCATTTTTTCTGATGTTCCTGTGTGGTTGAAGGACACTTGTGCCGCAGGTAATTGGCCGGATTTAAAGCCCAATGGTCTGCTGTTTGAAATGCTGGGGAAGGAATTTTTTTTGCCCCCCAAACAAAGCAAATTATCTCTGGGTCAGATCCTGAGCTGCTGCAGGGACAGATATCCCGTGACCTCTGCTAAGGATGGGACACCCTGTGCTTTAAAATACCGGTTGTCTCCCTGTTGTTATTAATTTGTTAGAGCTGAAATCTTCAAAGGGAGCCAAAGGAGCCCAAATCTTATTGAAATGCAGCCAGGTTCATAGGAATTTCTCCAGGGTACTTAATTCCCACAGTGTTCTTGGAACAATCCTGGACTTCGGGCTGGGGATGTGACCAGCAGTGTAACACACAAACAAGATCTGTGCCTTCCCCTCCTTCCTGAGCCCAAGGACAGTGACAGATTCAAATGAAGAGTCCAAACAAGTCCTCTTTGGAGGTTTAGAAATTCCCTGTCCTCATCCCAACCTGGTGGAGGTCATGACTAGGGTGGGAGGGAGCCTCATGGGATCCATCCTGGTCTGACAGAGGTATCATTCTTGCCTCAATGTGGGATTGTCCCAGACTTTTCTTCCAAGGCAAAAGGCAGAGTAAATCAGCCCTGGCCACATTCAGCTCCGGGGAACAACAGCACAAGGACGTGGAGCTGCTGCAGAGAGTCCAGAGGAGGCCCCAGAGATGCTCCAGGGCTGGAGCCCCTCTGCTCTGGAGCCAGGCTGGGAGAGCTGGGGGGGTTCAGCTGGAGAAGAGAAGGCTCCAGGGAGAGCTGAGAGCCCCTTGCAGGGCCTAAAGGGGCTCCAGGAGAGCTGGAGAGGGACTGGGGACAAGGCATGGAGGGACAGGACACAGGGAATGGCTTCCCACTGCCAGAGGGCAGGGATAGATGGGATACTGGGAAGAGATTCTCCCCTGTGAGGGTGGTGAGGCCCTGGCACAGGTTTCCCAGAGAAGCTGTGGCTGCCCCTGGATCCCTGGAAGTGTCCAAGGCCAGGTTGGAGCCACTTGGGCTGGTGGAAGGTGTCCCTGCCCGTGGCAAGGGGTGGCACTGGATGGTCTTCCCTGTCCCTTCCAACCCAAACCATTCCATGACTCCATGACGGATTGATTGCCCATGAGCTGCTGCAGCTGAGAGGGACACATCTCAAAGGGACTGCCCATGAAAGAGTCTGAGGTGGTGTCTCTCCCTCTTCCAACAGGGAGCAGAAAGTGAAGTCCTTGCTCACCTGACTTATTGTTGTGCTTCAGGATTCTTCCAGTTTGGAATAAAGTTGGGAAGAGCCACTGGGAGCAGCTTGGGTTTGATTTGTTTGAGGAATCACCAAGGTCATTGCCCATCAAACTCACTGTCCTGGCAGGGGGAGGTACCTCTGGCACTCCCTGGCACAGAAGTGAGAGGAAGGCGGGAGCTGCTGGAGCTCCTTGAGATCCTGGTGGAACCCCCATGGTGAGGGATGGGCGGACTGAGACCTTTCCAGCAGGGAACAATGAGCTGGGGACAAGGTCCAAAGTGACAGGATGGGGTCATATAGAGCCTGAGCAGCCCTGAACTCCACCGTAATTCCCAAAGAGCCTGGCATTCCATGTGCATCCTGCTGAACTCCTTGGGATTGTCCTGGTTTAGAAAGCATCTGCTGAAGTGCCTCTTGGCATGGGCAGCTTTTAGTTTGCAGGTTCTGTAGCTACCACGCAGGAATTCCTCCTAAAACAGGGAAGAATGTCAGCTTGAGTTAAAAAAAAACAAAAAAACCCACAAGAAAATGATGCTGCAAAGTCAAGCAAAGAATTTAACTTGATTCTGGAGCTTGGCAACAAAATCAGTCCTGAAATATTTAAATAATAGTTGTTTAAGTCCAGTTTCAAGGGACAAACTGTGTCCTAATATTGGATTTGTGGTACCCTGGGATTGAAGAACCCAACTGGACTTGGAATATGTCATTTCCTTCAAATACAAGAGGTTTGAGGCGGGATTTATCAGGCTGTGACCTCAGCAGCTCTTCCCAGAAAAGCAAAGGGGTAACTAGATCAGGTTTGGGGAGGAGCCATAAGGAAAAGTTAATTAATGAGGATTCAAAACTGGGAGGTTTCACCTTCTGAAAAATTCCCCCATCAAAAAACCATCCCTGGTCTTGACATCTGTTCTTCTCTTGCATCAAATCAAGAAAATCAATCCTCGGAAAACATGTTGAAGAAGATAAAAAATTGTCGTCAAAGTGGTAAGATTTAGCTCAGGGAACACCAGGAAACGTCTGATATCCCATACAGAGGTGAAAAGAGAAACTCCTAAAGCCCATTCCCACTTGGATACATCAGAGGAGAAGATCCTTTGCTCCTTTGACTTTGCACTTCATTTTTTTATTGTGGAAAGCTCCCTTACAAAGGAGCAAAGGTGCAAAATTGCCTTTGAAAAAAATATCTGTGATTACATTATTCCACAAATTTCCGGCTTTGGGAACCCCATTCCTACTTCTTTCCATGCTTCCAGCTGTAGTGATTTTGTCAGTGGAAAAGGAAATCAACTCAGATTGGCTTCTCCCACCAAAATAATGTTCTGGAAAATTCATCCTCATCTCCCTCAGCCCAGAAGTCGATAAATCTTTAAAGATTTCATGTTTTGGCTCAACAGGCTCCAACTGAGCAAATAAAGGAGGAAAAGGTTCCTCCAGGAGGAATTGTGGTTTGGATCAGAGAAGAAATGGAGAGGTTTTCGTATTCAAACCCCAAAGGATGACAGGTTCATCTGAAGGAAAGAACCTCAGGACTTTTCCAGTCCAACCTCCTGCCCAGATCCTGATCCAGCTACAGGATCATTCCAGGTTAGTCAGGGCTTTGTCCAGGCTGGTCTTGAAAACCTCCAAGGATGGGCATTAGTGGTGTCTCAACCTTTTCCAGCTCTTGAAGGTTCTTTCCTTGCTGCCACTTTCACACATGTATTGGGAATGGGGGTGTTATTCCAAGGAAATAGTCCTGGGAGTGGTCATCTCTTATCTCCCACATGTGAAAAGAAGTCCACAAATCCTCGGACAATCAGCCTGGAGCTGTGATTAAAAGTCCATGGAATAACATGATGCTGCATTTCTGCCCTCCTATGTCTGGCTGGGAAAGGCTCTGCTGTTAAAAAAGAGATGTTGGCTTCACCTGAGTCCACAGTGGGAAAAAAAGACTCCAAAGTCTTGGATACCAGGCATGGAAGAGGATGCTCCAGCCCTGGAAGTGTCCAAGGCCAGGTTGGAGCAACCTGGGATAGTGGAAGATGTCCCTGCCCAGGACAGGGGGTGGGACTGGATGGTCTTAAGATCCCTTCCAACTCGAATCATTCCATGATTCCAAGATTGTGTCTCAGCTCCTTAAGCTGGGACTAGTTTCACCTCAAAAAAACTGGAGGACACAGTTTGGCACCTGTAACACCTTTATCCTCGGGGATATAACCCCTGTTTTATAGAAATTATGGAAGAGGGTGAAACTCACCCCCAGAAAAAAAACCTTTCCAGCAGCAACTGGAACACTTCTCCGAGTCCTCTCTGGGTGTGAAGGGACCTCAGAGCTGTGGTTTAAAGCTCAGAGAGGAAGAAGCTCCTTCTGCCATCTGATGGTGAATGGAGGGAAGGAGTCACAGCCCTGCATAGAATCCTGGAATGGTTTGGGTTGGGAGGGACCTTAAAACATTCCAAACCCCTGCCATGGGCATGGACACTTCCCTCTAGACCAAGTTGCTCCAAGCCCTGTCCAGCCTTAGTCACCTCTGCTCAGTGCTCAGCCAGAATTCCCAAGGATCGGAACTCCCAAACAGGGGGTGGATTTTTGCCTTTCGGCTACTGGAAAGGACTGAGAAACGTGGCCATCCAGATGTCCATCCTCAACCTCCTCCAGGGACACTTGAAGTTACCACCAGGACAGGAGGCAAACAGAGAGGGCTTTGAGGGCTGGAAGCTGGAACACTGAGGAGGAAAAGATCTGAGCTTGTGTTTGGACTTGTGGGAGGGAGGCGTAGAACTGAGTGGAACTACAAGTGGAATGTACTGGAAACCGTAGTTTCCATTCCTACTTGTAACTTCTATTCCTGATGACAGCAAGTGGATGCCCCTGGATCCCTGGAAGTGTCCAAGGCCAGGTTGGACAGGGCTTGGAGCAACCTGGGATATTGGAAGGTGTCCCTGCCCATGGATTAGATGGTCTTTAAAGGTCCCTTCCAACCCAAACCATTCTGTGATTTTATGACCTTTTCAAGTCCCTCTACATGCCTGGAAGTTTCTCAGGGATACTCTTCCTGGAGAGGACCATGAGAAGCTGCTTGTTCTGTGGGGATGCTCCAATCTAACCACAAACTGAAGTAAAGGAGAGGATTGAACCCTGTCATTTCAGGGAAAGAAGGCTTTGGAGCTGACTCAGAACAGCAGTACTGGTCCAACCCTCCTTCCGGCCCTTGGGGACTCTGTTCCTTCCCACAACAGCTGCCCCACAACCTGTCCAAGCTCTTCTCCACTATTGTGCCATCCCTTCTCTTCCACTTGCCCCAGGTGAGGAGCCCAAGGTCTCTCTCCTCTGTCCTTCAGACCCACACCCAGTCTCTCCAGTCCCTGCAGAAACCAGTCCTCCCACCCTGGTGATGCTTTCCCCCGGGGTGCCATGACCTTGATTTTTGAGTCTCCAAATTCCTGTAGCCCTGGAAGGTCCCAGGGGACCCTGACCAGGCACTGAGGTCCCTGTCACTGCACTCCGAGGGTGACCAGTGACCATGCAAGCCCCAGATCCGTGGGGTGAGAGGTCAATCAGGCCTCATGCCAGTGGTGTGGACTTGATGGAAGTCTGAGAACTCTCCGGCCCTTCCCAGAATGGTCCTTTCAAACTGATAACAAGGGCTTGATTTTGCAGAGGGTGACATTCCTCACATTTTTCCCCTGGGACTAATGCTCTCCCTGTATGTCCCTGCCCCACCACGAGCTGCTTGGCTGCACAGTAACCCTTTGTGTGCTGCAGGACACAGCCAGAACGTGGCAATGAGGCCTCGGAGTGAGATCCATCACCGGGAAGAGTTGAGGCTCCCATGACCAGGAGCTGTGCTGGGTGGAGAAACAGCCCTTAAACCCTAAAAACAAGGTGCTGGTGGGATCTGATAAATCACTGAGGGTGGAAAGATGCCTCACCTACAGAAGTGCCCACTTTGAGGCCCTTGGCACGTGTTTTGTGGCACAAATCACATTTTTGGATGATTTGGTGATGACGATTCATATCCCAGCTTTGGACCTTCTGTGTTTGGAGACAGCCCTTGCACCAGGCAGTGTTTTCCTGCAGAAGCCTCTGTTGCCCCAGTTATGGGATTATTTTTGGGCAAGAACCACCTAGGAGCAACTTCAGTCAATGGCAGAGAAGATGTGGGCATTGCACAGAAAGCCTGGGAAGACATTTGGCATGGAAACAGGGAAAAGCAGCCGAGGACCATCCTGGTCTGAGTCTGCTGTGGTTTGGGGTCGTGCTGCAGAGTCCAGGAGACCTCAGAGGCCTTGGGAAGACCCCACAACTCCATTATTACTCCTTGGCTGCCCAGTTCAATCTCAGGTCAGTTTCCAGAGCTCTGTCATGGGATGGGATGGGATGGGATGGGATGGGATGGGATGGGATGGGATGGGAAGGGCAGCAGCCCTTACTCAGACATGAAATAGGATTGTGTGGGAGGAACAGGGCAGCTTTTGGGTTCCCAAGGAGTTTCACAGGTCTGAAATGAAAGCAGGAAACTTCCAATCAAGCTCAGGATGGAGGGGGTTATTCCATGTTTTCCTTCGCTCAGTGAAACAACTGGAGTTGGCATCACTGGAGCAGAGAGAGTTGGTGTGGCTGCTACTTTTCCTTCTGGGCCTTATTTATGCTCCCAAAGCGTGGTGGCAGCAGCAGCAGCAGCAGCAATTACTCATCTGAGACCTTCATGGCCATGAGACCTTCACAAATAACAAAGTGTGAGCTCCTTTTCCAGGGGAGGGAACAAGTCCTGAGATTACATCA
Organism: Cephalopterus ornatus; assembly: GCA_013396775.1. Taxonomy (NCBI): domain Eukaryota; kingdom Metazoa; phylum Chordata; class Aves; order Passeriformes; family Cotingidae; genus Cephalopterus; species Cephalopterus ornatus. The sequence goes on from VZRE01003093.1 coordinate 70,048, forward strand.
CCACAGGGTTGAAAAGTGGGAACAATGGGCGGTGCTTTCCACCACACATTGGCAGGACAAGGGCAGACGGTTTTAAGCTAAAAGAGGTTCAGTTTCGATTAAATATTAGGAAGGTTTTTATAATGAGGGTGGCAAAACACTGGGACAAGTTGTCCAGAGAGTTAGGAAACATTCCAGGTCAGGCTGGAGGGAGCTCTGAGCAACCTGGTCTAGTTGAAGGTATCCCTGTCAAGGGCAGGGGGTTGGACCTTTAAAAGTCCCTTCCAACCCAAACTATTCTGTGATTCCATGATTTTATTCATGTCCCTGTGTCCAGATTCACAGGAGCAGCTGCATTCAAAGTCTGCTGCCAGCAGATTCAAAGGAATTCAAAAGCTGCCACCAGCCACCACCTGAAGGTCCCCAAATCTGACCAAAGTGCCACAGCTGCCACCACCTGTGGTGACCTCATGGTCCCAAATCTTCTTTGGAACTTGAACATCCCAAATCTGCACAGCTGCCACCAGCCGCCACCAGGAGGTCCCAAACCTGCCCAAAGTGGCACAGCTGCCACCAACCACCACCTGAAGGTCCCAAATCTTCTATTCTACAATTCCGTGATTTTATTCATGTCCCTGCGTCCAGATTCACAGGAGCAGCTGCATCCCAAGTCCGTACATCTTTTCCAAGTCACTTCTGCTCCCCCTCTCTGGCTGATGAACGGTCCCCTCAGCATTTCTATCAGGTTCAATTTTGTTGGTTCTCATCCCAGCTCGTTCCCTCTCCTCACCTTTCCATCATCTTGGGATTTAAGGGCACATCCCTTCCTCCACACTGAGCCCACAGCAGAGTTTCTATTCCCTGCAAAGCTGTGGGAAAGGGAAGCCAAGAAACCACTGCTAATTGAAGCAGTAATTAAAAGCCAAGTGTGAACACACAGTCAGGGGTCGGCTTGGGTGAAATCCCAGGCACAGGAGCAGCCTGGCTGTTCCAGGAGTGGGAATGTACCTCGTGCCTGAGCTCATTGCCTCTGGAGCAGCGCTGAGCTGGGAAGGACGCCCAGCTCCCAAGGCCTGAGCCAGGCTCTTCACCTGGAGCCATGAGGGAGCAACAGCTTGTCCACATCTTCAACCCTGAGGTGGGCGACACCCTGGCAGGAGCTCAGGGATCCTGAGGCAGCCAAAGCTGCCTTCCTGAAATGTTTCTGTCCTTGGGAAGCTGTGCTGGGAACTGGGACAAGACAGGGATGGTCCAGGATGAGGTTGGTCTGCAGAGAATCATGGAATATCCTGAGCTGGAAGGGACCCACCAGGAGCATCCAATCCAACTCCTGGCCCTACACAGGACACCCCAACAATCCCCCTGTGTCCAAACCCTCCTGGAGCTCTGGCAGCCTTGGGGCTGTGCCCACTGCCCTGAGGAGCCTGGTCAGTGCCCAACCAGCCTCTGGGGGAAGAACCTTCTCCTGAGATCCAACCTGACCCTGCCCTGGCACAGCTCCAGCTGCTCCCTCAGGTCCTGTCCCTGCTCAGAGGATGTCCCTTTCCTCAGCTGGGACATCTGTGATGAGCTTTGTAGAATCTCAGCCTGATCCTTCTGCTCCAGGCTGCAAACCAGGAGCAGCTTCCCAGATGTCATTTCTTGAAGCTCCCAAGGGGCAAGATTTCCATGACAATTTGTAATTTATTAGACTGATTAGTGTACACTTTATGAGCGTTATCACCTGGAGGTCAGTTCCAGGGTCCCAGCAATTCTGGAATTTCTAGAATTCCTCCCCTTCACTCTCAGTCCTTTTCAAAGTGATGAAATCCATCCATGTGAAGCTGCCGTGGGATCAGAACTCGGTGCACAGTTTCACAATCCTCCATCCTGGTCACACCAACAGCACCTTCTCTTGGGACCCTCCCAGAGACTCCCTCCCACTGACTTTTCCAGGAATGGTGTTTACTCCACTCTCCCTAAGCAGATCCAAACTATCCAGTCACCAGTTAATCCAACACCTCTTTGAGCAGCTCAGCTCTTTGCCAACCAAACATTTGAAAGTATGTTTTGGATGATTTCCTGCAGGAAACCTCTTTCTCCTCCATCCCACTGGGGTGGCATTGTCCGTGTCCCTCTCCAGCCCCTCGTGCAGCAACACAAATATTCCTTTTGTCTCACTGATTTACCAAAAATGCTCGTTTCCCACCAGGCCATGGGGAAAGGGTTTCAAAATGACGGAATTGCACTGAATTGGTGAGCAAACTTCTCCGAGCTCCAGGTGAGACTGGTCTGAACAGAGCCATTTGGGGGGAATGTTGTCTTCAGTGGTTAATTCTGGGTGGTGGGGAGGGGCTGAAATCCGGATTTCTTCAGGGAATTGTGGCTCTGGGATATCTCTTGGAAGAGGTGGAGGATTTGTCTGCGTTTTTGGGCCGGGTTTGCATGAGGTGATCACATTTTATCTCCAGGGAGAACCTTTCCAATAACTTGAGAGCACCTGTCCCCAAGTCAACACCTGAGCATTCCGGTTATGATTCCGTATAAAAAAACAGTGCCAAGTTTTTATTTTTCTTCCGCAGAAGAGAGTCTAAGATGGAGCTTCTCTCTATTAAAGAGAGTTCAGGAATATGTGGCTGAGTAATAAACTCTCCAGGTTGCTTAGTAGTAGTAGTAGTAATAAATCTGTAAAAATAATAGTAACAATAAAATAATAATGAAATTATTGATAAATTATAAATAAAATAATAAATAAAATTATCACAGGAATAAAATAATAACAGAAAGAAAATAAAAAATAAATAATAAAATAAATGAAATAATAAATAATAAAATAGTAATAATAATAGTAATAAACTCTCCGGGTTGTTTATTTATATTATATTATATTACTAACAATTACTGATATTAATAAAATGGTAATAATAATAGTAACAATAATAAATAATAAAATAAATAATAAATAAAAATAACTAAAGAATAGATAAAAATAATAAATAAAATTATCATATAAATAAAATAATAAAATAAATAAAAACAAATAAAGCAAAATAAATAAATAATAGCCACAATAATAAATAATAAAATAGGAATAATGATAGTAATAAAGTCTCCAGGTAGTTGTTTATTATTATTATTATTATATTATAATAATATTATAATAATTAAAATATATTATATTATTATAATATATTATGATAATTATATTAAAATAATAACTAAATAATAGACAAAAATAAAATTGTCACGTAAATAAAATAATAACATTAATAAAATACTGAAATAAATAAATAATAAAATAAAGAAAATAAAGAAAATAAAGAAATAATAAAATTGTAATAAACTCTCCAGGTTGCTCAGTTCAGATTAACTCCACCCAAACCAGCTGGGAAGATGCACCCAAAATGTGCCAAAAACTTTAGCATCCTCTGAGGGAAATGAAATGATTTTATGAACCAAAATGAAATAAATCCAATAAAGAAAGTCAAGTTCCGAAGTCAAGTTTAACATGCCCATAACCAGGGGTTTTTTTTGCTGGCAGTTAATCAAGAAAGAGCAGCACCTTCGTGGTTAATACATGTAATTTTGGGTCATCAAATCTGGGTTTCAACAATGCCACAGGCTGTTGGCAATCTGTATAATTGGTACTTAATTAATTACCTAATCACTAATAGTGGAATCAGTTACAGCTGTAATTAGGAGTGTGAAATCCCAGGGTTTATTCCAGGGGTGTAAATGAGGAATGAGCCTCTATCAAAGGGGAGGAACTGCCACCAGCCACCACCTGGAGGTCCCAAATCTGCCTAGAGTGCCACAGCTGCCACCAGCAACCACCTGAAGGTCCCAAATCTGCCCAAAGTGCCACAGCTGTCCCCAGAAACCACCTGAAGGTCCCATATCTTCTTTGGGACCTGAAGGTCCGCAATTTGCCTGAAGTGACATAGCTGCCACCAGCTGTGGTGGCCTGGTGGTCCCCAATCTGCCCAAAGTGGCAAAGCTGCCACCAGACAACACTTGAAGGTCCCAAATCTGCCCAAAGTGCCACAGATACCACCAGCCACCACCAGGAGGTCCCAAATCTGCCCTAAGTGGCACAACTTCATGGGTGGTGACAGAAAAGCCAAGGACTTGCCACCAGCCCAGGACCAGCCTTTGCGTGTCCCCGCCTTGGGCACGGCAGAGCTCGGAAAAGCCACGGAGGAACAAAAAAACCCCACATTTTCCTCCTGTTCTCACCCTCCTGAGGCTCTTCCAGGAAAAGCCCAAGCAGCAGACGACGACATCTCCGTGTGCTGACCTGGGGAGGGCACGGCTGTGATGGAGAGGTCGGTCCCTGGGGACAGCAGGAGTTGAAGTCTTTTCCAATTAGCACTTTGGATCGGAGTCAAGAGCTGTCAGGGCTTTAATTTACTAACCCGTGTCCCTCTCCCTATATATCCGTGTGACAGCTCATTCCTTTAGGCTTGATGGAGTGCGTGGTTGGCCTCTAACTGTTCTCCCATCCATCTCTCTCCCCAATTTGCTTCCTCAAGAATGTTTTCCGAAGGGGAGTTTCCATGGCTTGTGGACAACCAGGGGAATTTATGCCAAATAGTTATTCCTGCTGGAAAATGAAGGCTGGAGTGTCTCTGGGGAGTTTTTGTGCCCTGAGATAGGGATGTTGGTTGGTGCCCATCAGACAACAACATAGATTTGTTGATGTCCCATCCCTGGAATTCAAGGCCAGGCTGGATGGGGCGTGGAACAACCTAGGATAGTGGGAGGTGTCCCTGCCCATGGAAAGGGGTTGGAACTGGATGATCTTGAAGGTCCCTTCCAACCCAAACCATTCTGGGATCCTCTGGTGAAAATATTTTTCCGACCTGCTTTTATAGAGACACAGAAGAACACAGGAGCTCCGATGATCCTGTTTATCCAAGGTCAAACTTAGGGCCAATGGAATTGCTTCCTGATCTAAGTGTTCCCTGAGAGGGCCTGAGGCTTTGGCCCAGAGGACAGACTTTTTTGGGAAGCAGGTGTACTGCATGCCCTCCATCCACAGGGTCAATTCTTCTCTGCCTCCTATTACCAGAATCTCCCACCAACACTCCATTACTGTTGGGATAAACATGGACACCATTCCTTGGTTTTTTGGGGTTTCTTTTAGGATGTATTAAATGTCACCAAATCCCGAGCCTGCCACAAGCACTGAATATGGCTCAGGGTTCAAAAACACACCCCTCAAAGAGGAGTTCCCTCCGAAACTTCCTGAGATCCTTTGGCAGCTGGAGGTGAAAAAACCCAGGGAACCATTGGCAAATGTGCCCTAGAAATCCTTATTTTGGCCCTGTTATTTCCTTCCACGTCCAACCCACTCAACATCCCTGTGAAACCTCCTGGTTCCCTACCCAGAGCTGTCCCTTTCTCCTTGGAGAGCAAGAGATTCCCCAAGGACATTGGGCAAGAAGATCCGAGGTTGCACTCGATGATCTTGGAGGTCTTTTCCAACCTTAATGATTCTGTGATTCTGTAACAGAGTTGAAAGGGTCTTTTATCCAGAAAGGACCATTCTCACTGTTTGTAAATCCGTAATCCAGGCTGCCAGGCCATATCTGACCTCGAGTCTATCCCAGAAACTCCGGCCCTCTGCTTGAATCTTCCCTAACATTAAACACTCCCTGTCTACACGTCCCTTCTTGAGCCAAGTCATCCACAGTTGGGTTCCTCTGGTCAGTTAGGTGGCAGATGCCCCATCCCTGGAAGTGTCCAAGGCCAGGTTGGACGGGGCTTGGAGCAACCTGGGATAGCTGAAGGTGTCCCTGTCCATGGCAAGGGGTGGAACTGGATGACTTTTAATGTCCCTTTTCCCCAGACCATCTGTTATTCTAGGCAGGTCTGCCATTGGAAATCTCCACTGGATGTAGTGCCCTGGGATCCTTTCGTATTCCATGAAGAAAATCAGGATACAAACCCTCCGGTTTATTTTAGAAATTCACTTAGGGAGGGATAAGTTGTTCCTAGAGGAACCCATTTTGCTCCCCGGGTTAGGAATGGAGGGTGGGCAGCTGCTTTGGATGGAGATGTGTCCACCCTCTGAAAGTCTCAGAGATTTTAAGTTTAAAGACCTCAAACGCTGTAAATCCAAATCACCGTAATTATGGAATAAATAGGAAGGAAAGACACAACAGGATCATAAAGAGGCTCCTGAAACAAGGAGCAAATATAAAAATCCAGGGCCAATTCCACATGTTTTGGTATTTAATCACCATCACTGGTCAAATTCCCAGCTGGTGGGACCTGACACCTCCTTTAACTTCCACACTCCTTGTCCCATGATCCTGAGCACCAAGAAGTTGGGAGGAGGTAGAGCACGAGGAATACATGGATAAATTTGACGAGCAGCTTAAGATCCCACATTTTCTCAGTGCTGGGGAGGTTTCAAGGACACAGACACCTGTTCCTCAGCGGAGACTCGCGGGAAGCAAATCCCCCGTGGTCATTTGGGCCTTTGAATCGTTGCCATTCAGAGCATTACAATAAAACCCACTGTAAATGTGGATCTGGGAGGGGGAGAAGGGCTCAGGGAGCAGCAAGATCAGTCCTGTTAGTTGTTAGACTGACAAGAATAATGGAAAGGAGGAGGAGAGGGCACGAGAGAAAGCAAAAGCATTAGGCAGAAATGCTGTGGAGCTCCTGTAACATAAAATAAACCAGGCTTTGCACACAGAGCAGTTTAACCTCCCACCCCTGTGACTAATGAGTTCCCAGTGCTGGGGGATGGAGAAAAAACAAAACCCCTAAACCACAACAACAGCAGAGCAAAAAGCTGCTGGCACCCACAATCAGGTGGCAAGCAGGAAAAGGACGGTGTTTTTCCCAGTCTGCAGAGCTTTTCCAGCAGTTTATCTTCGGGGTCCATCAGCGGGAGCTGGAAAGGCCTCAGCCCAGGCCTTCAATTCTCAGGATTGTCTGACTGATAAAGGTTTTAATTTAATTGGAGTGTTTATGTTTCCAGATCTCCAGAAACGTAAATCTGTGCTGATAATGGGTTTCAAGGGACCAGAGGGAAGGTTGGGAAGATAAATGTGGTGTCAGCTGCCCACGGGGTTACACAGACGTTATGGGCGACTCAGGATTCGTTAGCCATTGTGTTTTGAGGGGGTTTAATGGGTTTTCCAGGTTTTATGGAACTTTCCCTCTTCCCTCTGCTTTTAGACACCGGTCTGGATTTACAGGTGTAAATCAAGTGATTTTCCTTGACTGGCTGGGGTGGGATCTCAGCAAGGGTCCTGAACAGCAGAGTTTCACTGAAAACAGGACGCTGGGGCCACTGTCCTTGCTACAGCCTGGGATATGGAGCCAGGCTGCCAGAGCTGGGGTAGGTCACCCAGAGAAGAGAAGGCTCCAGGGAGAGCTGAGAGCCCCTTGCAGGGCCTAAAGGGGCTCCAGGAGAGCTGCAGAGGGACTGGGGACAAGGCATGGAGGGACAGCACACAGGGAATGGCTTCCCACTGCCAGAGGGCAGGGAGAGATGGGATATTGGGAAGAGATTCTCTCCTGTGAGGGTGGGGAGGCCCTGTCCCAGGTTGGGCAGAGAAGCTGTGGCTGCCCCTGGATCCCTGGAAGTGTCCAAGGCCAGGTTGGAGCAACGTGGGCTAGTGGAAGGTGTCCCTGCCCATAGCAGGGAGCTGGAACTTTATGATCTTTAAGTTCTCTTCCAACCCAAACCATTCCATGATTCTGTAAGTCCAGCAGCTCTCAAAAATAGGGACACCAAAATGATAACGTCCAGGAAGAGAAGCAACATTTTATTCTCAGCTACAGGAGACAGAGCAGATTTACAGAGGGAAAGGAGTCACCCTCTGCCTCGTGAACATCCCATGTGGCCACTGGTGCCTCTGAAACCGTGGATCAGGGAGAGAAGGTGGAAGAAATGCCTGGTTGCAATTCTAACACCCAGTGGGGACATCAAGTTTTCGTCCCTATCCAGCACAGTTCTTGTGTGAGGATAGGATTGTCTGGTTGTTTTAAATCACAGAATCACAGGATCATTAAGGTTGGATAAGACCTCTAGGACTGTCAGGTCCAAGTGGAATTCAGTTCTGGAGCATCCAGCAGTGCTAATCCTTCAGGGAAGGCTCCAGGCACTCTCCTGTAAATCCGACCTTGGCAAGGGGCAGGAGTGTCATTCCCTCCCTGGCACTCCCACAGTGTCCCCACCATTTGTCTTCCCTGTTCCCAGTGACTTGATTAACATGAGAACATTGGTCTGGCACAGATTTATTCGGTTTAAGTGCCTGTGGGACACATTCCAAGGCGCCACATTGACATCCTGGGAAAGCAGGGGCCTGCATGTGCCCTGAAAAGAGGGGCAGGAGAGAAAACAGCCATAAAACCCTCATCTTCTCTGCCCAACACCTTCAATTTGGAGCTCCCCATCAGGACAAAGCACTTCCAGGCAGCAGAATATCATCCCCTACCTCTTAAAATCAATTTGCAGCCCTTCCATAGAAGTTTTCGGGATTCATCCTCTCCAGACTTGAAATAATTTCACATGACTGAGAGTGAGAAGCTCCTTTGTGTCTTTACAGCTGGATTTCACCAGGAATGATGCTGGAACTGCCCAGTTTGTCCCCTCTCAAAAGCTCACATTTATCTAAAATGGGAAGAAAAGCAGAAGGAATGTTTTCCCTTCAGAGGCGATAAGAGGGGAATTTTTTTTCTCCCCCAAGATTTCTGGTCTGTTCTGGTGGTTTCCTCACGATTCCAGAGTCATCTGAGCTCGGGAACACGGAGATATGAAATATTTAGAATTAGCACTGGCTTTATTTTCAGTCTTCCAAAGAAAATCCAGAAGGGAAAAGCAACCCCTGAAGATTTATGTGCTCTTTGAATGAGCAGAGCTTTTAATTGATCACAGCTCATTTAAAGAGAGGAGAGCTGAGCAAACCTGGGGCTGCTGCAAGATCAAGACTAACAAAGATGCCCTTCCACATGCACTTGGAATTCCCGGTGCTGTTGGAAAGGTCCTCTGCCGCTGGAAAACTCTGCTTCCTAGCAAGATATCTCATCCTAAAATCCCTTGGAGATGGCTGTGCTGGGGCAGGGTGTGCTCATGATGTGTGTCATAAAATAACGTCTCCGTGATCTCCTTATGGTTTTACCTAAGGAGAGATGCTCTTTCTCTTGGAAGTAATCCCTGTTTTTAAGCTGAAAGAGGGTGGATTTAGATATTGGGAAGGAATTCCTGGCTGTGAGGGCCCAGGTTGCCCAGAGAAGCTGTGGCTGCCCCATCCCTGGAAGTGCCCAAGGTCAGGTTGGAGCAACTCGGGCTAGTGGAAGGTGTCCCTGCCCATGGAACTGGATGATCTTGAAGTTCTTTTCCAACCCAAATCATTCCATGATTCCGTGATGGGTTGAGCTCTGCAGCCCTTCTGTGATCGCTTTACTCAGCAAAGGATTTTCATGTCATTTCTCCTCTCTTTTTCTGCCCTTTCTCATCAAGAAAGGAAGTGTTCTCTCCTCTTCTCCCTCCCATTTTGGGCTGTGACCCCCAAATCCTGGCTGTCCTCCCCGTTGCTGGATGGTCAACAAACCCCAAAAGGAAGAAAGCAGAAATTAAAAGGGACTGAGCAGCTTGGACCAAATGATAGAGTCCAGTGAGTGGTTTTTCACAGAGAATAAATTGAATTAAAAGTAGAGGGCTGGGGGCTGCGTGTTATTTGAGAATATGGGTTGAGTGGAGCTGATGGTTCCAGCTGAAAATAAAAGTATGGGGATGATGGAAGGGAAATGTCAAAATGTTTCTTTTCAACCTGTCTTATGTTTCACATCAGAAACACCACGAGCACTTTTCAAAGCAGAACCTTTCAGCTTCCATTTGTCATTTGAAAGCATAATTTCCCTCCTGGTGGACCTGTTTATTTTTAATAACTTCCAAATGAAAGCAAAAAAATTTAATCAGGAGGTCAACGGAAATATTTGGGGTTGACCTCAAATGATGGGGGGGGATGGTTTCAGGTTTTGGGGTTTTTTTTAAGTTCTCTAAAGATGGGAAGGGAAACAGTTGGGCTTGACTTATATCTGTTGTTTTTATATTGATTTTCCAGTAAAATCAGGCAGGAAAAAAATGATTCCCAAGCTCGGAACCTTGCTCTGAACCACGCTGTGTCTCTTGGCAGAGGGGGTTGAGCACCTTCTCCTGATTATAAATAGTCTGGGCTTATAGACAGGCGTTGAAAATATAAAGATGTGAGAATAAACGAGCGGAGGAAAGAAAATCTTGCTCGACTCCGTCCCGTATTTTTTTCCAGGTTGGCGGGTCTCAGCTCCGCTGGGGGTTTAGCTGGAAGCAGAGCAGTTCTTGGAAAATGGGGATGGAGATTGCACTGGGAGAAGGGGCTGGGTGTGGAAAAAGGAAGGAAATGAGGAGGGAGCACTGGGAGAAAGTGCTGGGTGGGGAAAGGATACAGGAATGAGCTGGGAACGCTGAGAGAAGGTGCTGGATGAGGAAAGGGGAAGGGAATGAGCAGGGAGCACTGGGAGAAGGTGCTGAGTGTGGAAAGGGGAAGGGAATCAGCAGGGAATACCAGGAGAAGATGCTGGATGAGGAAAGGGGAAGGGAATGAGCAGGGAGTGCTAGGGGAAGGTGCTGGGTGTGGAAAGGGGAAGGGAATGATCAGGAGCACTAGGAGAAGGTGCTGGGTTTGGAAAAGGGAAGGGAATGAGCAGGGAACGCTGGGAGAAGGTGCTGCATGAGGGAAGGGGAAGAGACCATCTGAGAGCCTTATGGTCACTATAATGAGTGTGACACTGTGCCACTGTGCCACTGCCATCCTGTTCTCTTCCCAGGGCAGAAGAAGCATCAGGGAGGAAACATCTCAGCTGCCATCAGCTCCCTGAGGAGACCACCCCTGCCCACAGCACTCCATCAGATCCCATTCCCCTCTTCTCCTGCCCTGGGAACGGGACAGGGAGCTCAGAAGAGGGACAGAATCTGCTCCCTCGGGTTGTCGTGGCTCACACAGTGCCCGGAGCCTCCCAGGACTTGCAGGCTCCATGGAAATGTGCCCCGAAGAGCAGTTGGTTCATCCCTGTTTCCTGCTGAGAGCGGTGAGATGACCTGCAGGGTCTGGCCCAGAATCTGGTGGGGCTTCTCCATCCAAAAATTGCTCCAAAAAAGCAGCCCATGTGTTTGAATTCTGGTCCCACATTAACTGCAGGTGTGGGGCACTTTCCTTGCAGATTTCCTGGGATTTGCAGGGTCTCCATGCTATTCACTCCAGGCTGCCACAGCCAGATACTCCACAGGCTTTTTCTTAAAGAATTGGGATTGTTCCTGTCCCTTTTTGGTCTTCCCTTTCCTCCTCCTCCTCCCAGCAATTCCTATTTCCAGTCAATTTCAATGCAGAGAGAATTATTTTTGACAAGGATGTGGAGTGACAGGACAAGGGGGAATGGCTTCCCACTGCCAGAGGGCAGGGATAGATGGGGTATTGGGAAGGAATTCCTGGCTGGGAGGGTGGGAGGCCCTGGCTCAGGTTTCCCAGAGAAGCTGTGGCTGCCCCTGGATCCCTGGAAGTGTCCAAGGCCAGGCTGGAGCAACCTGGGCTAGTGGAAGGTGTCCCTGCCCATGGCAGGGGGTTGGAAATGATCTTTAAGGTCCCTTCCAATCCAAACCATCCCATTATTCTGATTTTCAGAGATAATGAAGTTTGGGCAGAGAGGCTCATAAGCTCAGAAGGGATCTGTGAAACACAGGCTCAATATTAAACACCAGAGAATCCACAGCAGGCAGGAGACCTTGAATATATTCAAAAAGCAGGAAAAAAAAAATCAGTTGTCTGTGAAAAATGGACTGAGAAATACCCATGGATGAAGGTGCAGGCCTCCGTGGTTGTAAACAAAGAGAGGAAGTGGGGGTTGTTCCCAAACACAGGGATTTGCTTTCAAAGGGATGTTGTTGACTTGGGGAAAGTGTTCACAGCTCATGACCCTGAACCTTCATACTTTCCTGCTCAAACAGTCCAACAACAAAACCCACTTTGGTTTTCAGACACCTGGGACCTGTTTGATGCTCCTCCCCAAACAGCATGGCCATGTTGGCCTTCCTGGCCCTGGAATTTGGTTCATCCTTGCTCGGTGTCCCCCTTGCTCAGTGCAGGAGAGTCTCCAGTGCCGAGCTCCACAGGACCTCACTTATTCCATTGTCTGCACCCAAGGAGCTCGAGGACGTCCGAGATGTCCTGTGGACACCAGATGTGAGCTTCTGTGATGGTTTTCTAGGGGTGGATAAGGTTGGAACCGTCACCTTCCCACTGAGAAATGTTGGTGCAAACGCATCCCCGCCACGCAAACAGGGAGCTCCCAGCAGTGGGAAGGTGGAAAGAGGAGAGTTCCAGCCACTCCGAAGCCAAACTTCTCGGTAAATCTCCCTTGAAGGCTCAGACGTTTGTTGCTGCTGTTAGCACCGAAATTTGGGCAGTCTGGGGTTTCCTTCCCTGGCACTTTTGTGTTCTCCTGAGAGGGGACTCTGCCCTCTGTGCTGTCAGCTCGCCGCTGAACTGATGTTCAACACCTCGCCCTCACCCCACACGGGGCTTTTAGAGACGTAAAACAGAAAGAAAAGGAATAAAAATCCACCAAAACAACAAGCTAAGAAACACCACTAAGAAAACAGTTTCTTCCACGGCCCCAGGGGGAAAGCACAGCAAAAAAAAAAAAAAAAAAAAAAAAAAAAAAAAAAAAAAAAAAAAAAAAAAAAAAAAAAAAAAGATCTTCGGAGGTAAAAAGAGCAGGCAAGCAGCAGGAATTCTCCGTGAGCTTTTGAGCGTCCCACCTTTGCTCTCAGCCTGATTTTTGGCAGCTGTGCCACAGAAATCCCTTGCAAACCAATCAATCCATATTTTCTGCTGCTCCTGGAGATGCCTTTGGGGGAATTGCTCTTCTGTAATGTCTGTCAGGGAAAAAGAGAGGGGGAAAAGGGCATATTTTTGTATGTGAGTTTTATTTTACAGCAGCACAAAGAGGACCAAAAATGGCCTGGGGGGAAGGGGTTGGTGCTTATCCTCAGGGAATATCGGCTCCAGTGGAGCTGGTGGATGTATATTTATTTATACCAGCTGAGAAATAAGGCCTGGGGTTCTCATTATCCAGGCAGCACTGAATCCTGATTTATTGTTCCCCAGGAATGCAGGGAGGGAGATGGAGGGTCAGGCAGCATAAAATCCAGATAAATAGGGGAATGTGAGTCGTGTGGGGTCAACTGGTGCTGCTAAAGATTCAGGACAAGCCATTTGTTTAGTGCAGGAAAACTTCCTTCAACACCATCCCGGAGGAAAGGGGGTCTCCCATGGGATCAAGGAGACTGGGCTGTACACAGGGCCTTCTCTTGACCCTTCCATCTGAGTGTGGAGCTGGACAAGGCTGGAAAAACAGTGGTAGAATTAAGCAGAAGGAAGACCCTTGTCATGGGAACCGGAGTTTTTGATGGAAACCGTAATTAGTCCAGAGTACATTGCTGGAGAGTCACAGAATCATGGAATGGTTTGTGTTGGAAGGGGCATTAAGGATCATTTCCACCTCCCTGCCATGGGCAGGGACACCTCCCACTATCCCAGGTTGCTCCAACCCGGCCTTGGACACTTCCAGGGATCCAGGGGCAGCCACAGCTTCTCCGGGCAACCTCTGCCAGGGTCTCCCCACCCTCACAGCCAGGAATTCCTTCCTAATAACCCATCTAACCTACTCTCTGTCAGCTTGAACCCATTCCCACATGTTCCCTCAGAGAGAGGGATGAGGACCAGGGAAGAAAGGAGAAACTTTCCCTTTGAACTACAGAAGGATTTTTAGGAGTACAAGGGAGGGAAAATGACTCTGGCAGCTCTTCCACTGATATCCTTCCCGGCTTCTGTTTGGCCTCCTGGAGTAGGTGGAAATTTCTCATATCCGGTGAAATCCTAGGGTTGGAATCTTTGCCTCTACGCTCCTATTGACCAGCCCGGGGGCGTGGGGAGATGAACTGCATGGGATGTGTTGTAATTGTCGTTGGAAGCAAAGAGTCTCCTCAAATGCTTCCCTGGAGGAAAGTCATAACATCAGGTAATTGTAAGAGCTGCGAGAGGAGATGTGGGAGAATAAAGGCCTGGAAAATAATGCTTTGCCTCACTATTGGAGTGGTTATTGGGAGCACTGAGGGGAGAGCACGGGGTGAGATCGAGGATGTGATGATGCTTTAAACAAAAAAAAAAAAAAAAAAAAACTCAGGAAATGTCCTGGGTAATGAAGTGGAAGATTCCCTTCTAATAAAGCAGAAAGGACACTCTGAAGGAGTCACACAGTGAGTCATGGCCTGGGAGAGGCCGCATGGCAGAAGGCTTTGGCCCAGCAGGCAGGTGGGAATCATGGAATCCTGGAATCACAGACTGGTTTGGGTTGGAAGGGACCTTAAAGAACATCTCATTCCACCCTATGCCATGGGCAGGGACAACATCCAGTTTGCTCCAAGCCCCATCCAACCTGGTCTTCAGCATTAACTTGTTTAAGGTTTGCAATTACAATTTTGGCCCCCAAGATAGAAATGAACTTCTAAGGAAGTCTGTTCCTGGAACAAAGCTGAGAAACCCCCATGGAATGCAGCAGGAGCTGAATATCCCAGAGAACCCCTCAAGAATGAGCAGAAACTGGATGGAATGGTTCAAAATCCAAAGTCATGAACCTGAAAGTGAAGATTTCCTTCACCAGGGCTCTTGAGAAGCTGGAAATCAATCCCAATATAATCTGGTGATGGACACACACACAGGGACTGAGAGACATTTCTGAGGGACAAAAGTAGGTATTTAACCCTTGTGACAACACTGGAGGCACCACACCAAGGTGCAGAAGGTGACTGTGAGCAGTCACCAAAAATCAAACAATTTATTGTGCCCTCACCTCCCTGGTGCAGCGTTCATGGATTTCTATAGAATCCTGGAATGGGTTGTTTTGGAAGGGACCTTAATCTAGTTCCACCCCCCTGTTGTGGGCAGGGACACCTTGCACTAGCCCAGGTTGCTCCAATCCCTGTCCAGCCTGCCCTTGGACACTTCCAGGGATCCAGGGGCAGCCACAGCTTCTCTGCCCGACCTGTGCCAGGGCCTCCCCACCCTCACAGCCAGCAATTCCTTCTCAATATCCCATCTAACCCTACCCTCCTTAAGTTTAAAACACTGGAAGTCAGCAAAGGAACAATAATCTGGGCACTGGCTTTGCAGGAAGAGCCAAAGGGAAGGATCATGGAGTGCTGTGCCGGGAGCTCCCTGAGTGTGAATGGAGTAGCTGTGACATCCATCAGTCACCTGATTCAGGATGAAGGAGTTTGGACAGTAAGGATTTAAGAAAAGAAGTGATTTAGGACCTTAAAAAGTGACACAGAATCCAGGGGCTGGCTGTTAAAACGTTTACAATTACATCATTTTTAAGAGTGATTCAAGGGGAGTGAAACAACCTTATTTTATTTATTTTTTGTGTGCGTGGAAAGTGTTTCCTTTGAAAGTGCTCACATTTCATGGGTTCAGTGAAAGGCTGATATTTTTTATCCTTGAAAGAACAGAAGCTTCTCTGTTTTGATTTTATCTCTGTTTTCAGGGAAGAACAAAACATCTGCCAGCCACGTTCACCTTAAAGGCTGAAGGTAAGGTCAAAGTCTTGGAATATCTTAGAAAACTTGGAAGTGGGCTCAAAAGTTTCAGTTCAAACCTGCCTTGGGCTGTTCTTACATCCTCTGAGATAATGAATCCATGGATGGTACTGACATCAAGGCCCTGAAGAGTCAGGAAAAAGAAGCTTTGAAATCAATGCCAATTCCTGGCTCCGGATTCTCCAAATCATGGAAACAGCTGCCAAGGGCAGCTCCAAATTCCCCCTAATCCAGGACAAGATCTGAGCGCTTTGAAATGCCACTGAATTCGAAGCTTGGAGCGGAATTCTGCTGGAAACACTTCCCTCCTGTCCAGCAACGATGCTTCAAAGAGCATCACAGGCACCAGAATGTTCCATGAGGACAACTCCAACCCGTAGCTTTTAAAATTTGATTTTTCAGTGCCAGTGAGGAAAAGGGAGGAGAAACGTGTGACAAGAGTAAGGGGCACAGGAAGGCTCTGTGCTCTGGGATGGTTTTGTTGGTTTGCTCCAACATATCCCTGCCACAGCCATTAGGGATGTCAGACTGGATGGACTGGGAGCCAGGCAGGGGCCTGATCCCGGCAGGACCTCAGGTGCAGAAGATGATCCCTCCCAAATCCAGATGAGAATGAAGGGTTTGCTGGCTTGTACCATCCCAAGGCTTTGTTAAAGAGAAGAGGATCATGGAATTGTTAAGGTTGGAAAAGACTTCCAAGTCCAGCCTTCGACCAAATACAAAGTAGATTAATGTCTCCCAAGCACAGAGTTGGGAACCATGGAATCCTGGAATGGTCTGATTTGGAAGAGACCTTAAAGACCATCTGGTTCCAAACCAGGGACACCATCCACTAGCCCAGGTTGCTCCAAGCCCCATCCAACCTGGCCTTAGACACTTCCAGGGATCCAGGGGCAGCCACAGCTTCTCTGGGCAACCTGGGCCAGGGCCTCCCCACTCTCACAGCCAACAATTCCTTCCCAATATCCCATCTAATTTTCCATTTTTCTATTATTCTCTAATTTTTCCCTAATATCCCATCTAACCCTGCCCTCTTTCAGTTCCAAACCGTTCCTTCGCAGTGATTCTGCACAACGTGAACCCAGCTACATTCCCACAGGATTCCTGTCTGTGGGATGAAGCTGGAGGCTCCTTCCCTGTGCCTACACACCATTTTATGCCCATTTTTTCCATCAGCTCTTTCCTGGCCAGTGACTGCATTTCCAGCAGACGCCTGGCCCCGGGATGAGATGAAAGGAGAGTGGTCACTGGAGAGCTCTGGAGATCTGCCCGCCCTTTGCCAGCATCCTGAAAGGCTGAGCCATTCCCAGACACAACATTCCATTATCCATGCCTGAAAGATGGAAAATAGGGCAGGTTATGACAGCAAAAACAGCACCTAAACCCACTCACTTTGTAGACTGCAACTGAAAGCAGAAAGAAATATCTGGTTGTATCAGGATGGAGAGGTTTTTTTGATCCCAGGGAAATGTCTCCTTCCCTCTGCCGCAGCTTCGACTGATTCTGCCCCTCTGCTCGGGCCACCAAAGCCCAGCCCAATCCAAACCCACCTCGATTTACACGGTGGCCACAGAGACAACCATCTGGGCCGCTGGTTTTTGGGAAGGGCTGTGTGTAAATACGTAAATACCTGCAGCAATTCAGCCCCCGTGGAGCCCCGGCTTTGTGAATTCCAGTGGAATGTTCCCTACCCACGGCAGGGAGCTGGAACTGGATGGTTTTAAGGTCCCTCCCAACCCAAACCACTCCGTGATTCCATGAAATTTCCATTCCTGTTGAAGGCACTGTTTGTTCCTAGCCCTTTGTGGACTCACACAAGAGCCTTGTGAAGTTTTGGTGGGACCTGGAGTTTTGAGGCTGAGACCAGAACAAGGGAAAAACACCTCAGCAACAACTTTTGCAGTGGGATTTGCCTGGGCAGGAGAGGTCCAAACATCCTGGACATCAAATCTACCTGCTGCTGACTTGTTATGTAGACTGAGACTTCCAGTTATTTAGTTTAATTATGAAATTAATTACAATTTCATTATAATCTAATTAATTATAAAATTAGTTTATTATAGAGATCAGCTGCTGTTACAGACACAGAGGATGATCCCAGAGGATCAACCTTTGGATGTTTCCAGCACGGGTTGTTCCAGCTGTTGTTCTTCAGGCCAGTGGAGGTGGCTTATATGAGCAGATGGAGACATTCCTTGGGACCCTCAAACCCCCTGTTCCTGCCTTATGGCTCTGAGGGAAATCCCAGTGACTGTCCCCAACAACCAACCAGCCACGTATTTCCAGCTCCAGCTTTGCCTTCCACGTTTGCCAGGGAAAACAAGCAAGAAGGATTCAAAACCAGCAGGACAGTTGTGCAGAGCATGTGTTTGTCCTCCTGTTGGATGTGCTGGTTTCTTACCCTCAAATAATTCCCCAAATCCCCGATTCTTTGAAGCACTCCTGCTTTATTACAGCTGGGGAAACTGAGGCAGGATGTGACAGCTGAAGTGATGGTTCCAAGGATATTAATCACTGCATTCCAAAGCCAAGGGATGATCCTGCAGATCTGAGTGCTCAGAGCTTTAGAGCATTGGAAAATGTGCCTTCCTGGCTGTGACATTCCTCCCCCCAGCAGTTTGGGAGGGAGAATATCGGCTGCAGGTGACCAGCCGGCAGCAGGGAAAGGAAAAGGAGAAAGATTAAAGGACAGAACCAAAAAGCTCGTCCCTCGTGGCATCTTCCCCACCACCATTTCCCTATCAAAAGCCCCCAAACATCCATTAAAGGAGGCTTTTAGGACCAACCCTTCTTTTGTCTTACAAATGAAAGCAGGTGCCAAAGCCCCGGGAGCGGCGGCAGCAGAAGCAAAACAACCCCCTGAACTTTGGCAGCAGCGTGAGGCCACCTCGGCAGAGCCATCTCGGGGCCATCCATCACCTCAGCAAATTGCTGCTGCTCTAATTAAAGAGAAACTGGAAAGATTTGGAATTTTTTTTGTGTATGTGTCAAATACTGGAAAGCGAAGGTGCCCGTTGTCAAAGTGATTTGCTGTTCGTGAGGAGTTTCACTCACCTGAGATGGGGGATGGAAGGTTTTTTCCAAAGGATCTGATCCTACAGGGACCAGAGCATGGGAAAAGCTTTATTTCTGAAGTCTTTCTTCCAGTTCAATAGTGGCTTGTGATGGGACATGCCCACTTCTCACCTAGTTGTGAAATAACAGACCCTAGTTACGATCTCTCACATGAAAAACAAGGATTCAGGGGTGCATTTCTTTGTTGCCTTTTCCTCTGAGCATCTCCACCTTCTCAATCCCTGCTCCTCCTGCAGTAGCTCTGAGAGTGGGATTCTTAAATCCAAAAATCCAGGTGAGTCCGGAGCATTCCCATTGCAAAGTCAGGGTTTGGGGTGAGCAATCACCTCCTTTCCAGTACCTCTCCTGTGCTGACAAAGCAGCTCTTTAGGTGGTTTATGGAGGTTTTGGATCGTGGAGGATGTGATAGAATTAGGAACTGAGAACTGAGAGTTATTTTGTTCTTTTTATTGAGCAGATTTCCATTAGGAAAAAAAAAAATAACTGTGGGCAACGTGTTGGTGTTTCAGCATCAAAACTGAAACCATCCTTCACTCTTCAACATTTGCCATCTTCCAACCCATCTTTTGAGAAGTGGAGGGGTTTTGTTACTTATCCCAAAATGTGCTGAGCTTGAAGGGACCCCCAAGGATCATCCAGTCCAACCCTCAGCCCTGCACAGGCCCAGCCCCAAGAGTCCCCCCCTGTGCCCCAGAGGATCATCCAAACCCTCCTGGAGCTCTGGCAGCCTTGGGGCTGTGCCCACTGCCCTGGGGAGCCTGAGATCCACCTAAAACTTCCTGACACTCCTCAGGGAACCTTTCCCTGAGATCCACCTAAAACTCCCTGACACAGCTCCAGGCCACCCCGATGATGTCAAGAAAAGATAATCCTTTCCCCTTTTATTCTAGTTTTTAATCCCATCCTCCTCCACCTGCCCCAAATCCTCAGAGATTCCTGTAGCCTGCTACATTCTCCATCCCAGCTCCTGTCATCCTCCCCTGCTGGCATTTTTGGGGGGGAGAAATTTGTGGAGCATTTCCCCGGGGAGCAGAGGTCACTGAGCACCCGACGCCCTTGAAGTCGATGCCTCCCTCGGAATTAAAATGGAGCTTTTGTTTAAATTAAAGGACAAAACCCTTCCCTTCCAGAGCCACTCCCTGTGACAGCCTCACTAATTAGTTGTTATTAACGGTGATAACAGAGCCATCAGATCTCATCCACAGCAGATTATCGCAATTACAGGGATTCACTGCCCAGGGGAGCTTTGGCTCTGGGGACAAACGGGCACATTTTGTCAGGCAGCACCTGGAATCTTGCTCCTCAGGGCGTGAAATCCTGGCTGGGAAGATGTACCAGCCAGTGGGACTGGGGGGAGAGGGAGGGAGGAGACCATAAATTGATGGAAAGATTGGAAAGGGCGGGTTTAGAAATCACGGAGTCGTAGAACGGTTTGGGCTGGACGGAACCTTAAAGACCATCCAGTTCCACCCCCTGCCACGGGCAGCAACACCCACCACTAGCCCAGATTGCTCCAGCCTGGCCTTGGACACTTCCAGGGATCCAGGGGCAGCCACAGCTTCTCTGCCCAACCTGGGACAGGGCCTCCACACCCTCCCAGCCAGCAATTCCTTCCCAATATCCCATCTCTCCCTGCCCTCTGGCACTGGGAAGCCATTCCCTGTGTGCTGTCCCTCCATGCCTTGTCCCCAGTCCCTCTCCAGCTCTCCTGGAGCCCCTTTAGGCCCTGCAAGGGGCTCTCAGCTCTCCCTGGAGCCTTCTCTTCTCCAGGTGAACCCCCCCAGCTCTCCCAGCCTGGCTCCAGAGCAGAGGGGCTCCAGCCCTGGAGCATCTCCGGGGCCTCCTCTGGACTCCCTCCAGCAGTGGTCATGGAGAGCAAGGCCAACACCTTTGCAGGCTGCCACTGACCAACCAGAGGCTGAATTTTTCTACAAAACACAGTGAAAAGAGCTCTGAAGTCCAAGGGCCACCTGCCTGGAGGGGTCAGAGCTCCCAGAGGCCCCCACAGCTCAGCTCATCAGCGATTTTGGCAAATCCAGCCTCCTGGGCCTGTCCAATTAACCACAAACATGGAAACACTTCTGAGGAGCACCTCATCCTCCCTCCCATTTCCCTCTGGATATGCCTTTCCTCCTTCCCTGCTGGATTTTTCCTTCATTAAACCAGCCTTTGGGAGCAAAACTAAATGCAGGACCCAGGCCCAGCCACTCTGTTTTCCCCATCATCACCAAAGCTGAGGAACATCCTCCCCTGATTTCTGTAACACACAGACCCCCACCCCCCACCCCTCCCTCTGCTTCTCTCACTCCTCAAGCAAATATTTTGGTTGGAAAGATGATCCACCAAGTGGAGAGCCTGGAGCCACCGTTGCTGTGACGGCCCCTGTGGGATTGTGACAGGGAAACAGACCCTAAATATGCCTTTTTATGGGGAAAAACAGTGCCCTGGGGAATGTCCCCTGCACAAGGGATGGAGGGAAGGCAAGAGGCTGAGGGGATGCAGGTGGGAATCACCTCACACTTCGTCTTTGCACCTGCTTTCCTCATCGAATTCCAGGAGTGTCCGGAGGCCACCCCTGAGATCAAAGCCTTGTTGGGTACCTCTTGGAGGAAATCGGTGGAGCTCACCCCCAGCAGCTGCTGAGCCGGGCTGGGAAAGGGTGAGGAAAGAGGAATCATGGAATTGTTTAGGTTGGAAAAGACCTTGAAGATCATCCAGTCCAACCCTTCCCCCAGCACTGCCAAGGCCACCACTGACCTGCGCCCCCAAGTGTCACATCCACAGGGATTTTAAACCCCTCCAGGGATGGGGACTCCACCACTGCCCTGGGCAGCCCATTCCAATGCCTGACAACCTTTTCCATGAAGAAGTTTTCCTTAATCTCAAAACTAAACCTCCCCCGGTGAAACTTGAGGTTGTTTCCTCTTGTCCTTTCACTTGTTTTTTGGGAAAAGAACCCGACCCCCCGGCTCCAACTCTCGTGTCAGGGAGTTGCAGAGCCAGGAGGTCCCCCGTGAGCCTCCTTTTCTCCAGGCTGAGCCCCCCCAGCTCCCAAATCAGAGACGAATTGTCTTGTCCTGGTTCCAAAGGCAGAGGTACAACCAGGAGCACGTCTCCCACCCTTTCTCCTGAATCCCCTCCCGAGGTTTCCCCTGAGGAACGAGGGAATTTTATTAGCAAACGTAGAGCTTTCCAAGACACGGTGTGGAGAAACCACATTTATTGCTCTGAGCCTGCTGCTCCTCTCTGAGGAGATGCCACTGGAACGTGAGCTGAGGGAAACAGCTCAACCAACACTTGTAACACTTGCTCACTTTGCTGCTCTGGCCCTAAGTCCAAAAACCCCTTATGATAAATCCAGAATGATCCAGAGCTGATATTTATGAGGGATTAGAATAAGAGGTGCAAATCCTGATAACTTATCATCTCCTTCTTTTTTTTTTTCTTTTTTTTTTTTTTTAATGATCTCTCACAAAGCAGGGGGAAAAAAATGGCACAGACTCAATTTCTGTAATGTTCTGTTTTCATCTGTGAGAAGAAAATTTTCAAGCTTAGGTGCCAAAAGCAGGAAAATTAGATCTCTATTTAGACAGTTAAATAAGAGGCTCAATTTTCCAAGGCACAATACCCTGGATTCCTAATTGCTACCAGAAGAGACTGAAACCTTGCTTTACTTTTAAAATGTGTTTTCCAGCTCCAGAAAGAAAACTTTTTTTAGTTGCAAAGCATTTCAACAGAAAATGTCCACCGGGGAATGAGGGACAGCAGTTCACTGAAAAACAACTTGCAGTTTTTTTTTTTCCTTTCAGAGTTCAATTTCTGGCAATAGGAAACTTGGATGGATTCAGGAGCAATGGAGCAACAGAAATCAAAGGACCCAAGCTCAGCTCTTCTCCCACTTCCTCTGCACTGAGGAGCTGCAACCGAGGTACTTCCAGTGGAAATCAGGGAATCAGGAGAAGGGGCTGGAGCAGCAGGAGCGGCTGAGGGAGCTGGGGGGGCTCAGCCTGGAGAAAAGGAGGCTCAGGGGGGACCTTCTGGCTCTGCAACTCCCTGACAGGAGGGGGGAGCTGGGGGGGTGTCGGGCTCTGCTCCCAGGGAATAAGGGATAGGACGAGAGGGAACGGCCTCAAGCTGTGCCAGGGGAGGTTTAGTTGGGAGATTAAGGAAAATTTCTTCCTGGAAAGGGTTGTCCAGCCCTGGCACAGCTGCCCTGCACACACCCAGTCTTCATCCCAGGAGGGGTTTATAATCCCTGTGGATGTGGCACTTGGGGACATGGGTCAGTGGTGGCCTTGGCAGTGCTGGGGAATGGTTGGACTCGATGGTCTTCCCCTTTTTCAATCTGAATGACTCCATGTTTGCTCTCACGTTTATTCCTCCACTTTGCTTTATGGGATGGGATCCTGGCTGTGGGCAGCTCTCTCTTGAATCCCGGTTTTAACCCACCTCTGACACCAATTCAGCCTACACATACAGTTCTAAAACCATTTATGATTCCATCCAAAGCAGGAGGGTCCACGTGCAAGACTGGCCACCACAGGGGAATCCTGGTGTCTGTGAGAGGATAAAACTATGCCCCACACTGGGCCAGCCAGAACATCGTGTCCCAAGGAGAAGCTTTCCCGGAAATACTCCCAAATCCCAGCAAGAAGGATAAGAAAACCTTAGTTTAAACTTGATTTCAGATTAATTTTTCCTCCACATTCAACGTAATTTCTGCTGACATCCAGTCCTGTTCCTGAGCTCAGCACATCCCCACCTGCCCCAGGTGCTGGAAGTATAAATCCATTTTTATATATCCTTTGTTCCAGGAGGGATTTCCTTAGTCTTCAGCACAGACAGGGTGGTCTGAAAGCAGGTGGGAAGGTCACTGGAGTGGGAGCCTCAGGATTTGACCTCAACTGGACCTCCAACATGGAGAGATATTGAATTAGGTCCAGTGCTAAGCACGTGCCATCATTTCTCCCCAGATGCCAAACCCTGGGATTAACACCCACGGAAGATCCGTTGCTCTTGGATAACTCCATGCAGGCTGGAAGGGCCGTCAGGGGCGTAAAGCAAACGGAAATACAGCCCATAATTCTGAGGGAAAAGGGAGATTTGTCATGAAGCACTGCAAAACAGCCCGTGCTGGACTGAGAAACGCTGCCTGGAGAAGAGCTGTCACCTCCTGATGGGTGAACTTGGTCCCCTTGTCCTTCTGAGAGAGCTCGGAGACCACCCAGCAGAGCCGGGCGGGAAATGCTTCCAGGGCCAACCCTCCATGGCAGGGAATAAACACAGGACTTGGCTCCCCCCAGGGGCTGCCCATCAGCTCTGAGGCCGTTCCACCAGCCCTAAAATCAAAATCATTTCGGGAAGCAAACACACCCAGACTTTCCAAGAGGGTCCCCAGCCACAGGGAGGAGGATTCTTTGCCCGAGGTCGTGTTTTGTGCCTCGTGTTTTTATGCTCGTGTCGACTCCCAGGGGGTGGGTTTGATGTGAAAATACTGAACAAGAGAAATTCTTTTATCAGAAAGGACCAAGGGGCACCAAAACCCGCTTCCCAGGGTGAAAGTTATTCAGGCAGCTGCTTTTTTTCTGCAGGTGTTTTGCTGTTTTCATAACGTTGGGGTTGTTCTGCAGCATCTGGTCCCTCTAATAACTTCCTGGGATGAACTGTGGGTCGTGTTGAACATTCGAGGTGCACACAGGACACCTGAGAGAGGTCGTGTGCCCTCCAAAATCTTGCATTACACGAATCAAGGATGGCAAAGCTCAGCTATAAAACACAGTCGCCTCCGTAATTGCGGCAGGACACTCCTGGTTATCAGAAAAAGTTTGGAAATGAGCTCAGTATCACCAGGTTATTAAGGAAAGGAGGAGGGAGGGAAAGCATTTCGGCAATAAAAATGTCAATCTCCGGTTTGTTTAAAAAAAAAAAAAACCACTAAAACAATGAGCCGCAAAACGGGGGATCCAGAAAACTCCTTTGATGAACGTCAGTACTCTTAAATTAGGACAAAGGAATTAGAAAAATGGAGGCTTACGTTTAATTCACTTGAAAGCAAATTAAAGGGTTCGGCTTATGGATGAAAGAGAAAATGAGGTTATTTTTTTTTTTTTTGAGTCTCTGGGAGTTACCAAGGCTACTGAAACCCAGGGAAAGGCTCAGCTCAGCACAGGGCCTGGAAGCTGCTTTGACAGGGCTGTTTGCACATCTTAAGTGGATTTAGAAGTGGCTCCATCTCAGGAATCAGAAGCTGGACCAGCCACTGTGTCACATCCTGTTGGGTCTGTCTAACTCAGGGATTTTTTTTCCCCAAAATAATTCTTCTCCTCCCGGTCTTCACCAGGGAGGTGAGGGCACAAGGAGTTGTTTGATTTTTGGGAAGCTCAGGAGCTGCTCACAGTCACCTTCTGCACCTTGATGTGGTGCCTCCAGCACTGTCCCAAGGGTTAAATACCTGCTTTTGTCCCTCAGTCCCTGTGTGTGTCCATCACCACTTTATACTGGGATTGATTTCCAGCTTCTCAAGAGCCCTGGTGAAGGAAATCTTCACTTTCAGGTTCATGACTTTGGATTTTGAACCATTCCATCCAGTTTCTGCTCATTCTTGAGGGGTTCTCTGGGATATTCAGCTCCTGCTGCTTTCCATGGAGGTTTCTCAGCTTTGTTGCATCAGACTTTTTTCCCAAAATAATTCTTCCTCTCCTGGTCTTCACCAGGCAGGTAAAGGTACAATAAGTTGATTGATTTTTGGCAGGCTCAGGAGCTGCTCACAGTCACCTTCTGCACCTTGATGTGGTGCCTCCAGCACTGTCCCAAGGGTTAAATACCTGCTTTTGTCCCTCAGAAATGTTGTCCCTCAGTCCCTGTGTGTGTCCATCTCCAGTTTATATTGGGATTGATTTCCAGTTTCTCGAGAGCCCTGGTGAGGGAAATCTTTACTTTCAGGTTCATGACTTTGGATTTTGAACCATTCCATCCAGTTTCTGCTCATTCTTGAGGGGTTCTCTGGGATATTCAGCTCCTGCTGAGGTTTCTCAGCTTTGTTCCAGGAACAGACTTCCTTAGAAGTTCATTTCTATCCTGGGGGCCAAAATTGTTATTTCAAACCTCAAACAAATCAACAAGACAGACCCAGGAGAAACTCCTGCGGTGGGTGGGCTCCTCTTCAATCCCGCTTCTCCCTAAGCCACTTCCTTACTTTTGACAGGGATCCCTCCTCAAACTCTGTCTTCTCCCACTGGAGTAACCCATGGCGCTGGATGAATTTTTCCCTTAAAACCCAAAGAAAGGAGATCTTCCACGTGCAAAATGTTTCTTGACAAAACTTATTTTATCCAAAAACCCACTAGTTTTCCATGCCATCATCTCTTAGCCATTCCCTGTGTCCAGAGTGCCCCTTCCCTCCGTATTTTTCCAAAGGCCAGTGAAGTTTTGAGCAGGGATGTGCATCTCTGATGCCTCTTGGATTACCCCTCTCTCTCAGACTAATCCCTGGTTCTGCTGGTCCCCATGCATCCAGAGGATGCACCTTGACTCTCCATCGTTCCCATCCTTGCCTCTAGATCCAGAGATATCTGTGGTGGCCCTTGGAGATCTGGTGATGGAGAGCAGCCAGTCCTTCTGACATGGTGGTTTTTTGGGGATAGAGCTCCCCTATAGGTCCCTTGAACACCTCCCATTCCCTGGAAGTGTCCAGGGCCGGGCTGAATGACGCTTGGAGCACCATGGGGTAGTGGAAGGTGGCAGGGGGTGGAATGAGATGGTCTTTGAGGTCCCTTCCAACCCCAACCGTTCCATGATTCCATGATTCTCATTTTTCAGCACATTTTCTTTCTCAATACCCTCTGCTCTGCCTCTCTTTTCAATCCCAGAATCCCAGAATGGTTTGGGTTGGAAAGGATCTCAAAGACCACCCAGTTCCACCCCCTACCAGAGGCAGGGACACCTTCCACTATCCCAGGTTGCTCCAATCCCCATCCAATCTGTCCTTGGACATTCCAATGGTTCATTTTAACAGCAAGAAAAGTTGCCCGTATTTATTTTTTCCAAGGAATCTCACCTACATCGTGACAAACCATGTAACTGGGTATCAGCCATGATCCCTTCCCCCATCTCACTGCACAATTCCTGCCCATCTTTTGCGTTTTCTTTTTAATACATCCCAGAAATGAACATACAGAGAGCACAGGGGGAGTTGGGATCATTACATCCTCAAATTCCCTTTGGAAACCTCAAAATCATGGTAAAACCATGGCAGGTCAATCCTGCTGATCCCACCCCAGGCTTGGCTCCACTCCAGCAGGGCCAGGAGTGTGATTTGCTGGGTTTATTGATGGGGCAACTCTGCAGGGCACTGGGATCCCCCAAATGACCAGGCTGGGAGCTCAGGCTTCCCAGAATCCCACCAAAGCATCAGGGTTTGCGAAATATCCAAGGGTTCCCAAGGTCCTTAGATTTTCCTGGCAAGTCAGACCTCCTTGCCAACGAGTTTGAACACCCTGCAGGTGCTGAGACACTCCGGGGTCCTCGAGAGAAGGAAGATCTTTCCGAAAAGGTTTCACAGCAGCTGGTTTTTTGCTTTGGTTCGGTTTTTAGTTGTCCCCAAACGGTGACAAGGAATCCTCCTCTCAGACCAATATAAGAGGTTGAATTATCCCCAGAAGTTCATCAACCAAAGAATCCCACAACAAGCCATCCGCGAGCAGTAAAGAGGAGCGAGGGGAGCAATTCCTAGACCCCTAAAAAACCCCCAAAGTTTCAATGCACAGCTCTGAAAGTCTCCCAAAGAGACTTCAGGCAGAAGTAACACCACCTGATCGAAGAGGTGATGGGGACAATGCAAGTGCCCGAGCACAGCAGACAAGGATGGACATCCCAGAAGCTTCTCCAGGTCAGGAAAGGGTCGATCTGCCTCTGACAGCGGCCAGGAACGGATGTCAAAGGAAGAGATAAGAATGGGGCGAAACTTTTCCAAAATAACCTCCAACCCTGTGCCTCTGAGGGTTCCCGAGCCACAGGTGAGGCCTCTGGACTTGACTCACCCTCACTGGAATGTTCTCCCATGGAATTTAATTTTTTGGCTCCATGTCAGCTTTTCAGAGTCACAAAATCCTGCATCAAGGCAACAACACACCCAAGATCCCACTTTTCCAATCAGTTCTGGATCTGCTTCCTTCTGATTCACCTTCCTGGCCCTCACTCTGGGGTGGGAGGAGACAGAAGACAGGTGATCTCCATCCACCTTTCCCAAATGGATCTCTGGCCTCACTGCCCACACCTGTGTCTTCTCCAGTCTAAGAAAACATAGGATACAGCCACCCATCCACAGAAGTTGATCCATGTTGTGGATCTTGTAGTCTCCTGGCTCTCCAATTATATTAAATATATGTGGAATATATATATATATATAGAGAGAGAGAGATGGAATTAAAATAGGCAGGAATTAATAAATAATTCCTATTCACTGGTATGGATATCAACAAATAGGAATATGGAATTAAATACAGAATTAGAAACAGGCAGGAGAAGGTTCTTCTCTTCTTCTGCTTCTTCCCTGCCGAGGGAATGGCAGGAGCTGTGTCAGAGGAGGTTTAGGTTGGATCTCAGGAAAAGGTTCTTCTCCCAAAGGGTGTTTGGGCACTGGAACAGCTCCCCAAGGAAAATGCTCACTATCCCACCGCTGCCAGAGCTCAAGGAACGTTTGGACGAGGTGGGATTGTTGGGGTGTCCTGTGCAGGGTCAGGAGTTCTCAGCTGGATTCACCTCCCATGGATTTCCTTCCTGCCAAATATTTCAGGTGAAAGAATGTTGCTGTTCCTGGACATCCCCAGCAGAACAGGTGGTGTATTCCCAGTTTTCTCTACCTGCTTTGGCAAGCACTTCTCTTTGCACACAGACTTTTGTTCTCAGGTCCCACATATTTTTGACATCAGGAGGCAAAACGGGATCCAATTTGGAATCTCAGATTGTTCCTAAAGTAAAGAAGGGACGGATTTTTGTCTATCTGCAGTTCTTTGGTTTGTCCACGGGTGCTGTGAGGTTGGGTGGGTTTCCAGGAGTTTTGAGGAATTACAACACAATCCTCAGGAATTTTTGGTGGCACCCCAAGGAATCTGAGCTCAAAGCGTGTTGCCTTTTTTATTTGGTCTTAATCCAGACATTGAGATTTTCCAAATTATTCCAAGGAGCGATGTCTAGGAATGTTTGGAGCAGGGAATTATCTGCTCTTTCCCAGTGTGTGTGGGGCTCCTGTTCACCCTCACCCTGCCTGGTGCATCCTCCCCATGTCTGCCTGGCTTTTTCTCCCACCCCAGCAGCACATTCCAAGGATCCTCCCATTTCCCACCCCGCTTTTCCAGGCAGTTTCTTTCTCCGTCCAAACCTCCTGCCCGGCAGTGGTTTGTCTTGTCCCACGTGTGTCCCTGGCCCAGAGCCTGGCATCACTTCCCTGAGAGGACTTTTGGAGCCAGAGACACTTGTGCATGGATGCTGTCCTGGGAGAGCGGGATGGAATAGTTCTCCCTGTTTTCCAAACTTCCCTGAGTTGCACCAATCCCTTAATTCCTCACCGATTCCTGAAAAGTGACAGCCACAGTTTCCCTGCCTCGTTTCTATGGCTATTTTTGGGTTTGGAACCATCTATTTCCATGGAATTGTGTCCTGCCCAGCAGTTTTCCCCCAGGAAGTCACTCCAAGTCGTGTCCCAGCCCTCCTTTAACCACTTTCACTCTCCAAAGTACATTGCTTTTAATCATCAAATTTTCTGTGCTTCCCCTGCCCGGTGATTTCTCCATGGATTTACCCAAACAATCCTTCCTTTCATTACCTTTGCTCCATGTGTTGTCCGGGGCTCTGGGGAGCGGCTTTTCCCGACTGGGAGCAAAAATAGGATGTTTTTCCACCTTCCTGATCAACACCTTGCCTCATTTGTAAGGAAAAGGGGAGCAGGTGATTTGAGGAGGGGCCTGTGCAAGGGGTGGGTTGTACTTTATTCATCTCAGCACCCAGCCCGGGATCAGGGAAAAGCCCAGATCTGCTAAATAAAGGCAGCAGGGAACAATGATCCCTCTCTTTCTCTCTCTCTCCCCACGGAGTTTCCAGGATGTCTCTTCTGGGTGGCTCTTCCCAGTGCAACGCTTGGCCCTTGTGGTGCCTCCACAGTGAGAGAGAAAAGGCAGGAAATGCCTCCTTGGTGGGATGGGAAGTGTGTGTGGGGGGGTTTCTATTCCCAGAGTTTCCCCTTTCCCAAACCTTCCTGCCATTTTTTTTTTTCTCTTCCAAGTGAGGAAGAACTGGTGCTTTCCTAGCACAGATTCCTGGGCAGCTTCCCCTTGTCTGGAGCGGGAGGTTGTAGCTTGTCCTTGGCCCAAAAGGGGACAGCGAGGGGGTCTCCAAGTTTTCCCTCCAGCTCCAGCCGTGTGGATGCAGGAATTTCACGCAGATTCCCTGATGGAAAAGGTTTTCCTGCTGCTCAGAGCCCAAAAAGAGGGCAAAGTGCCAGGCAAAGCAAATCCCCACTTCCTATCTTTCCTGTGGGAGGTGGGACACTGAGCCAAATCCATCCCCTGGGTGGGGGGTGATGGAGCTCAGCTCACCCCCTTTGTCCCCAGAGCATCAGAACATCTCAATTCCAAGGGAAGCAAAGGCATTTTCCAAGGAAAATATTTTTTTTTTTTGTTAAAAAAAAAAAAAAACCTCACATATGATCCAGTGATTTTTTTTTTTCCCTCCTGGGCAAGCAGCTCTTTGAAACATAGAACATTAAAAAAAAGAAGCTGCAAAATAATTTAAATAATAATAATAATAATAATTATTATTA
>VZRE01003095.1:0-22359 GCA_013396775.1 Cephalopterus ornatus
GGGAGGTGGTGGTGGACAACCCTCAAATGACTCCCAAAAAATGTAAGCTCGTGGAACCAGTGACTGGAATGTTAAGACTGTTCCTCTCTAGGAATAGCCAGTGCAAGAGTTTTGGAGATGATTTTTTTGAAAATCATTCAGTTCTAGAATCTTTTTGTGTTTTAATTACAGGGAAGTAGGTGCAAAAGAGCACAAGTTTAAGGTGCTAAGGGAAAGCATAGCAGCAGTCGGAGCA
Organism: Cephalopterus ornatus; assembly: GCA_013396775.1. Lineage (NCBI taxonomy): Eukaryota > Metazoa > Chordata > Aves > Passeriformes > Cotingidae > Cephalopterus > Cephalopterus ornatus. Next base: position 236 of record VZRE01003095.1, read on the forward strand.
CAAATGGTCACTGCAGGTGTTCCTTGGCATTACAGGCATACGGAACTCTCACACCTGTATGTGTCAATAAGTGAAAAGGAAAGCAAGGCTGCTTCAAATTGATTGTCTATCAAACAGTAGCATTTGTACAGAAGAAAATAGCACAGTCTCAGCTGGAAAAAAGCTTGAGACAAACAAGCCCTTTGCTGCACTATGTCAGAATGGGTTCAAGTTTGATGTGTGAATTTCTATCCTGTATTGCTTGAAAGAGCAATTTAGTGTTGTGAATAACTGTGCAACTTATTCCTAAGGCATTTTGGCTTATCACAAATAAATTGCTTGTGAAAGTGTTGTTCTTATGTGTCACATGAACAAAATATTTATCCCTGCTACATGAACCTAGTACTTTTTCCGTGCATCTTTCCTTTCAGCACAGTGTAAAATTGCTTCCCAAACTTTGACTGTGTGCTGTATGTACAAACTGCCATGCAATTAAACTGACGGTCTATGTTTAATGCTTATTGAAAAGTTATTAGCACTGGTATTAATCAACACTTCAAGACAGTTTATTTTTCTGTTAGCTTTTCCTAAGTTAGTTTCTGGACTAGCTATAAAGTTGCAAACTCATAAAATAAAAGGTGCATGATAGAACAAAAATGCTATCCAGATGAAGTTCTCTGGAAAACCACTTTTGTACATTTTCATAACATTTAAAGTTCTAAAGCCTAGAGAGTTTCATCTATATATTAAAAAAAAAAAGTCTTGAGGCAATAAATGCAGTACAGATGAAAATGGATCTTTTAAAAAGCTGATCATATCAACAGGTGCTTAAAAAAACCCCAAACAGAACAAGGCACAGACAGAAAGGCTGAAGGGAAATAAAAAAGTTAGAGCAGTTTCTAAAGTACAGCTGCTGCAGTGGCAATAAACTACAAGTCAACTTGCAAGATGTAAGGTCTGTAGAATTCCAGTTCCAAAGAAGTTGTGTGAACGGCACTGATTCAATGCTGTCAAATTCTTCCAGTTTCAGGTGGTAATTTTTTGCCAAAAGCCAATTTTTCTTATATTATTTTACATCACTTGGCTCAATTTTTGCCTGGTTGAGAGTATCATCTGAGAAACTGCTGATGGTCAATATTAACGGATAAGCAGAAATTTTAGTGAGTTTGCAAAAGATCGATTCTTGGATGGAGAGGCTTCCCTGGTAAGAGAACTTGCATGACCCTGAGACTAAAGGAACCAAACTGAACAGGAGTTAAACACAGTAATCAGGGTAGGAAATGGTACAAATTCTCCTATTTTGGGTCATGGTGATTTTTCAGATTTTTGCCGCCTTTAAACAGAAGTAACAATTTGTGTCTCAAAACAATTTTAGTCCAAGTCCAAGTATTAAGGATTTAGCCTGAAGTCTTTCTCAAACACGTTTTGTAGAGGACAGAACTCTAACTTACCAGAAAATGTCCATGTATTACTAATATCTGTCTTAGATTTTTTAGAATTTACTATTTTTATCTTCTTATCTTCTTGCATAGCCATCTAATATTTTCATCAGAAACCTGCATCTAACGAGAATCTTTCTTCTGTATTAAAGAAGTGAAGAAAGAATAGTTGAAAAAAACTTCTTCCTGCTCCTAATTTATGCATTTTGCTACTAGAGCTTGGATGCTGTAAATCAGTGAATATTCTTTCAATTGATATGAGACTTATGAGCCTTCAGATATAGTTGTTACTAAAGGAATTTTTAAAGGAGTAAATCTTATTAACTGAATAGAATTAATTTCCTGCAGTAACTTAAACCTTTATAAATGGTTAGAATTCAGACAGAGGATGTAATGGGAAAAGCTCCAGGCAAGTGTTTGAAAGGTGGTATTATTCTCCTTTTGTGGGACCTTTCCTTTTGACTGTCACTCGTGTTCCAGCTGCCGCAGACGACAGATGTTACCGGTACGCGGACTGTGCGAGCTGCACTGCCAACACAAACGGGTGCCAGTGGTGTGATGACAAGAAGTGCATTTCAGCAAATAGTAACTGTAGCATGGTGAGTCTTGGCAAATCTTTGAGCGTGTTATCAGTGCTGTTCCTTTTGTAGGTATTGTAGAATAATACTTGCTTGTTTTGAGCACAAACATCAACATGGTTGCCAGGCTTTTGCAGTAAGGATATTGCAGAAGGCAAAAAAAAATCTAGTTCAGGGTAAACAAAATTATTCTTTAGGCTTGTGCTTGCCCACTGTATATTTCTCAGGACAAATACCATTATCTCCTAATTAACGACATTTGAAAGGCCACAGAGTCATTATTAACTTCTATTTTCTGCATATGTGGGGTACAGTACACAGGAAGAAACTGTTGAATCCCGTGAAGGGTGGCTGGGGTTTTTTTCCCTTTCAAACAGTACCAGGTCAGTCTCATTAGTCTTGGTATTCTGATCATTGATCATCATAGAAATTCTTTTCTTTAAGTTGTGGACTTACTTGTCATCTCATTAAAGGAATACGAGCCTCTGTAACCACGAGATTAAGTGGCTTGTGATGATTTGGGGAGATTGTTCTGATGTTTTTAAGTACAAGCAATCAGATCACATAGATTCAAGCAAGTTTATAGTTTTCTCTTTTTAATATTGCTTAGTGCCATGTTTTGTACTTTATGTTGTTGTTCACCAGCTGCTGCATCTCTTGCGTGTTCATTTGATTTTTGATAAGCTTGTAATAGTATTTTTGCATTATAGATTTTGCCTCCTTATACTTTTCAGGTAGGTGCAGACACATGGATGTACTTGAGTTCAAAAACCTTTCTTTACACACTTCCATTAGTAAAAGTAGCTTGCTCTCTGGCTTGAACCTGTTGCAAATCAATCTTTTTCTCCAGACAGACAAATTAGGGTGTGAGTTGGATTGACTCTGACTCAAATCTTGCCCATTCAGAGTGAGCGCAGCCAGCTCTAATCACTGGCATTTGTAGCTAGTCACTACTAATAAAAGCAATGCAGACACAAATTCATCAGTGGCCATGTTATAAGTCTGTCAGAGGGATTTCACATTCCAGGCACTAATGGTTAGTTTCCTTTGTGATCTTCAAGGGCTCTTCTCTTCCTGACACGTTGTACTATATTAGGTACTAATTTTCTAACTGTGGTTTTCAACTCCTGAGCAAGGAACAGTTGCTAAGGAGCAGACCATCTTCATCCCATAATAAATATGAAGCACTCAGTATTTTAGCACAAGCTTCTCAGTTCAGTGTCCTTCTCTGACATCCTTTCATGACTAAGATTGTCAGCTTAATTAGAAACTGATGCACCGGTCTTCACTATATAATTTCCTGTCTTTTATTCAGGGTTTGAAGTGGATAGCAAAGGCTGTTAGTGCAGTTACTGAAGAATGGGGTAGTGAAAATTCATCAAAATGATTTCTTAAAAGAGGTGCCATCCTAAATTGAAGGTGACCATTGCAAAATCAGTCTATTGGCCATGAGATGATGGAGGAAGGATTTTGTGTCTTCTATATAAACCCACTAAAATAGCATCAACAGAATGGCTCCATGTGAAGAAACAGAATGGATCAGGCTGATTATCCATTTTTCATAGACTGCTACTTCTGCACTAGGCCCACAAAATGAAAATGTTGTGACAGCACTGTGATAATATGGGATAACAAGCTGTAGACTCAGAAATATCACAAGGAGAAAGCCCCATTTTTGCAGCTGTACAAGGGCCTTGATTTATGACTTAGATCATAGAACTCCAGATGAGACAGACAATAACATTTTAGAATCTCCTGCTTTCGCCTCGTGGAAACAGGCCAGTATACTAAAGATGTGCTGTCAACCAGTTGGGCATTGGCCTCGTGATCACAGATATTTGCAGAGCAGTCACTGCTCTGCTGATTGAAAGGCCTGTAAAATATGAAAATTTCCCTGAAATAGTTCTATTTGGACAGATGGACTACATAAGCAGTGCTCTAATGCATTGATGATGCACATATACCTGCCTATACTCACCATCTGATGTGAGTCAGCACGTTAACAGGACACTATAGTCCTCCACTGTGCACACTTACGGATCATCAAGGTATATATCATACTCGTATCTGGTGTAATTGCAAGCAGAGGCTTGCAATGCCAGGTCATTCTGGAGGTCTGACTGATTCCAGCACTAGAAAGCTGGTTTGTTTTTCTGTCAGTAAAACTCACAGAAGTGGGATACTTCTGCCATACCGTGGCTTTAGTTGGCCCTGTCATGTCTGATGCAAATGTTGGGGGGTGAAAGATCTCTTGCCCCACTGGGAAACAGTTTAGTTAAAGAAGCAGAGTGGTTTAAGATGATGCTGAAATTTGACTAATGAGTAGATTGGAGAGCAACCTAGCAGTAGTGCCCTGTTGTCTGTTTTTGGCCATTAATTAGAGGTTTTTTTCTGTTGTAACAAGGATTTTGAAGGTTGCCCTGAGAAATTACACTAGACTGCTTAAAGTGGCTTTTCGTAATTACACTGAAGTTATTCCATAATACAATGTAGTTATTATATATAAAACAAGAACAAAAAGTTACTTAATTTTTATCTTTGAGATTGATAGAGCTTAAAAAGGGAACATTACCTAGTCTCCCTTTTTCAAAAATGTGCAAATACAGATACTTTTTTTGCCATAGGGGCAAAAGCAACTATATTTCTGTCATGAATACTGTCTCTTGCCAGGTACAGACTTCCTGAAATATCACATACTGATATCTTTATAGCTCCCTCTTTCAAGCTCTTTCACGGAGCCTCTTTCATCTAACCCAGGGCCATTTTCAGCTTTAGAACATAGAATATTGTATAAGAAGACTTTGTCACAAAGAAGAAAATGATGATCAATGTACTTACTCTTTTTCTCCCACTCATTGCCTGACTACATCAAGAATGGAAATTTAAACAGGAATATTTTGATTGACTTGTAAAACCTAATGTTTCTGTATACGTGTCCCTCTAAGCACTACACATCACTCTGTCTTCTTCTAAAATTGGGAGAAACAGCTTTCTGTCATGCTCATATCTGCTTTTTTTCCCCTCAGATTCTTTGTCTCGCGTCTTCCTTCCTTCCCGCCCTCCCCAAAGTTCTGTGTCCTGCTTGTGATATATTTCTGATTTTTGTGGAGTAGATCATACTGACTTTTATAAGCAGTTCACTGTCCTTAAGTCTGTTGCATTGATTCTGCATTTTGACACTTTCATTTGTACTCTATAATATCCTAAGTGTCGTCCTGGTCCTCACTAGTTCTGAAGCATTTTGTCTATTTCTCGATAGATGAAAATCTCCAGATCTGGCTCTGCTTAATATGTTTGTGAAACTATATTCACTTTGTATGTCTGCACATAAAAAGCTTTATCTTGCATCTTGTGACGATGATACTCCCTCACTGATCATATTGTGCAGGAACTTGACTATATTTATAATTTATAATGGAAATATTCTCAAAAGTCTTCACCAAAAAAATACATGAAAAAAAGAAAAGGCTTTGGGGAGAGATTAATTTCATTTTAGATTGCTGCACCTTTACAAGGTGTCATTTTTCTTGAAGTAATAGCATGGAAAAGTAAACAAAGAATTGGTCTGCTCCTCAGGGAGGAGCTGCCCCATGATAATAAAATTTTTTTGTACCTTATAACAAATAAAATGGTAAATGACTGAAGAGGGCTGACCAATTGCAACAAAATGCAGTTTCCTTTACTAAGGAAGACCAGAGAAAGCTTGAATTTTAGAGTAAAAAATTTGCTTTATCCTTTTTTTTTTATTTCCCCTTAAGAAATGGAACCAAATAGTAGTTGATAAAGTGTCAGAGAGCCCCAATATATTGAGTGGTCTTTTTTAGGGGTAGCAATATATTAAGTCCACATTGGCCATAAAGCTGTTTTGTTTTTTTCAGGTATATGTAGGCCCATTTAAAAATTGTGATTGCATTGAAATCCTCAAAGTACAGGAATGTTTTTTGCTTGCCAGCCTTCCTTAAGCTGTGCTTAAGCAAGAGATGGTGAGCTGGGTTTGGACATGTACCATTCCACTTATAGTTCTGATTGGCTCAAGTGCTGATAGACTTATAGGCTGAGAAATGTAAAAATATTTATCTTGTGCCCATGTAAGTTGTTACTGGGTGATATCTTGACTTCTTTTTGATTTTTATGATGTGAAAGAACTTTAAACGTTTTCCCTTTCCTGTCTTTTATTTTACCTTTTGTTTTTTATTTTCCCTAACCCACTTCTTTGTCTCCTTCCTCGCCCTTTTCTTTGGGAAACAACTGGAAATGCTTGCACTAGTTACCAAAAGAAATTGGTTTTGATTCTTTATGCCCTCAAAATAACTTTTCCCATTTCTACAGCAAACTCCAGATGCAAACAGCAGTTCTGAGGGGTGCACTTCAGGAATTAATAAAGAATGTCTTCCTTCTCTGCTTCCGTTGTCTTACCTCTCTACAGTAAAAACTGAAGTAATCAGCAAAGATGGGGTAGCTATAACAATGTGCTCCTCTGGTTGTCTACACTGTTGGCCTGTAATCCTTCAGTTTATGGGAGTGTTAACTGCCTGCACTAAAAGATTGCAAATAGAGTAACTTATCCCCTTCGTTACTTAAGCAAAGTATTTTGCAGGCTTGAACTGCAGCAGTAATATAATACTAAACTTTACTTGGAAAGTGTTGAGAGAAAATGTTTTCATTTCAAAACCATAGAAGTGCTTGCAAATAAATTGAAAAACCCTGCTTTTAAAATTTCAGCTCTCATTCTGACTCTTCACATTAAGCTTGGTATAAAATCTACTCTTTAACAAACATATGGGAGGGCAGAGTAAAAGGACAACACTTAATAACGTGGGAATCAAGAACATCAGGCAATAGCGCATGAACATAATATTTTTTTGGTCAGAGTATGGTCTCTGATGTGTCTTTTCAAGTGGAGTAAATGTGATTTTTCTTGTTTGGAGAGACTGTGATGAGAAGAGGCACATCTGAAGTGTTTCTGCATCCACCCTGTATTACATTTTTGAAAGCCTTATTGCTTTCAGAAGCTCTGAAGGGGACATGTTCCCACAACAGGGATGTGTTTCTCCTCTGAGACCAACTCCAGCCGTACCTCCAGTAGCAGTCTCTGGATTTCTTTGTATTGGTCTCCACACATGCAATATGATAAAGCCCCAGTTGATGTCAGTTACCTAAATACAACACAAATTGGTATGTGATTTAAAAGTATTGTACATCTGAGTGTGGCAATATAAACTAAACCTTGTTGAACCCATGAAGGTTATGATAAAGAGCATCCTCCTTAGGGATATGGGATCCTAGAGGATGCTTCAAAGAGAACTACAGTTCTGCATTGTTAAATATTTTTATACAGTGCCTTAAAGACAAGGATCATTTTCTTTTTGTAATGCTTGCATCGCTACCAGAAAGTTATTGCCCTCTTTCACAATGGGAGTCCTTAGGTGATACACTAATACAAATAATAATAATTACCAATCTGCCTACATGTGAGGAATTCAAAGAATATACTCAAGAGTAAATGTATAAAGTAGTAGAAGGAAATATGAATAGAATCAAATTTATCTTGAAGGAAAAAGAAAATTTATTACTAAGGAGTACCCAGTAGCAAGTTTTGGGAGTAGTTTCAGAGAAATAGTACAAATCTACAAGTTAATAATTTACGGTTGGAGTAGGCAAACTAGACAAGGTTATACTGTTATCCTGAAAAGGCCAGGAGGAGGAAAGAGGTACATAATAGCAATTTCTGAAATTCTGAGATAAACTCCTGTAGTATTTTCATTCTACAATAAATATTCAGAAAATCACTGCAGTCTGGAAGTCTGTCTATATACCACGGTATCAAGGGTCAGTACTTAAAACATCTAAGTAAATCAGACATAAGAGAGAAGCCCTATGCATAACACGATTTACTCATTTCGGTGTGTAAACATTATAAATATCCTACAGCAATATAGCACTTCTGTAACAGATGGGCTGTCATCTTTTTGAATTTCATTGGGTTTGGTAGCTTAAGTTATAACCTTAATATTGTGTTAATATGAATTACCTATTGGATTCATATCTACATTGAACTAATGAGATTTTTCAGGCAAGCAATGTTTAAATTGGATTTAAGGGAAATAAGTGCTGGGAATAAGGGAATACAACAAAGAACATTATTATAGAATAGTCACTAGTACTTTGAATTTTATTTTAAACATTAAATAACCAGCACACAACAAGCTTCATGATTAAAAAGTAATAGAACAAATATCTTGGTTTAGTTGGAAAATTGTAATCTGTGTGTAATACCACTGAAGAATATATGATTTAAAAAAAAAATCTGAATGCTTAAGGTTATGTCAACATGAAGTGTTAGAAGTGAGTATTAGTTGAGATATTGTAGGTGAGCAGATGACGGTTACTTATGCTCTAAAAGTCACTTTAAAGCATCTCTCAGGCAGTTTTGTGAGTATGCTTCATGATGGAATGGAACTGAGTGTGGTTTGTATCAAAGGTTTTTTGTGCTTTACTGTCTGTAGGCATTTATTGGCCTAGATGGACATTCTGTTACTGGATGGCATTGTCTTTGGCTCTGTTTCATACTGTGATGTAGATGCCTTCTACTAGAACTGCTTCTCTGGCTCTGTTTGCCTCACAGTAGCCATTTTTATAGGACAGAAAAATAGTGAGTACCTTTTATAATAAGCTTACTGGTGAGCATCTGATCCAATAAAGGCAAAAAATTAAAATACAATGAAGTCCCTAAACAACAGTGTTCTTTGCTGGGAATGAAGCAGGTTCTGTGTGAGATTGAGAATTCATTATAACAATTACATTATTTCAGGACTTTGTAAAAAAAGAAAAACAAAAGGACACTTTTTGTCTCCCCCCTTCCCTATCATACTGTCCCTTTATATGTTATTTAATCATACTCCAGGAGACTATTAGAATGGGAAGCAACCAAAATTTTCAGTAAATCATGCACCTGCTATCCAAGTGCAATGCATTTTTGCTGCTATGTATTAATTTAATCTTTTACTATTAGAGAGAGAGAAGCAGTTGTGAGGGTTTGACAAGAAGGACCTCCAGAGGTCCCTTCCAATCTCAACCACTCTGTGGTTCTGTGAGTATAAAGCTGTCTTGCATTAGGACTTACTTCTAATTATTACCGTGAAGTTAAGTTGGTAGAGACAGCCTTATGGATGAGCTGATGCACTGGCTGAGGATTTAGGGCAGTTCATGAAGTACAATATCAATATTATGTCTTAATTAAAAGTACTGTGCAGAGGGAAAAAAGATTTGTATCCAAAATGCCTAACTTGGAAAGGGAGACTTCAGTTTTCAGGAAAAAAAAGAAAAAACCCACCAAACCTAACAAAACCTCTCAAGTAATAATTCCTTCAGTGTTACTGCTTTTCTTGTATACTGAGGTAACAAAACCAGGGATAACATCATACCTTTATGTCATGTGTAGAGCATATTCTTGCACCTTTGGTGAATGATATGTAATTATTTTGTACCTCGTACCATTTTTTAAGTTCTGTTTGACTATTATGCTTGCTTTAACCTGCATAGGATGAAACATTTTAGTGAGAGTATAACCCTTAATTATCTAAGAAACAGATTTAGTTTAGTTGTTTAAGCTCTTCCTGGTCTCTGTACAGGGAATTGACCTCTTCAAATTACTGTTTGACACTCACAATTGTGTAGAACAGGTGGGGTGATTTGTGCTCTAGAGATAAATTTTTTTTACTTTCAGCAACTGCTAAAGGAATCTGGACAAAGAGCTTAAATTCAGCCTGGCTTTTAGGTGGCCATGATTTTCTGGGAGGGATCCGCCTGCTCTGTATTTCAGTTTTGGCTTCTGTCTTTTTTAATACTTCGACATATGCTTGAGATGCTGTTTTGTCCGTTTTATTTTTGTAGTCAGTTAAAAACTACACCAAATGTCACGTGAGAAATGAACAGATCTGCAATAAACTGACCAGCTGCAAGAGCTGCTCCCTGCACCTGAACTGCCAGTGGGACCAGAGGCAGCAGGAGTGCCAGGCACTACCTGGTAAGGGCTGTGGGGCGGCCACGCTGCTTTTCAGGGTTGATTTCAAAGCTGAATAAACCTTGCCTGCTTTTGCCGAAGAATATTGGGTCAATGAGTAGACCTGGATTTGTTTTATTAGTTCTGACTCGCCTTGTCTGTCTGTGCCTGTACAGGTGAACACAGATGTAATTACACCACTGTTTGGGGTATCAGTGCGACCTTTAATCTGATTAGGAGGGTTAATAACATTAGCCAAGGCATTATGGCATGTACCTCTGCACAAGCCAGTGAGAAGCTCCAGCCTGTGGGGACCACTGAGTGCAGAGCTGAATTGCCATACTGAGTGTTTTACTGTTACATATGCACTGACACTGTTACTTTTGCTAGCTGGTTTTACTTTATAAATTGTAATTCAATTATACTTCAATTTTCCTGTGTAGATAGGGCCCAAGATCTAGTTTCTTGATTGTCTAATGTTGGTACTACTATGAAAGCAGTGGATATTAAAATGCTAATATGAAATATTCTCAGAAGGTGACTGTTAACATTCTGAAAAAATATTTATTCTGTAATTTATATTCATAACTATGTATATGCAGTTAGATGTCAGAACCTTTTCCATTTGATCTTTATGTCCAGATGAAATTAATGAACACATTTTTTCCACAAAGATTATTCATTAAATAATTTTAATCAGTTTATTCTGTGCAGTTTAAAACTGAATTTGTGCATTCTTTGTAAAGATTGGCTATAACAGTTTCCAAATTACTTACTTATCTTTTAATAGTTACCTGAGTGTGAATAAAGCTGTAAAATGTTGAAGAGAAAATGTTCTCGAGATGTTATCAGAAATTCCTATCATTCTAATTGCATATTTATCTAGGCAAATATAAATGCAGAGATAAGATGATAAAGGTAAAGTAGTGATCTCTTAATTCTACATAAAACTGAAGTAGAGGGATGGGTTAAACCATTATTAATTATGTACATAATCTAATCTTAATATTGTGCTCAATTCTGAGCAGAGAAGAAATACTGACAAAAGCATATTATTATGCCAAAACTTAGCATATATCTTTTAAAAAGATAAAAAATAATTATGTTTTTTTCCATAAAAATACACTAATATGTATGATGCTACTTGGTATTTCAGAATTTATGTGACATGAAAAGGAAAATTGAGTGTGGGATGTATTTTGATTTATGATCTCGGGAAGTTAAAATTCAGACTCCCTTGGGTTTTTTAAAAGTTTTTTCAGATCAGCTTTAATCATATGTTTTTTGCACCAGCTCATCTGTGTGGAGAAAGATGGAGTCATATTGGAGATGCCTGCCTCCACATAAATTCTAGTCGTGAAAGCTATGACAATGCTAAGCTGTATTGCTACAATTTAAGTGGAAATCTTGCCTCATTAACAACCTCAAAAGAAGTGGAATTTGTTCTGGATGAAATACAGAAGTATACACTTCAGGTAACTTGAGTAACTGTAATTGATGCTTATGTGAAATAAATTTGCTTGGAGAAATCTGTTTTAGGCTTTTGTCAAAAGATAGGAAAGTTTATGCCTTCAAAGAAATGTAACATGGTGTTAAAGACTGGTATCAGTGATGTGTAGGTATTAAGCAAATCTCATGTTTAAAGCTAATGACACAGCAGTTCCCAAGTGTTTCTCCTTACTTGATTTAAATGTTAAAATTTACTGCTTACCTGTGACAGAATATGTGCTCAAGAGAATGACTGGATCACTTTGGTGTCCTGGTTTCAGCTGTGATAGAGTTAATTTTTTTTTTGGTGGCTGGTACAGTGCTGTGTATTGGATTTAGTACAAGAATAATGCTGTTGAGGAGAGGTGCTTGAGGACTGGGAAAAAGCAAATATCACCCTGGTCTTCAAAAAGGGTAAGAAAAAGGACCCAGGAAACTACCAGTCAGTCAGTCTCACCTTAATCCCTGGAAAGGTGATGGGAGCACTTCATTCTGGAGGCCATCAGTACCAACATGGATGACAAGTAGGTGATCAGGAGTAGCTAGCGTGGATTCACTAAAGATAAATCATGGTTGACAGACCTGATTCCCTTGTAGGATGAAACAATTACCGCAGTGGAAGACAGGAGAGCAGTGGATATTGTCTACCTGGTCTCCAGCAAGGCTTTTGACACTATCCCTCACAACATCCCCATGGGCAAACTCAGGAAGTGTTTCACTTGGGTTTTATTCCCCTCTCGTTTTCGTTACTATTATGATATTTTGTTTTAAGTATTAAACTGTTCTTATCTCAATCCACGAGACCCTACCTTTTCTTTCCAATTCTCCTCCCTGACGGAGTTGGGGGACGGACAGCAAGTGGCTGAGTGGTACTTAGTTGCCAGCTGTGGTTTTACCATGAATTCTCAGAAATCCCAGCCCTTCATACACTATGACAGGAGGAATCAAAATACTCTTCACTAACGGAGAAAACCTGACTTTTCACACCAGCATCCATAAAACTGCTCAAAGGATTGGGTTTGGGTGGTGAATAGCTAAGCTGAAAGCAGTTAAGGACAGTGAGGTACTAAAGATGTAAACTTCTCCAGAAAAGCCTAGCTTCCTACATAACTGGCATTTGGGATCAAATGGTCACAGAGAAGCTGTGCTAGTATGTGAAGAGTGTGGAAATTCTCTGCACAGCAGTAGTGGAATTAGCAGGAGCTAATTAACTTTCTTGGATGATGATGAGGGAGAGAGAGGGCTGAAAACTCTTCCATGCCTCTGGCAAATACAGCAAGCTACCATCAGAATATTCCTTAGAAAAGTGTTCCATATTAATTGTGTTAACCATGGGACAAGAGAAGAGAAGATTTATTACCTGTTCCTGGGTGGTCAGGTTCAGTGTTTTAGCAGTTTAATATTCAAATTCTTTTTGCTGTTTTTAAACATAATTGGTGCAAGTATATGAAATATGAATATGCGCAAAAAAATGTTAAACCCAACAGTGTACTCTCAGATGGGATGCCTTAGCAGAGTAAAACTCCATTACAAGCAAATCAATTCTTCTTAGCAAATGGCATTTTTAGAAGTGTGTATTTTGTTTTGTAAAAGATGCAGCGTTTCTTTTTCTGTATAAAATCCTCAAATTTTAAAGTAGCTTAGGATTTTACAGTTGCAGGAAAATGAAAGGTAATTGTGAATAATAATTAAAGCTTATATCAAACTAGTATGTGATTTACAAAGTTGTGACACTGCAGATGAATTGAGAAGCATATGCAGGAAATAACAATCAAGGATTGTCTTACTGAATCTGAAAGCAAAGGTTTAGGGACATATATTGTGAAACAAAATATTCTATAATTATCCTTTTTAGCATTCCATTTTAGAAAGGAGATGCAAACATTGGATACAGATATGTATTTTTTATTATTTGTTGATAAAGGAGAGAGAGAAGTAATTCTATGTCAAAAGTTCGTCCCTGATTTTGTACTTAGTGCAGCCTTGAAACACAATGTGTCTGTCCACTCTTTGATACAAGTTAATGTTGAAAATATAATTGAAACCAAAACAACAAAACCATGTTGGCAACATGATTGCTATAATTATTTAGTTTGCTACCTTTTTTTTTCTTTTCTCTGCCTGAATTCCTATTAAAATACTTCACAGGGGGCCTTCAAATCTAATAATGTGTGATAGAGTATTGGTATGACTGATATTGCCTGGCTGGCTTGAGGTGTTGATGAGAAATAGCTGTTTTTAGTGTTTGGAAGCAAGATTTTTCTTACATTTCAGAGCTTAGAACTTCTACAAGGTGACATCCTGCTGAGCATATCTTTATTTAAATGAAGTATGTCCTGAGTCAATGTGGTGATGTAAATTTGAGATACCTCAAATACAGTTTATACATTTGTAGAGAAATGTATACACTTTAAAAGTATATCTTGGGTTAAACAATCATTTAGCTATCAGAATCTCTAATGAAATGCTACCTTGACTTATCCTGGTGTTTTCAGTGGCAGTCAGGGAAAAAAACCCCAATTTCTTTCATTTTTATCTGTCCATCCAGTTGCATTTGTTCAGCGTTTGACAGCCTAAATGTGTTATCAGGTGTGACAGAGGCTCTCTGAAACTTCTTGATCTTCTCTTGTCTGCCTTTTCCTCTCAAACCGCAATCATAATGATTTAAGGAGTGAGATTTCATTTTAGAGGTCTTATTTCTGTAACAGGTGGTGGTGTGGAGTTCACAAATGTAGTCAGAGCAGCTGTAAGGTGAACATCATGTCTTTAATCTCTTTTATCTGTAGTGGAGTTTGACCTGTGTGATTAATATCAAAGGCTTTAAAACCTTTAGGCTGAAAAAAGAAAGGTTTCACAAGTTTTCAGAATTAATGAATTTGTCAGAGCAACATTTGGAAGTAAGAATATGTTTCTGATTTTATATCTATGTTATTTGGTGTTCTTATATTGAGAAAATAAAAACAACTGTTGTGTATTTAACAAACTGTTAAAATAGTAAATACTACAGCCTGGAAGGACTTGAGAGTTCTTTATTGTTCACAGAAACATTGTGTGACTTTGTAGATTGTTTCCTAATACACAAAGTCCTTGTTCTGGCACAAATTTAGGACAATTTCTTTATCATGTTTAGAATAATACGTTGATGCTTTGGAAGAATTCAGCGGCAGGAGGCTGCCATTGTCTCCACACCCTGTCCAAACCTGACTGTGTATAAATAATTTCTCCTAATCCCGATACTACGTTAGAAATCCATAGGTTGCCTCCTTTTAAGGGGTAAGGAGAAGGTTCCTTTGGTACTAAAGAAAGGGAAAAGACAAAGATCTTTGTGGTATGAAGTCAAAACTGTTGGTTTTGCAGATGTATTCTGATACATCTACTACTACCACTGGTAGTTTTAAAGTCTAGTTTTTATTTTTCATTAAAAATAAATTAAATTCTTTAAGAGCATGGCAAAGTAAATATAGTGGATAGACTGCAGATTACCACACTAAAGCAAAATGATACTTGATTTTTTCCCTAATATGCTTTTTTTGACCTAGTAAGCAAAATATTATGAAAGGGAAGATTTGAAGTTTTCTGCAAAGTAGATTAAACAGCAATATGAGGTTAATTAACTGTTCCTGGTAATATTCAAATGTTGTATATTCATTTAAAAGTGCAATTAGCTCTCTTGGGAGTTTGCTTGCAACTGTGGGATTTAACTAAAAATAGTAATTTTCTTGTTAGCATGCAATGAATTCTGAGAAGATTTAGTTTTGGTGTAGTAAGCATAAACAAAGAAGAAAACAGTTTTACACAATGCCTTTCATTATGTAAACTGTTTGCAACTTTTCCTTTGATTCACTGCTCACAAGGCTAAGCATCTTTTTATAAATTACACTTGAGTTCAGGTTGCAGTTAATTAGTGAGCTTTGCCTAGCAATGTTATTCCTTGTTAGTTCAAAGTATTCTCAGAGGGCTGTACGTTTTTGTGGTTTTATCATATGTGTGGCTGTGGTGAAGCTGACATCTACTTTTTTTTTTTTTTCCCCTGGATTACACTCTTTATTACAATCTCTAGCAGTCTTACTTCCCTGTTGTGGTTTTGGAAGTCTAATAAATTATTTCAGCACTTTGTCTCCATCTTAGAGTCGTTACATTGAGCGTCCATTAGCTCACCTCTAGTTTAACCATCTTCCTACATTTGGGAAGTGAAGTTCAACTCACTTTGGGTGCTTGAGAAGAGAACCTAATATTTTTTTAAAAAATTTTCCCCTATAAAGAAGAAAACCCAAGAAGAAACCAAAGTCCCACTGGAATACCAGCTGTAATCTTTGTAGATGGAAATTGGGAAGTTCAATTTTTTTCAGTTTGCCAGATCGTGCATTTTTTTTTTTTTAACCAATGGCACTACAGAACATTTTAAAAAGAGCAGGAGAATTAAATGTTTTCGTGACCTAATGCATGATCACCTACTATTAGATTTCTACATCTAGATTTCATCATATGTGTCTAATAGATACTGTAACCCTTCAAAATCAGGAAATTTGATCCCACTGCCTAAAATGTGTCATTCACTAGGTAAATATTTACAAAATATGAAATGTGCCAGTATCTAGCATAGTCAGAATTGATGCATAGTTCAAGAATGGAAACCAAGTAATGTGACTGTACATGGGGTGCATGGTTTCTCTTCATATAGTTGCTATTTGCAAGAAGCAGGTTTTTTGTTCGTAATGATGCACAAAAGAGGCAAATTAACTGCGAGCCCTTCTCCAGCCTGTGCATTTTGTGGAAATATCAGTACCAAGAGCTGCTGTATTTTAACGAAGTTTAATTTTGTGTTTCATCCTAGAATAACTATGTAACTAGAAATCAAGGACAATTCTTGACAAGTTTGTTGTGTTAATAATGTGTTGTGAGACACATAATAGAAAATGAGACAGAATTGTGTCATACACTTCCAGGACAATTTAAAATCCAAAATAAAGGGAATTTAACTAAGGGTGGAGATAAATTTTTGAAAGAGATATGTAATTCCTAAGTAATTTGCATAATTAAGAAACAAAGGAGGTTTTTGAACCTCAGTGGTAATTGGCTATTCAGTAAAGGTAGACTTGCTCACTTCACTCATCTGCAAATTATTCAGCCCTCATTAGATTATTGCTGAAGCAGCAGTAGTACCTGGAAAAATGTGTCATGACTACAAATGATTCCATTCACTAAAGATCTCAAGGCAACTTAATCTGATTCAAATTCTCTGAGTAAACAGTAGATTTAACATGAAATATCAGCTCTCTAGTTAAGATTACACATTTTTCCTTCTAGCATAGTTCCGTAATTACTATTTAAAAGAAAACTATGGTTATGTAATTTAGAATAAAAGAGCATATTTTTGAAGTTATTAGTCATCAATATTTAACAAATTCCTGTGATGGCTAAAAGCTGGCCTTATGTTCAGTTCAATAGGACTGTAGAGGAGAGTACAGAATGATGTTCTATTGTGTGATTGCAATTTTGCTCCTCTGTCAGATGAAAATAAAGCCTTACCCAGCAATTTTTCTTAGAATTAAATAATTCTGAAATCTTTCTTAACATAAAGGATGATTTCTCACTTAAAAAAGGTTTTTTACCAACTTGTTATCAATGTTATAAAAGATTGTTCTATGAAAACAGATAAACTGTGACTAGCTGTATTTCAAACACAAATATATAGCTTCCAGGATGGGCTGTGGCTTCTAAAAAATAGCCTAGAAAGATATGGATGGGAGGACAAAAGTATTCTAGAGATGATTCTGCATTTTAAATAGTGTAGTGGGATAAAGCTACGGTATATTTCACGAGATGTATTTGATTATATTCTCCATTGCAACATTAGCAAGGCCCATTACAACTTTTCCCAAGATGGATTTGATCACCTGCTGTGTTATTGCATTGCTTTGTTTCACTGTAAAATTTTACTTTGATAACTTGTCTGTGTTTTTCCTTTCATCTCTTTCTATTTTTCTTTCTTTTTGCCTTTTTTTAATGATAACTTTTTTTTTTAGTAAGTTTGGTTGTGGTTGTTGTTGCTTTAAAATGAATTGTACATTATATATAAAGGGAGTTTTTATAAATGTACCTAGATAGAAAGAAAGAACAAGTCTTCAATCTCTCTGAGGAGCAGTTTTCTTCCTACTCGTGTGTTGAGTAAAGATCTCCTGAACTTCCAGTAAAGCTCGTATACTTGAGAAGAAAAAAATAGGCACATTTGGGGCTGATTTTTCTATCTGCAAGTGTTTTTCTGAAGCATTGATTTGTAGTGTACTTTTCACCCACCTGGTTTGATAGCAAACATTTTTCAAGAGGCCTGCGACCTAGAATCCTGCATCAGCAAGTTCTGGGTACAAAGAACTGGCAATCTGATTTCCTTCCTGTCTGATCCTCTTCAGAAGCATCTTTGGCAAGATATCAAAATACAGGAATCGGTTTCCTACATTCATTTTGCATTAAATGAAACAACCATACAGTTCAAGTAAAGGATGTTCAACTCTCATTATTTCTTAAGCCTGAAGAAGAAGCTGGATTGGCATTTTCATTTGACACCTTTGAAGTCCCTCAGTTGCTTCAAGGACTTTGAGACTCCCAGCCATTATGACTGAACCTTTCATCTGAGAGATAATTTATGCTTGGGGTTTTTTTTTTTTTTGTTTTTGGTTTTTTTTGTTTCTTTGTTTTTGTTTGTTTTGTTTTTTTTTTTAAAGAAATTAGTTTGATAGTTACAGAGCCCTGGTGACTTCAGGTGTCATATGTGGAACTTCCTGAATTCTCTCTTCACTGTTGGATTTTTCCTGTTTGCTTTTGTGCGGTGCAGCAGCAGTCATTTTTGCTGCTCAACTTTGTTGATATCGACACACAATCTCTGCTGTTGCCAGCAGCCTTCACCTGTGGCCCACCAAATCATGGAATTGATGCCACATAATTGAATATGCTCATTTAGTTCATCGTTGGAGCATTTGGAAGGCTTTACTTGGATAATCTGTTTTTGGCATGCCCAGAGCAGCATAAGCGATCCTGCAAGGTCATAGCTTTGATGGCGCGCATTTGATAGCACCCTCATCAGCATTCGGGTCTGTATTTTGATGTCCTGTACTACCAAAGAGCCAACGATGGTACATATGGAATTTGAGATGCCTGACATGATGACTACATGCTGTCCAGAGAACACAGCTATTAAGAATGATTATGACTATGGTATGTGTTGCTTTGATAGAAATCTTTCATTTCAGGGATGCTGCTTTTATCTCCTGTGGCTGCTTTGGCTTTCCTGATTCTCTCTGGGACTTCATCATCATTAAAGGGATTCCAAGACAATCTCTTACTCAAACAGAAGAATTTATTTCCAATGTCACTGCTGCCCTGTCAGTTTTCATTATTGGCCTAACATACTTTTCACCATAGGTGGAATAGATCTCTGGTTTTTTATATGCTGATGCTGAGGCCAAATTATTTGTCAGTGCAATTGAAACAGTCAGTAATATATTGAAGGCTCTCTTGGCTGGAATCCCTTGATCCCAAAGGAGGCATGTAGGGTTGGTTTAGGTCTGTGTTTGTCAGCAATTTATCTTGCCTAAGACCCTGACTTTTTTTTATACGTGCTTGGTGTGTACACTCAGCATTCTACGGAGAGACGTCTGGAGATATGCATAGATATCCAAGGTTTTCTGAGGCACGTGGACCATATACATAGACAGCAATCTAGGCAACTAAACAACAGATAAGACAACAGATATATTATCTACCATTTTCCAGAAGCCCAAGTTTCACTTTGACTGTTTGCATCATGTTCTTTCTGGTATCCAGAACATGGGAGCTCTCACAAACACCTAGAAAGTTGGTCACCTGGGGTAGCAATGAAGTTATGAAGTAAATACAGAAGTAAGACACAAGAATGGGCTTTGGCATATTTGCTGGATGTTCTTGTTGCTGTTCAAGAGAAGAGTGCGTTACTGCTTATGGAATGGAACGTTTCTTAGTAATTTTCTGATTTATTTGAGTTTCTTCTTGCTTCTCTTAATGTTGCTATGGCAATTTTTGTTTGATCATGATCTCAGCTGATAGTACAGAAGAAGAAGAGAGAATAGGGAGTACATTTTAGGGAGGTCAGGAACAGTTATACTGTCTACTGATTTTTAAAAAAAGATATTTACACAGTGGTATTTTTGAAACAAAATTAATAATCCTTCACATTTCAGTTTGGTCTAACAAGGCAGCAGGGAAAGAAAATCAGAGCATTCCTCTGACTGGATGAAGAATTAAGAGTGCTGGAAGTTTTGTTTTGGTTTGGTTTTTTTTGTAGACATGGGTTAAACCTGAGTGGCCAAAGGAAGATGTGAGTGGCCGAAGAAAGATGTGAGGTCAAAGATGAAAGATCACTCTAATAGAGAAAGGCAGTAACTCTGGGTTCACTTGTGAAATAGAACATAGATCTTAAACTGTGTCAGGTCCCCTTTTGGTATATTATAGTGTTTTACTTACTTTGGCCTGTAAATTAAATCAGTGGAGAACCTAATTCACAATCAGATCAATATATCTGTTTTGGAGCTGACAAAGTCTATTCTCTGCCTGGTGCAGACAGCTGTGTTTTGGCATTCTGGTATTTACCTGCCATCACATACCTTTCACAGCCCACTTGTCTCTGTCTATCTCACTTCCTTGTGTTCAAACTGGTACTAATAAAAACTGCCAGCACAGAGACTACTGGAGGAAATGTGTTTGATTTTGGTGCCTTGAGATTTTTACAGTGATGGCGCAAGTAATTTATGTAAATTTGTCCTGGAACAAGCAAAGGCCTTTATTCCTTAAAATCTGTTTTTCCTCTTGGTAATTGTATAAAGATGAAATGATAAAAATTAGTAGAATTTGTGATGTAATTTTACTGATACATCCTAAATATTTTTTTTTTTAGAAATAATGCTTTTCATGTTTTTTAGACTATTTTCTATAACTTGTAACTTAATAATAAAAGTGTATTCAATGTGTATTAATGGCATTGGAGTTGTAAATATACCACTTTCATCTCTGTCTCTGAATTGCCTAATCAGTATTAGCAATACAGACTTTAGAAGATGGAATATTATCCTATTTTTTCCATGAACTTTGATTTTTCTGAATTGCTGTTAACTTATGTGTATTTTTATCATCCACACTGGCCTAGCAATTAGTAATCAGTATAGTAGCCACTGGAAAATAACCAAACAGTTTCATTATGACCATTTGACCTGAATTAAATAATAGTAATCAGAATTTGAACAGAACACAGATTTTTTAGTAGAAGAAAAGCATATAGTGGGTGGAGTTGTTGTTGGGGTTGTTCTGGGGGGAGGAGGGAGATGTTCAGCAACCTAGAACAATGAAGATAAAAACTGTGTGGATGTGATGATAAAGTGAGATAAGAACATGACGAGTTCTGAAAATGTGAAGTTGTTGCCGTTGAACTATTCTCTGAAATGTTTTAAAACAACAAAACAAAAGGCATTTAAAACAATTATCTCTCATTTGTTTCATTCTCATTCATAGAAAATTTCACCTTGGGTAGGTTTACGCAAGATCAACATCTCCTACTGGGGCTGGGATGACATGTCTCCTTTTACAAACACAACCCTGCAGTGGCTTCCTGGAGAGCCAAATGACTCCGGCTTCTGTGCCTATCTGGAGAGAGCA
Source organism: Cephalopterus ornatus (assembly GCA_013396775.1). Taxonomy (NCBI): domain Eukaryota; kingdom Metazoa; phylum Chordata; class Aves; order Passeriformes; family Cotingidae; genus Cephalopterus; species Cephalopterus ornatus. Next base: position 21,403 of record VZRE01003095.1, read on the forward strand.
GAGGTGGCAGGTCTGAAAGCAAATCCCTGCACTGCAACGGCAGATGGCCTTGTGTGTGAAAAACCTGTTGGTAAGAAATCTCTTACACCCTGTTACTGTTACTCTCATCAATAGCAAGCTGTTTGGGGTTTCATTGGTCTAAGAGGGATTTTTGGACAATTTGGACTAAATAATTACTTATTTATTTTTTGAAAAATATGGGGCTGTAATCTAGAAACAAATAAGGTTCCTAAAGCAACAAATATTTATTTGAGAATTGGTTTGCATGGCTTATTTTGTATTACACCAGAAACCTTATAATTTGCCTTTAAATCATTAATAGTCAGTGATAACTGTAATTGTTACATGAAAGTGTCTGTGGGGGTGTTCAGCAATTCTGATTTTTATTTTCTGCATCTCACTGAACATTAATGAATATCTTAATGGTCTAAAAGACTGACAAAACCAAAATTCTTGTTTTGATCTTTTAGGTTTGTTTGTGCCTATAGTTTACTGTCACAAATAGTCACTTGACTGCTCAAATTAGCATTTTCATTCTCCAGTTGGCCTCTGTTTCTCTTTGTAGCCATGAGGTTGACCATAAGAAGTTCTTTAAATTTTGACCTCAGATTTATTTTGTGCATTACTGTAGAGGTTTGATCTTGTCTGGATGCCAGGTACCCATTAAAGCCACTCTCTCACTCCCCCGGGCAACTGGACAGAGGAGAGAAAAGCATCCCCAAAGGACTCATGAGTTGAGAGCTGGGAGAGGTCACTTACTGATTAGCTTCACGGGCAAAACAGACTCAAAGAGGGGATATTACTTAAATTTATTACTGACAGGATCAGAGCAAAAGAGTGAGAAATAAAATAATCTTAAAAACACCTTCCCCCCCGCCCCTCCTTCCTTCCATGTTCTCCCTCCTCCCCCACGGCAGTGTAGGGGGATGGGAATGGGGGTTGCAGTCAGTTGTTGTT
>VZRE01003095.1:22539-249378 GCA_013396775.1 Cephalopterus ornatus
GGCCATAAGTCCTGCATGGGGAAAAAAACCTGTTCCGGCGTGGGTTTCCCTCTCCATGGGGGCTGCAGGTCCCTGGCAGGACCCTACTCCATTTTGAACCTCCCACGGGGTCACAGCCTCCTTGGGATATCCACCTGCTCCAGCCTGGGCTCCTCCATGGGCTGCAGGTGGGTCTCTGCACCCCGATGGTCCCCCACGGGCTGCGGGGGCACGGCTGCTCCACCATGGTCTGTGCCACAGGCTGCAGGGCCTCAGCTCCAGCGCCTGGAGCACTCCTCCCCCTCCTGCTGCACTGACCTTGGTGTCTACTTTGTTGTTCCCATGTTATCACTCCGCTCTTCCCTGGCTGGAATTCTCACTATGCCACAACCTTCTGCTCTTAAATATGTTGTCACAGAGGCATTACTATCACTCCTGATGGGCTTGGCCCTGGCCAGCGGCAGGAAGTCCGTCCTGGAGCCAGCTGGCATTGGCTCCACGGGACAGGAGAAGCTTCTAGCAGCTTCTAACAGAAACCACCCCTGTGGCCCCCCTCACTAGCAAAACTCACCCACAGAAACCCACTACAATTGCCTATACAAAACAGGAAAATAACTTCATTGTTGGTGTGCTGGGAACACTTGCAATTAACCAAATGGTTAACTTGCATGACCAAACCGTGACCTTCCCAATCCTTAATTTTCTTATCAACAATTCCTAATGGTAATGGAATTGCAAAATACATATTATGCACTGATTACTACTACCACCTATATTGTCTATAAATTTCATGTATACAAGTTTTTTTGTGTGTGTGTTATGACTTCTTGAATTAAAATACACCATTAACTTAGTCAGAATGGGATCTCTAGTAGAGCAAAACAAAAAGCAACCCCCAAAAGAACAGCCAAAAAAAACCCCCAAAACCAAATCTTCTTTGCATAAATAATGTTTCTTTTGTTACTTTCCCTTTGGATTCCAGTGACTTTCAATGTACACTGGAAGGCAAAATTTTAGGGAATAGGTAAGCCATAAGTATAACATTTGTTGCTCGTACACTATTAAACTAACAAGAACAATAGACCCAGAACTGAACTGGTTATAGAAGTCTGAGACATATTTTATGTCATATAATGTATGTATTTCCAGGCAATGAATATTAAATATTTTGTTTTAATATAGAGATAAAATTGCTGGGAATTTTTTTAAATGGAATTTTAGGGCTATAGTATGACTTATGCTGAGTATTACTTGATATTTTTCATAAAATATGATTATATACAGCAGCATAAATTTGGATGAAATAATCTATAGCTAATTAAGGAGGCAGTCACTTCAATAGAGATTTTTCTAATGGAACGTACGATTAAAGAAAAGGAGATTGAACTTGTGCTCATAGTTATAAATGTTTGTGGTCCTTTTCCAGTCAGTCCCAACCAGAATGCCAGACCCTGCAAAAAGCCGTGCTCCCTGCGAACGACATGTTCGAACTGCACAAGCAATGGTATGGAATGTATGTGGTGCAGCAGCACCAAGAGATGTGTTGACTCAAACGCCTATATCATCTCCTTCCCGTATGGACAGTGCCTAGAATGGCAAACTGCCACCTGCTCCCGTGAGTATCTTAAGGAATGCTCATCTTATTAAATATAATTGTTATTTTTTTTTTCACTCGCAAGAGCATCTGTGTGAATAGGATTCAGCACATTCCCTAAAGATAAAAAGAATTTCAAATGAACAACCTTATATAGCCACTAATGTGAGAAGTCAATACGGAGTATGTGTTTTCTAGATCCAGGTAAAATACTGGCAATTCTTTTATGATAAAATATATTTAGTCTTTTGAAACAGTAAAAAATATTTCATTGTTTTCATGTAAAGAAAAGTTACCACGACTGTTTGCATGACCAGTGTTAGTGTGCCAAATAATAGCCATGAGCTGGAACAGCATACTGTTAAAATTAGATAAACAATATGTAGAACTTACACAACATCAATGTATTAAGAAAAGGAAGCGTGCTGAATCTTGAGGTTCTGATTTTCAGGTTCTGATTTATTTTGTCAGAAGGAATACCATTTTCCTAACATGCAAAGATAAAAGCAAAGTTGTAATAATTATAGTAACAGTCTTGAGAACATTGTAACACAAATGCAAACCAAATGATCTTAGTCTTCCTTAGATTCTTCTCCCTTGGAAATGCTGATTATTAACCCTTGCAGATTGATTGTCCTCTCTATGGAAGCAGAAGGAATTCTGTTAGGCCGTCAGACAGGTAAAGGAGGTACAGAAGACTTTTGTCTTGTGTGATCAGACTGGGCTAGGCTGCACTGATGTTCAAGGTTGCTCATTGCATCCTTTGGGGATAAAAGGCAAGTGACTTCTTTGTCAAGGAGCAAAGTTATGCCCTGGATATCCCCTTTAAAAGCACATTTCATCAGAAGTTGACACAATGCCCCTCTAGGAGAATTAAATACCTACTCCATGTACCTTTCAGTGTTTACTCAGCTGAAGTTACTTCTTCCCAATTCTTAATTCTCATTAAGTTTGACACCATGTGATTCCAATGTATATCCGTGACATTATTCCTGTAGGTGCTGGGGCAAGCTGCCTGGTGCCTTAGGTTCTTGTCTTAGCTGAGGTTTGTTTAGAAGAATTCCTGAGTCACCATCCAGAAGACTAGTTCTTAGTAATTAATCTGCCCTTCAAGATTTGATTACAATATTTTCTGGCTGTAAAGGACTTCAATCTAGTGTGACCCAAACTTTATATATAGGACTTCTGAAGTGTACCGTATAATTGTCCTTGTTGCTCTGCTCTGAGAGAGTTTTTCTAGTTACTTCTTACTTCCTTTTCCTCTCCATAAGAGTCATTTGATAACAGCCTCTGGAACATTTTATTTCTGGATATCTTGTGACAGGATTGATGATATTGACAACAAGAAGCAACTTGCTTCCAGCATCATAATTAGATCATGATTCTGATAGATTATGGACACAAATAAAAGAAAACCCCAAAACAAAACACACTTGCTTTCACGTAAACCTCAGGAAAATATTAAATAAAGTAAGTTCTTAATGTGTCTGTAATAGGAACCATTGATATATTCTAATCTTAGGAGAGAAAAATGTCTATATGTACCAGGCTGCTACAGGGTGGTTAGGAGTGTAAGGCATTGGAAAGCTTTTCTTTCAGGCTAAACTGGCAGAGTCCATATTCCTCTTAATTGAGATTCCTTCTTCAACCTCAATAATCATAGAATGTAATGAAACAGTACCATGTTGAGCTATTCTGGTAAACTTTTGGCTTAGTTTGTAAATTCTAGATATTAATCCAGGTTCTAGAGCCCAGGTTTAGTGAGGACTAGTAGTAGGGTTTGCATGTTCCTTGGGACTATCAATCAGTCAGTGTTTGGGCTAGGAATAAACAAATAACAGGAACACTTAATCTCTTGGCCATATATTTGGAATAATAATACTATAATTATATAAAGGTTTCTCTCTCATGATCATTCACTGAACTTTTTTTTTTCTCTCCCGTAAGGAATCAATTTGTAAACTATAAAATATTGATAGTGAGTTGTGGCAGAACATAAAGAGAGAGAAAATTTGAAGATAAAAGTGATAGGACACCACATGAATGATGCTTAGCTTTTCAAACTAGCAGATATTATGTCTGCCTGAACTTTCAATTCAGTTTTTGTGTTTGTGTAGTGTTTGCACATCATGCTGATTCAATTTGTTTAAGGAACACAAAAAAGTTCTTCCTAATTTGATTGTACTTCTTGTCAGGTCTGTAAAAGTTTATATTAAATAAGGCAAACAGGATTTGCTATATACCTGTTCATTATTATGTGAAGGCAATTTTGTACAAAAATGTATTTTCTGTTCAACGAATTAGAGAAAAACAAGATTCTGTGTCCGTAAGCAGTTTTTTCAGAGTTTTCTAGCATCAGATATTTTGCATTTAAGCAAGAAAATGTATGTCCAAATGAAGCATGGTTCAGACATTGTTTTAGTGTAAATGACTTGAAAATTTTATTAGGTGGATATATCATTACTGCTGCTGAAGTAATGAAGTATTAAGTTCATTCCCTTATCAAGGGATAGAGTTTCTTCTTAACTTGGATTGGACTGTAACTGTACCTTTTTAAAAAAATCCTTCTTGTTTTTAAAATTTTATTTTTATTTTTCATTACTAATTTCTGAGGTTTTGGATGTTTTGCTCTGATTGAAAAAAATTCGGACAAACATGTATGATTTGAAATAAAAAATATAACAACCGAGAACTTCACATGTATTTTCATACCTCGAATTTAAAATGCAGAATGCTGTTTTATTGGTGACATTTTGTCATTTTAATACCTGCTTGCCAAGAACTTTCATTTCCACTTTTCTCTACATCTTCCATCCATTATGACTTTTGATTGAATAGCTGACAGTGGAAGAATCTTGGACCAGCTTTAGAATTTCAAAGAAAATAAAATTTCTCCTTTAATATCCCCTTCTTCCATCAGCACTAGCTTCTCAGTTAGCTCTCTTCAGCAAATGCCACCGCAGAGAATATATGAGGATTTTCACTTATTGTTCTGTTTTATCTTCCATGGAGATAGTGCAGCTGATACTTCAGAGCTTTATAAATAGCAACATGAGTATAAATAGCAGCATGAGATTTGTTTGGATCGTTTACAGTGCATCTCTGAAAGGGCAAGTCAGCCAGCACAGAGTGATGGTCTTTATTTTTCTGCTGATCTTCTAATGTATTCAAACCCCCAAATTTGTATCATTCAGCTTCAGTTCTGATGGTTTAAAACAGATCTGTCACGTGCTTGACAATTTTCAACAACAGTTGAGCTTCCCCTGCCCCGCCTTTTCTCCCATATGTGGGAAACTTGAAACATTTCCCCCTATTTGGATTTTTCCGAGTCTAATGAGGCAAGAGCTCATGCTCCAGCTTTCGGCTCTGTTAGAGTCCTTTTGAGATTCAGTTAGATTCTTAACTGGCTGTTTTCTTGATATTTCCATGTATCTTTAGACTATGGAGTATTTTTCCTCTTATGGTTTCCACTACTCTTAAACAATTTTAATAGTTGTTGAAGTCAGAGGAGCTAGCTTTATTCTGCTCTCAAATTATTAAATTACTAATAATCATTCTGCTTAGTATACCCTTTATAGCATGGATTCAAGTATTCCCTTTGTGGAGTAGAGTAGCCTAGGTAGCTGAGAATATTGGTTGGAGGTACTGTCGTGGCTGCAGCTGAGCCAAATTCAGAGGTTACACTCATGTAGAAGCCATTTGAGCGTCCTTCAAAAAAACTCCATGAACATTTAAACTATTTTTTTCTTTTTAAGAAGAAACTTAGATAATTTTGGCTTCCTGGCAGGATCTTTCTTACATTCATGTATGCTTTTAAAATTGAATATTGGAGTGCCTGTAAAGTTAATGTGAAAAGAGACAGGGACCCATAGTGATCAGTGTTCAAATGATTCTGATGTTAATTTGATTCAGTGTTACAGAGTTAATTAAAAAAATTAAGATGTAGCAGAAAAAGCTCAAAGAAGCCTGGTAATTTTAATGGTGTTCCTGAAGATACTGAAATGTTAATTTCTTATTAATAAGAAATGACAGTAGCTTCACCATAGGAATTTTATTTGGTTCTAAACAGATTTAAAATATGAAGAAGACCATTTAATTATTCTAAAGGAATAGAGTATAAAAGATCTAGAAGGAGATTTGATTTTAAGCATGTAATTTAAAAAAGGAAACCTGATTAACTGATGAGAATCTTAAGATATAGTTCAATTAAAGGGGATTGAGTTATGACTTGTAGCTTAAGATGTGCAATATGCTAACTTGTTTCAGAAGTTCTATATAAGGAGGCTCAGTCATATTTGTGTGTGAATACTCAGGTGAGATCCAGAGGTACTTTATATCCAAATAAATTTTTGGTTTGAGTTTGAATTATCCTGGTTTCTTTTTTTGTTTGTTTGTTTTGGAATAATATTGTCACTCTGACTTGGATTACTAACCTTGTATTGAATTCCAGAGCTTTCCTGTTGGAAGGGCTGTTTATGTCAGTAAAATTAGTAATATATGCATTATATATTAATAATGAGAGGATATATATTTATGTGGGATTTAATGAAGATGTGTAATATTATTGTTCTGCTTCATTATCTTTGTTTATTTGTAAGCTTTATTGTTGCATTGTGGTGTAAAAAACACCTACGGTGTATTTTGTGAGGAAGTACAACTTTTAAAGAAAACTGAGATATTCTTACTACTGTCACTGAATTTTTTTAATTTGCACAAGCAGATAGAAATGCTAAATTGTTTCATCAACTGCTGTTAAATGCTAGCATCTTATTTAAAAAATACAAACAAAAACCTCCACCCAACCCCCCAAACAAACAAAACCCATTGCATTAATACTGTATTCCATGTAATAAAGCTCAAAACTGCTCTGGACTGAGGACCTGTGGACAGTGTTTGGAACAGCCTGGGTGTGGATGGTGCAACGATCCCAGTAACACTGGTAAAGGACAATGTTTGGAAGGATCATCACGAGGTCCAATGAAGCCTGTTGGTGTGCACTCTAATGAAATGGTGCTTGATGCTGGTCTTTGCCCAAAAGAGAAAAATTATGAGTGGTCTTTTATCCAGTGTCCAGGTAAGGTCTGCTTCCATTCTTCCTTATATATGAAATAAGGGGTATTTCTCTGTTTAAGCACGCCAGAATAACATAATTGTTTGAAGTAGCACAAATAACATTTGCATGAGAGATTTCTTTTTCCAAAACATTTTTTAAATTTATAGTTTGTTAGTCTCTGTCTACTGAACACAAATGTGCTTCCTATCATGTAGGTTCACATGTGAAATGTAACACAAGTAGCTTAATCAAAACTGCCGTTTATTTGTACATAAGTTTTCACTCACCTTATCCTTCCACGTTTTGAAATCCAACTGTATGAATTTGCTTCAGCTCTTGCTTTCTTATGGCTTCCATATCCATCAAAGAAGAGTGCAACTGGGAAGAAATTATCCACGGGCGACTGCCGATGGGCAGAAGCTTCGCTGCTCCTCATGCCCAAGTACAGCTGGCTGTGAGGATGGGGGGCTGCCAAACACCTGAGCTGTGCCTCCAGTCACGCTTTTAGACGTTTGGAGGGAAAGAACGTGTGCTTGTGTAATCTTAAAGAAAATGGCTAAATTTAAGCCATACCACTCTGATTACAGAATTTTAATTTTTACGTTAATTGGAAAAGTAAGGAAGACACCTGGTGCTTTAGGACAGTGGAAGCTAAGCTGGTGCCGCCGCCTGTGTGGAAATACTGCAACTTTAAAAGCAGCAGTGTAGTACTGCAGGCAAATGAAAAGCACACTGCGGAGTTTGACAGTCCTCCAGTAGTAATTTACAATGAATAATACAGTTTAAAAGACAGCTTGAAAACTTTTTTTTTTTAGAATAAATAGTGTACTTGTGCTAAAGGTTTTTTTTTTCGCAGCAAATGTTCTACTGCTGATAATTTTGGAAACTGGAGCTTCTAAACGATTAAAACTTTTATGGGTACATGAAGTTATGTCTGCTTTCCTGGCTGGTTTTTTTATCAGTGTGTTCTGTGTGTGTGTGTGTGCATATATATGTGCGTGTTTATAAATAGAGAGAGAGAGAAGATTTTTTTTTTTAAGTTTTAGAATAATGAAATGTAAAACCAAGTGAACACTGTGGAATGTTTTGAGTTAAAACAAAAAAAATCCTTCAGATCATCTAATGCCATTTCCTGAACAAAGAAGCCTCTAGTACATTTTTGGAAACAATTTCCATTCTATTGTATGAAAATTTCATTAGTTAGTCTGTATGTTAAAATATGTGTACATTGATAAGTGCATTGTTAGCCTTTCAGTGCAATACATAGTTTCTACCACTAGTGAAATTTTAAGGTTTAAATATATTGCTTGTCTAAACTCTTTGAGTTAGATTTCATTACTGTGTTTAATGTTTATTCTTCATGGATAAAATTATGTATTCATTTGATGTCCCTGTCAAGAATTCACTGAAGTTCCAAATGCTTAATTCAATATTCTCTAACTAGTACGTCATTGATTTATAATTTTTCTAGTCTTCCTGATGCTTAGTTTTGTATTTCTCAATTTTTATATTATTTAAAGGATAATGAAAACAACCTTAATTGTAAATTTTAATTTGCTGCAAGTGATAATATTGTCTGGTCATATGTGATAGATCTGAATTCTTACATTTTGTTAAGGCAAATAAAATGGAAGAGATTTTTAAATCAAATTCAAAAAATTATATGCACAATAAGAACCAATGCAATCCTCAACTGACATGACACACCACTGAAAAATTGCTGATTTCCCTAAAAATATGTATCTCTGAGAAAAGTGAAAAGTCAGAAAAATTGCACAGTTCAATAAATTTCAAAGTTGTTTCAGTGCAATCAAACTTAAGACATCAGTGTTAAATAACTAAAATAGTCATTCAAATAATGAGACACAGTAATGATCATTTAAATAAGAATTAGAAGTTCAGTTTTAAAAAGTTCTTTTTTCTTTAAATCCTTTTAATGTACATCACTGGCAGCAATGAATTCCCCTCAAACACAAAAATGTTCTTTAGCTGAATCTTCAGTGAGGCTGCCCTGGAGAGAAGCAATTTTATGTCTAATTTGCTTTTGACCTCTGTGTTGTAATGGTTGGTGATGCTGACAATTGTTGATAATTATAATTTTAAGAAAATACTAAAACTAGGAAAATATAGAAAAAGGATATCTGCATTACAGTCTGGATCTAAGGTAAAGATACTTCATCTAGTTTTAAATGAACTAGTTAGAATCCATTCACATTGCTTTCCAGAGAAGAAATTTAGACTTTAAAGAAAATCTTGGGCATGCATTCTACGTAAACTGCTCTTCTCATGGGAGGAGATGTTGACACTATTTTTCTTTTCGTGTATGATATTTGCAATTTTATTTATAATAATAGTTCAGTTAAAATAAGAATGTGATAAAATTATATTAATATCAAAAGAAATACTATGACAGCTTCTTTGAGGACTATTGATTTCAAAGTGACCGGTCACAAAAAGAAGTATTTTTTATACTACCTGCTGAATACTAATTTTAAAGATTTGAACAGACAGAAAAGGAGAATGAATTTAAAATATTTATCAGCAACACAATTGCCCAGAGGCACCATAAAGAGGATGGATATGGACTACAAGGAAAACTAAATGCATGTATGAATGAACATGAATGGTTTAGCCAACTATTCATCAGAGTGGCAGAATAATCTTCAAACTATAGGGTATATAGTTTCATACAAACCACAAACTGTTCAGTAGGCTGACACAGACTGTCTTTTTTTAATCTTGTTTGAAGTATGTCAAATGATTGTTGTGCTTGGAATAAAATATGTTGGTATAATTCATTACAGACAATATTATATGAAAATACCAATAAAAATGAAATTTTGCATCAAGTGAAATTTTAGTTCTATGAATTCTGTAGTATTTTTCCCTTCACCACATAAAACTAGTGAGTTTCAAACTAAATTAAGCAGTTTTCCTACACTATGATACAGTCATAATTCGGCAATCTTACTTTAATAGAACACCTATTTAATGTACTCTGGGGTTTTTTTTGGTTTATTGGGCTGTATTTTTTTTTAAAAAGTTATTTTATGTGTAAGTAATTTTATGTGTAAGGCATTTACACAAAACCCAAAATGGAGCTGCAAGTCATGGTACTTTTGTGTAGCTTTTCCTGAGAATGACAACAAACTGCAGAAGGGAAACCCTCCTGGAGGAGAACATCACAAAGGTGTCTAAGAATTAAGTCAAAATACTGAGAAAACTTAATAGTACAGAAATGTTTGGTACTTGTTTGCAAGATTCTCTGAGCACAGTTACAAAAGAAGGAAGAGATTGTCAGCTGGGGAGGTTTAATGGTTTATGAGCCAAGCCTGGCAATGGCTGTAAATATATGAAGTTACTAAATTATAAAAATGATCTAAAAACTTTTAAATCATGCAGTGAGAATAATTCCGCCCCCAGCCAAGTCAGGAATCATTGTGACATTTAGATTAAAAATCCAGATTTAAAAAAAATACAATTTTACTGAGATAACTGTCCTCTGCTGAGTCTTACACCCAGGTTTGCCGTGGTCTGACATTTGACAAGCTGCTGTAATTGGCAGGTTACTAATCTGCTGAGCACGATGAGCTCTGAAGTCCCACTCTACAGAGAGGTCATCCTTCAAAACCTTGGCAGCAGGATCAATGGTTCTGGCAGGATTCACGTTGTGATTTTGCTGCAATAGTGATCAGTGCTTTCTGAGTTTCCCCCAAACATGAATCTCTGGAGTAGAGCTATGGTGCAAGATCAGTGCTTTATAGTGCTGTTATTTGACAAAAAGCAATTTTATGCTTTCAAGGTCAGATGTAAAAAAAAGAAAAAAAAATGTCAATAGAGTCCAGTTTTTTTCCTTTCACGGAAATCAACTGTACTGAGGAGGGACCGGAGCTTTTTGATGTAGTTCTGATGTCCTTAAAATTGTTTTGTATGCTAAAGAGGGTCAGAACTGTTAAAAATAACGTGATATTTTATTACTTTAATTTGGAAGTTCTCTCCCCAGTAGATAAAAATTTGGCTGTGAGTTGTTCACGTTCTCCATCACAATAGGTTGTGTGTAGGTATTGGGATTTTCATGTGGTCTCAGCTTGTGACTTACTACCTCTTAAAAGATTTCTTAAGTGACTGGACATCATTTTAAAGCTATAAGGACCGGGTGGCAGAAAAAAATGGCAAAACCCCACTTTCTCACACACTTAAAATTCGCATGTGACTAAAAAGTCAACTTTTGTAGTCTTTTGTGTGGATTGATGTTGCAATGCTATTTTAAAGAGGTTCTGTGTCAAAGTACAAACATATATACTGGTTATTAATCAGGACTGAACTACTCAGAATTACACTCTACTGCAACTTTGTAATCACATAGGCATGATTTTGTTCCAAAGAGCTATTTAGTAATGTAGCTTTTAAAATGTTATATTCTAGCTTGCCAGTGTAACGGCCACAGCACCTGCATCAACAGCAACGTCTGTGATCAATGTAAAAACCTCACAACAGGAAAACAGTGTGAGACGTGCATGCCAGGATATTATGGGGATCCCACAAATGGAGGACAGTGTACAGGTAGGTCCCTCTGCTGGGAGGAAAGAGAAAAAATACCAAAATGGCATTCCTGTTCAATGTTTACTTTATCCATTGCTGAACTGGAGGATTCTCCTTGAAGTGAGAGAGAGAATGAAGTCCAATAATCCAGATGGGTTTTGTATATTGCTGTAGGGCTGCTTTTTCGCTTGCCATGGGTGGTTTTAAATTTGACAGTAACTCCTCCCCTTAGAAATAAATGGCAGAAGTAGGAATATATTCAATATGAAAACTTAAGGTAGTTGACTTTGAATGTAGGAGGGTGCTAGAAAGCTTAGTCCCATTCTCCATTACTGATGTTTCTTTAACAGGACCTTTGCTTCTTAAGGTGTATTTATTCATTTAAAGGGTTTGTTTGTTCCTCAGCACTCAGTAGGCAATGCATAAAGCTTCCCATCTGGTAAACTCAGGCACAATATGTAAAAATTGTGTTCAAGGGGATGGAAAGATTAATGTCTACCCCTACTGACAATTGAACGTTTTGCTGGTGCTTTATGATGCTTTAAATAATTCTTAATAGCTCTCTTTTTTTTCCTGAAGTTGACAAAATGTTCTTTTGCTGTCTGTATCACCTTTACGGCAAAATGATGTATTCATACAGGTTTTATTCTTCAGGGAAACATTAGCTATCAACCAAATAAGCATTCCATCACCTTTAGTGAAATATGCGTGGTGCAATAATGACTAAAATCAATTTATAAGACCAGTAAAATTGTAAATTTTACAACTTATTTTTTCAAACCTAGTCTGTAAGAGCACATATTTTTATTGGTAGACATGCTTTTAACAGGAGCTCTTTTGACTAAAGAAGGCTTTAAAAAATAAAAACAGTAATTATTTTGAGGCATTGTGTGCATCAGTATATTGTATTCTTTAGTATAGAGCCCATAATACATATGTGTACGTCTTCAGGATATTTTGAAAAAAAATCGCCATGGCTGCAAATTAAAATAGAAGCTTATAGAAAAAATATGAATGGAAGAAAGGGCAATCCAGCCAGAAGCTGAGCTTACATGTGACTGACATAAAGAGAAAATAAGACAGGAAATGATATGAAATAGCCAATCAAAGGACAAAAAAAATCATTAAGCAAGTCATCCTTATTGTCACTTTGCTGCTGCCAGCTGAGTTTCTGGCTGAACCTTACCGACTTTTCTCTTCTACTAAGACTAAGCCTTCTGTCTGAGATCTGCCTGAGCACGTGGAGCATTTTTTCCTCAGAGCTCCTGTGTAATTTCTGTGAGGATCCATACTGAAAACTCTTTGAAGGAATGACAAGATAATGAGTATAACTCTTAAAGTACATCTCTAATACTGTAATATTATTCTTATATCAAGTTGCTATAGTTATAAGGGCATAACTTGGTTATGAATTGGAGAGCAGTTTAGGCTGGGAATAGAGGTTGTACTTGATCTCTACAGTGGAGAGGTAAAGAGGTGTACACTTGGAGAAAAACTAAGAATCGCTTTCCTAACATTCTCATGACATAGAATATTCTTTTCAGAGTGTCCTGACAAAAGTGGTTATGTATTCAGTACGCATATTATGTTTTCTGCTGTCATGATATATGTACTTACATTTAAAATCTGACCTCCAACTTAGTTTGACTGTCAGTGATACAGATTAAATGATTTGCAAGAAAACCTTCCTTTTCTTTTATAGGCTGGATTAGCCTGTGTTGTTCCTTAGATCCTTGATGATCTTGAAAGGAAGGAGAAGGAGATGCATAGCAAGCCTTGCAGTCCTTGGAAAATTTTTTTCCCCCCCTTAACCGCATTAATAGTTTCCGAAATCCTTTCTGGTTATACTTCTAGGAGGTCATTCAAAAAGCTCTGAAAGAAGCTGACTGTCCACCCCTGAGTGACCAATTCTGTTCTGACCTTTGTCTAGGGATGGAAAAATTCTAATACAATTTTTTTTCTGCTTTGATAATAATGATGGCTTTATAACTGTCATCAAATAACTGATACTTTCATAGTGGTATTGCATAGTGTTATGCTATCGAATTACTGTGGAATGACTAACAGTTTTTATAGGAGAAAGATATAATTCATGTTTCAAAAGGTTTTGAATAGTTGTGATTAAAGAACGGATAAAAAAATTGACTTTTCTGTATTTTCACTCACTATAATTGCTGACATTTCAATAGCTTTGAAACAGATTTGAGGACTTACTTTGCATCCCGATATGATGCAGGCTTAATAAATGTGACAAACCTCAAAGAAGGAAAAAGAAAAGATGGAGGCATAATAACAGGCTTCAAATGCATGAAGGGAAGCTGAAAAGAGAGAATGATGATAAAAAGCCTTCCCTCTCTCCCCCTCCATTTTGACTGAAGAGTAAGGAATGGGGTTAGACTGCAACAAGAAAGATTAAGATGGAGTACAAGTAAGATTTTCTACTGGGTAAACTGTAAACAGAGTGCCTGAAGATGTTATGAAATCTGCATTATCACACTATATTTTTCAAATTTTCAAACTTCTCTAGCTTTGGAAACGGGCACTGGTGTAGCTGATTCCACGCATCTCTCTAGTCCTAATTTTCAATAGAGTTTTGGGAGTCTGAGATCTAGAAAGCAGGGATTTACTGAGTGAAGATAAAGTATTCCAATTATATAAGAAAATGATCTATATGCAGCCAAATGGCTATGGATATTTACCATACTATGAGTCCTTAATGTTACCTAGATGTTACTAAGTTTCATACTACTTATTTTTAAATCTGTAGCATTTTTGTTATTGTGGAGTTAAAAAGCTTTCCATCTAGTGCAGGTTTACTCTGTAGCTGGCACTCTGGATTATTTTTGTGTGAGAAGGGTAGTATGTGTGTTGCTGATTGACAATAATTGGATAGTGATCATATTTTTTATAAATAATTATTGTTCTTTTTCTTCTTAAAATAACCATGCCTAATACCAATTACTCATTTAAATTCTCTTACTTGAAGTCTCTTTTCAATACAGAGAATGAGATTTAGAGTTTGTATTCTGGGTGTAAAAATGAACTTTATGTTCAGTAGGCCTAAGATGTACCTTGCAGTAAGGATGTATGTGCTCCTTCAGTTCTTTGACATTCATTGTACAAATATATAGTTTGAATTATTTTATATTTGATTCATTGCTGCATTCTGGACAAAAATCAGTAATAAATTGCGGAAGTGTTGTAAGAAGGTAAAGTAAGTTCTGTGACTGTAATTTTTTACAGGTACCTGTTCTTATACTAATTAAAAATGGTTTCAGGTAGTCTGTGGTTTCAAATAGGTAGCCATGATAGAAAATTAATTTAATTTCTTACCTTAAATTATGAAATATTTTTAGTTGTACAAAACAACTTGAATTCCTTCTTGGAAATAAATGATGGTGCAGAAATTACAAATTCCAGACCCTGTGCACATGCTTAAGATTTGTAATCTAAACCCCCCGTATGGCAAAGAAAAGTGTGAAGCAATAGTACCACGTTAAAGCGTCCTTTTTAGGAGTTATCTCAATGTGCAAGAAAATAAGAGGGAAGGCAGAGGTGAGTTCTGAACATGAGGGAGTGCTCTAGCGAGAGACAGGTTCGGGATTCCAGACCAAACAAATCCATGAGCAGCCCTCAGAGTTTCAATGCAGTGCTGTCAGTCTGTGACAGAAATATTTAAGGACTCAAACTCTCTAGTGAGCAGAGTAAGGCACACTCCCACTCTGTTGTGGTGTAGCTTAGACAAGAGATGCACAGCTCAGCCTTGTGTGTTTCTGAGCAGGAGAAGCTGTTGAGATATGGGACACCTGGGAAGCCTTTTAGCTTGAGGTGTTGAAGACTTTGAAGACAGATATTCCAAATCACTTTGAATAGTTTTTTTTCCTAAATTTTTCTCAAGTCCCATTTGAGGTACAATTTGGGAGGCATGAATATCAAAATTCAGTGATAGAAATTTCATCATTAAAAAAATATTAATTCATTTTGGAAACAAACCGTCTTTGACTGTAGATGGGAGCAGGTCCTGGCTTGCTGTCTTGGTGGCTTCTCTTAGTGTTCTGTTTTCTTCAAGGTCATACTCTGTTATGTACTACATGTCTGGGGAAAATGCAGTTTTTTAGTAGAAATTCTTTAGAAATTCTAATAGAAAAAATAGAGTTATATATGTACTACAGACTGCAGCATAAAACACTAGGATAAAAAAGTTATGGGAAGATTGCTTGGAACAATCTTGTGTCATTTTAGCAACATTTGTTTGCATTGTTTTCAAACTTGTTAATCATCTACTTAGTTGTTAAAAAAACCCGCTCTAGCTGCTTATCATCTTGTCGTTTTCTTTATGCATGGTATTTTCAAAAAAAATTATTCTTAAAGTGTGTGAGATGCCAGGAAAAAATTCTTTACAGTAACTTATGATACACACAATCAATGTATGATACATTTAATAATAATATAACGTAAGCATTTGGCTGTATTGCCATTTTTTTTTTCATAAAATGATAACATCCCAAACAGTGTTCAATTTTCTCATAATTGTGCTGCCATCGCTGTTACTTTTGCAGTAGGAGGAAAACTGTGAGTACCAGCACAGCAGGAACATTGTGTTTTAACTTGCACTGCTTCTTCTCTGGGCAGCCTTAAAAGGCTCAGTGTCTAAGACACTGCTGACCATCCTGGAAAAGCCTCTTGCCAGACAGTCAGTTGAGCAGGAGTTCTTTAAGCAAGTCTGCAGCATTTCTATTGCCTTGGCAGATCTGTCGCCTTCTCTGCCATCTCACATTGGAAATTTCTAATGCTTCCCCCTAAATTTGGTTTGTAATGATTCTGTTTAAAAATGTGAAGTTATTTTTTTACTGGAAACATTTAAAATTTTTTTACCAGAACTTCAAATTATTATTAATAGTGAACATGTTACACTGTGTGTGCATCAGCCGGTAACACGTACAGCAGCCAGGTGAGAGGTATGGGTGATTTTTTTGTTCCTCCAGTACAGAGAGAGTAGGACAGAATAAATTTGATCTTTTTTTTTCAATTCATCAGTCTCTGTAAGAGCATGTCATTTGTAGTATCATTGTGTAACTTGGTTCTTCTCACCTATATTTATATGTGTGTGTGTATATATATCTAGTTACACATACTGCTCTTTGAATGCCTTCCACATAAACTTTGACATCTGTGTATTAGCCATCCAAGTTACATGTGCCTCGAGATTAAAAACAAATCAGATATTGGTGATTTTTGTGTTGCTTAAAAGAATGAAGAATAACACTTACTAGTGACTCGTTGACACCTAAGTTATATTTGAAGTAACAGGAGGGTAGTCCGTGGAGTTCAAACCTTGCTGCTCAGAAAATGTGATTATTCTGCTGAGTAACTGACAGCTGAGATGTGGGAGTTTGAGAGAAGAGGCCAAGGATGGCACAAGTCATTACTTCTTGTGTCTACAAAAGAGAGACATGAGATAGATGTTAAACTCATCATGGCAGCAAATTGAAAATGGTCTCCTTGGATTTTAGGTTCTGTCTAGCTTTGAAAGATGCCTAATTGATAGCTTTACAGTTTGTTTTCTCTGGCACTATTTCTGTCTACCTATTCAGCAGTAGCAACCTTTACAGCATTTTTTTTTGCCGTGACCCTCCATGGACGAACTGATACTGATTTCCTTCCTTTCCTCTCTCTCCAAAAGAAATACTGTTCAAAGAGGACAAGAGGAAATGGCCATGTATTGCACCAAGGGAGATTTAGATTGGATATTGGGAAAATTATTTTTCATTGAAAGACTTGTCAAGCACTGGAACAGGCTGCCCAGGGAAGTGGTGGGGTCACCATCTCTGTAGGTGCCCAGAAACTGCATGGATATGGCACTTGAGGGTATGGTTTAATGATGAACATGGTGGTGTTGCGTTGGTGATTGAACTTGATGATCTTAAAAGTCTTTTCCAACCTTGATGATTGTAGTGTTATTATTCTATGAAAAATTTAAAAAATATAGCTGGTTTAACTATTGTACTCATTTTTTTATTTGCATTAATGTTTTCTGCTTCTGTGATCAGAAAGTGGTGATGCATGTCCAGAAGCATGTTTTACTAGCCTGTAGTAATAGCTGGTTTTAATAGCACAAAAGCAGCTGTTCCCGTCAGTGGGCAATGACCCGATGCTTTGCTCATATCATGTATTATTTAGAAACAGAAGACGGATGTTCACAATATATATAATATAACATAATGCATTTCTATATAGAATGATTATATGAAGAAAACAGAAAAAACATAATATCTAAATTTTGGCTTTCAAGCAATTAATCTTTCCTCCCATTGAGGCTGGCAGCCATATAAGATTACTCGCTGAAGACAGGTAAATTAAAAACAAGCTGGATTGCCACATTTAGTTTTTTATTAAATAGTGTATGGAGATTAAAAAAATACTAAGAGAACTTAAACCCCCACAATTTTCTGCATTTTTTTAAAGGATTCCTCTCTTGTAAATTTTCAAAAATGGGGAATGATGTATTTAGCTGCATGAATCTGCTGCTACTAGAAGTCTTTAGCGCAAGCAGGATGCTATGAGAGAGAAAGTTCTGGTGGGGATCACCTCCACTACTCAGAAGGCAATTTCCACCCCTCTTTGCACTAGTGTTTTCCTCTTCAAGATGTTTGTTCCAGTACATTTAATCCTGATTCCACCTGTGCCAGAATGCTTTTCTCCTGTGTTGACTGTAGAGTTCAGCACCCTCACCTGCTGTGAAACTAATGAGAAGGACAAAAGATAAGCTCTATCACTATGTAGAGTTTTGTTGATTAGTTTTTAATAGAAAATATTAGAGTGGTATTCAGTGCTTAACTCGATATCAGAGTTAAAGGTAAGTGGATAAATTCTGCTAAGGTTGAAGACAGCTGCAAATTTGGTCTTTTATCTTCTACAATACATTTCTGTTTCAAAAAGGTTTCTAGTCCAAAACCCTGTATTGTTGGGCCGTGAGTCCTACATAAGGTAGGACTAAGAATGAGGACAAAAAACTTTTAATGTCATCTGCCAGAAAAACTAACAGAAATGTGGTAACACAATATCCTCAACTACAAGTATAAACAGCATTTTCTTCTGCATCTTCCTAAATTAGAATTAGGAATGAGCATGGATTGATGAGAGTTTTGACTCTCTTAGAGAATGAAATGGCAGCTTGGGATACAGAGTGTTTATATAGTTTTTCTGTTTAGCTGTTTTAAGGTCTGGCATGTAGAGAATTGCATTTATGGGATTCACCAATGCAGGATGATGCATTTGTCATTCCATTATTAGATGTCTAAAATTTAGAGGAAATTTTATATTAGGTTAAATATTGTTTTCTGGAAGCCCTCTTTTCACAATGACTAAGTCTATGTAGTTAAAAAGTCAAAAGCATCTCTTAGTCCAGGCACTTTGTGGTTATTCACAGAATGAAATGGTTGTTAAGTGGATTGGAGGCCTATGACACAGACCACAGGAGTCTATGTGAATACAGACATTTTATATAAAAATAGCTAAAAGTTGAAGATAAATGAAAAAAAAATAAGAGTATGGTATTCTTCGTACTGTCTTCAGCTATTATAATATGGAACTGAATTAAGGAAAAAAATCCACTTCTAATCTTTGCTTGTATCTTGGTTTCTGAGAAACAGTGGATCACAAGTTCATAGCAAAACTCTGTGATAAGAAGCTGTAATTTAAGATTATTCAGACAAAGAAAAGGTCTCATGTGCTAGATTCCAAAAGAAAATGTGGTTCTGTTTGTGCTATACGAAGTAAACAAAGGTTTTGATGAATGAGGGGACTGTCAAGAAATCCCATTTTGCAGTAGTAGTGGGGTTTTGTTTTCTTTAATTTTTTTTTTGCTTTTCAGTATTGGATACAGATGACACAATTTCTTGTGGGTTTTTTTATAAAATACCTTACTATAGAATCAAAACACTTACTGTTAACTAAAATGCTGGAATTTGGTTTTAGTAGTAGGGAAAAGGCTTCCAAGTACATATGAAATATAAAGAGAGATCATAGCACAGTAAGCTATTGAAGAAAAGCTTCATACTGCTTTTTCAGCAATTGTTAGAATACTCAGAATAAACACTGTTTTAAGAAGACTTTTTTCCCCAAAGGTGATTTGAAAATTCATTTTTTCTTCCTTTAACGAATGCTGTTTACTGACCAGTGTTCAAAATAGTTTGACCACTGAATAAATAAAATGTGCCTGTACTTGGGCTTAGTTATAAACTTTGATTAAATTCACTTGAATCAGAATATATTTGAAATAAGTTCTGTGCTACTAAACCAGAAGTGGATTGCCACAGGAAAAATTTAATTGAGGAATTTGGAAAAACCCCATATTTAAAAACATACTTAAAAATTACTTTTCCAGTTATTTTTTGACTGCTAAGCAAAATGTGCTTCTCAATATGCCATTAATTGTTGCGCATACATATAATTTTCTTTTTGCTTTTTTTGTAGATTAGACCGTTATTACAAAGTATGATTTCTAGTGCAATTAACTGTAGATTAAAACAAAAACCTTGAACTAAAATTAGGAACCTTTTTATAGATATATTTGTATTCCATAACCTACTTAGAATAATCTCAGGTTAAGGACTTGGAGTTACACTTCAAGAAAAGTGTCAAGTGTCAGTAGACATTTAGATGTCTATAATTTTATGAGAGAAAAAAAAAGAAGCTGTTTAATGTAACATGATTAACCTCCAGAGAGAGATTATTTGGGTGGCAGTGGCACGTCATAAGGTTTTGACAGGATATCTGTTCAGCATGTTTAACATTTTTGATGGTTTTTCCTTGACTGCGTACAGAAGACTTTTATAGTGAGTTAAGTTTTATCCCGTCTTGAAATTCCTGACCATTAAAACTCTTTTTATTATCCTTAGCAGTGATTAAAATAAGTTAGTCAAATTATATTTTTTAGGAAAGAGGTTGTTTTTTTCATGCCTAATGAAGTTTTCTTTCCATCCTGCACAACCACTATGTAGTCAAATCTGTAGTAACCAATTTTATTAAAGGCAGTTTTGTTCCCTAAGCCTCATGGTTACACTGTGTTGCTTTGCATAAATGTAACTTCACTATCCAGCAAAATTAATCCTAATTTGCTCAAGTGGAGGGAGAGCAAGGTAGCTTTTTAAAAAGAAAAATAAAAAGACAAGGCTCTTTCTGAGGTTTTACAAATGTACAGAGAATTCTACATGTTTAATAAACTTAATCTAAACTTTCTTTTAGATCTACTATACAACGAAAATATCTAAACTAGTAAAAAGAATAGGAACAACTTGTGTTGTTCCTATTAAACTTAATCTGTTTAAGTAGCAGGCATTTTGTGCTTATTCGGCATCTTTTCCTGAGAACTTAGAATTCAGGCATCATCTAGTTGATTACCACTTATTACTTTTACAGATATTGAAGAGATACAGCAGTTTGATTTATACTATATTCCTTTATCTCTGTGCTTATTTTATCTATTTGCAAGGATTAATGACAATTCCGTTGCTTTCACTGATGTTGGTGATCAAGTCCTCCTGTGTGCTGTTGTGTAACATAGTTTTTGACAATGATGAAGGAGTTGCTCTGCATTCTTATTTTTGTGAGGTTTTTTCAGGTTCACATGCTATCAATTTATTTTATGGGGTAAGAAATATTTATAAAATTTATTTCTGGTGTGCTGTCTGAGCTTATATCAGTATGTTCACCTTTCTGATGTGAAAAAGCATCCATTTCCAAAAGATATTCCTAGAGAAGATAGGCAGGGCATGATTTAGGAACTTCCAGCTGTCCAGGAATATACTGATTTTGTCAGGCTCTTATAAACAAACCTGTTTCACCTTATATTGAAAGACGTGCCAAGAGTTCATGTAGCTCCTATGTCTAGCTCAGAAGACATCAACCTGCAACTGAGGGCAGGCAGGTATAAGTTGGAGATGACATTTTCTTAAATCACTGTTACTTACTCCTCAAATAAGCATTTGACTACAACCAGTCTTCTTGCCCCAAATGCAATGGAAAAAGTAGGCATTTTGTTTGTTTGTAATTTCTGTATCTCCCCTTTTAGATGTGTTTTGCGTTGAAATGGTCATTCCTTTTCCTAAAGGGGTCTTGGAAACCCCCTTCTGGCTATTGCAAAAACAGATTTTGGGGCATCATGGAATTCATTTCCCAATTGACTGAATGAAGATTCTCAAAAAAACTTGTAATGGTGTTTCTTTTTGATTGCAGTTGATTCTGTCTTCATTTTCTGAGTGCTAAATGCAATACATTACAATGCCAGACCACGTTAGTTATTTAAGGGGAAAAAAAGCTTGGCTTGCAATTGAATACATTAAAAATCAGTCCTTTTTTGTACCTTCTAATGGCTAAGAGAGGGAAATGATTTGATGACTTCTTTACATTTTGTGGCGTTTTTGTCTGATAAATTGTGGAAGTAATTTCTTTTCTTTGGGCTTTTACTCTAAATGACCAAATAGACACAAATAGTTGCAATCACCAGTTGTTGACTTCAGATGTTTTTCACCTTAGATTGGAATGGTTTTTTTTTACTTTTAAAGCTGCTATGAATAACTTCTGAACAGTTTTAAATTGTTTTGCTTTTCATACTGCCTTGTAATAATTTTTTGTTATAATTTAGCAAGTAATATGTTCTCTTCAGAGAGAGGGGGGAAAAATAGCAGCCTTTTGATGAAAGGAGGTTTTTGGCCAAATTTCCAAGATAGTCAGTAGAGAAACTGCTGTCTTTCTCAGGAAAAATTTAACAAGACACAGTTTAATAAAAAAAAAAAAAGGGCTAAGCCTTTTAGTGTCTTAAAAAGTCTTAAACGCTTCTCAATTTGGATATGCAAAGATGAAGGCATCCAATATCATAATTTTGTATTTTTGCTTTAAAAATAACTAAACATCAAAACCCACTCTTTCAGTTTTTTACTAAACCTAATAAAAGATTTAGTCTGTCAGATCTGAAATTACTTATTTTTTAATTAATTCTAATTTTATCTTATGTTTTCATGTGAGAAATCTCTGAGAAAACTAAGAGTAATTTAAGGAATAATATTTTGCATCTTGTACGCTCATGAAAGAAAAATCTCTTGAAATGCTTGGATGCTTAAAGAAGTATCCTATACATCTGATAAAGAGTTGGGTTTTGAGTTGGACTCAAAATCTTCGGCTTAACCCACTGTAAAATGTGTAGGCTATTCATTTCTTAGTAACGTATTATATTTAGAAAGGAAAAGAATAAATGGAAAGAATAAAAAGAAAACTGATAAGTATGACATGTTATCTTCTCTCCAAATAAAGTGCTCCTATTAATGTTTTCACTGGAATTTTTTAATTTAGTTAGTATAAAAGTTTCGGTTTTTCACACAGATTGCATGGAGAAAATGAAATTGCTGCTACTGTATTTCATGAGTTTACATGGAAATGCTTTGGTTCAGTTTGTTTTTTTGGCAGAAAAGAGTCTCCTCTATGCACATTATTCCTGAATGATTCCAAAAGCAGGCTATAAAAATTCTGTACTATGGTTCAGTATTGGCATGAAAGGTTCAGGCACAGCAAGACTCTTGTTAATTGTTTAAGATTCTGCTCAGTTCCTAATGAGAAAAAATATCCTGTCTTTCAGTGTTAATCTTCTGGGTTGCATTTTCATTATCTACTTGTATAAAGCAGAATTATGGTTTTCCAAGCTGTCTTTATGCTGTTAGTTTGTGATGATTAAAGACAGCTTTAGTAGATTGTTTGAGAGGTATTTATTACAAATAAACAAAAAAAAATCAGTCCACTTTTCAGGATGAATTCTTTAAACACAAGGAATAATGAAATACAAGCACTGCAGAGCTGTTCTGCCAGGGTAAAAATGGCTAAAGAACAAGTACAAGCCTTTAAATTGTGAAGGTTGCCATAGGATTGTGTTGGTGTAACCAAACTGAATTTTCTTTTCTGCATCAGAAAATCAGCCTGTTTACTGTTTCCCAGATTTTTTTTTTTTGGTGGGGGTGGTTATTAGGATAAATATCCTACTTCTGGCATGTATGTGTCAATCCAGGAAGCTAAGGAAATGGCAC
Organism: Cephalopterus ornatus; assembly: GCA_013396775.1. NCBI lineage: Eukaryota > Metazoa > Chordata > Aves > Passeriformes > Cotingidae > Cephalopterus > Cephalopterus ornatus. Next base: position 45,782 of record VZRE01003095.1, read on the forward strand.
TTGGGATTTCCAGGTTGTTTGACTGTGTGACACGGTGTTGCTTTTCAGGAAAAAGTAACTGTCTGATTAGCAGTCACCTGATCTCAGACTTAGTTCATGGTTGAGTGAAATTCTCTGTGTTTTCCTAGAAGTTCCAGAAAAAAAAAAGATAAAATCACGTTTAGGCTTGGCTGAATTGCTTTTTTTTGAATGGGAAGTGGCTGAGAATTGCATTTCTGTAACTGCCAGGGTAAGCCTCTGAAAGGCCAAGGAAGAGCTGAGGGCAGGATGTGGTCTGGGACAACTGCTCAAAAAATTGTGATGTGAGGAGTGTCTAACTTTACAAAAATGTCTACCAGGCTGATTTGGCATACCTGCCTTTTCCAGAACAAATTTATATCCAGTATTAGTCTGGTAAAATGCTTATCTAATCTTTATGACTAGGGGGAATAGCTGATCTTGCTTTAAATTGTACATATGTGATACATACTTATATATGTGATTTAGGTGGTTGGTGGTTGATTCCTGCATATTTTGCCTATGCAAATTCCATATCTTGGTGACATAAATCCTGAAAGTATGTCTTTTCTCTTTACCTTTTTTCTGTGTCTCACAGTCCTTAGTACTGTGCTAATACACGTGCTTTTTATCCTGTGCTATTATGGTACTATAAAAAATAAATTGGTTTGGAGACCAAAGAAAGATAAATCACAAGATAAACCAAGAGGGATGAAAATAAAATCAGTGATATATATGTGCAAATTAGTCCAATAGGACTGATTTATTATGAAGGTTAATTGTGTTACTATAAAATGACAGTTCTATTTTTGCATGTCCTTTCAAATAGCATATTTTTCCTTTTTTTTTTTTTTAATACTTTTATTGCTCCTGCTTCACAGAAGTTCTTTAGCTTAATTGTAATGCTACTCAATTAGTGATATTGCAAAAGTGTTATTGGGCACATCTGTCTGCTTTTACATTGCCTGTCTCAAAGGTTGAATGTATGTATTTACTATAAAAGTAGTTGTTGAACGCTCAAAGTGTATCAGGGGCTTCTAGCTAAATACACATTTCTAGAAAATTAAGTGACCAGACTGTTTTGCAATATTACTAATGCAGAAAATAGTCTCTGTAGGGCAGTTCTCATATGAGTAGACTAATGGATAATATAGGTGAACATTTACAGTGAAATTGAGCATTAAAGTGTTGGATCTAATATAAGTTTATACCTGGTATTTCTTGCTTAGTCTAGCTGCATCTTTTTTTTTTTGATGCAACTTATGCCTTTCATGTTACCAAAATTAACAAAGTAGTACACCTCAGTATTTAATACCATTGTCACAGCTTCCTTTTAAAAACATCAGCAAGGTGTCTTAAAGTCATTATCCATGTGCAGCTACTGGTTTAGCAATCTTTCATGTGAGCAAACGTGTTAAAGTACTGTTTGTAGTGAGCTCCATTTGAGAGAAAAATTGTTGCAGCTTTGTGTTGGAGACGGGGGCTAAGCAATAAGTGTTTTTAAATTCAATTGTTTAAAATGCATGCTTCATGGAAATAGTGGTGGATATTCTTTTGTTGTCAGCATCAGCAAGAACATTCGTATGCTGAGCTAGCAACTCAGAATCAATCATACTGTGGATTTATTATTGAATAAATTCCGTAGTGTTGTGATTTTGCAGTATGGATTTACTCTATTGGATTGTATTGTTTTCGTATAATATTTCTGTTCGACTTAGAATCTGCATGTTGTACAAAAGAGTATTGTGAGCTGCTATTTCACTTAAATTAGAGTAGATATTGTCAGGATGGATTTTTTCTTGTTGTTTTCAAAGCTCTAATGGCATAATTTCAGTTAATATGTAAAAAAATGACAAAAATCAGTTTAAATTCTGTATTTTAATGATTTTTTTTGTTGTTAGCCATAGAGTATTTATTTATTTAAAATATTTATTTATTGATAAAAAGTTTGCATGACAATTAAGTGTTTAAAATAACTGTTTAAACAAAGGGATGTGTGCATAATAGAAACTCATGTTGGAGATGAATGTACACAGTAGTATGGGAAGACTCTAAGTTGGGCTGAACTCAGTGTTTCTATCCAAGGGTGCAGCACAGAGTGTATGGAATCATGGAATCATTTAGGCTGGAAAAGACCTTTGAGATGATCGAGTCCACCATTAACCCAGCACTGCCAAGCCCACCAATAAACCGTGTCCCCAAATGGCACATCTACCCATCTTTTAAATCCCTCCAGGGATAGTGACTCCACCGCTTCCCTGGGCAGCCTGTTGCAATACCTGACAACCCTTTCAGTGAAGAAATTGAAGTGTGGGACCTCAAAAAAGTAAAGAAAATATGAATTGCATCTTTTGTGCTGCGTTCTGCCAGCTGACAATGATTGGTACAAAATATGCTTTTAGAACTAATTCCAAGACTTTTTTCTACTGGCATTAGGCTGTGAGAGATACTACCTTAGCTACAGTTTTAACTGTTGACTTATAGTACTATCAGAAGAGAAACCATTCACTAAGAGTAGTTCAGCAGAGAAAACCAAGTAGAAAATATTAAAGAAAATTCATAAAGAAGAGCATGGAAATACCAAGGTAAAGGAAGAATGTAAATCTTTTGTTATTGTGAAATCAAATGCAGCTTGAAGTTAACATTCATTAATTAATAAATATACTTCATATTCAGAACTTTTAATTTCTTTTTTGTTATTCAGAACTAAGCCAATGGAAAAAAACCCTACAGTGAGGCAAAAAGATAATGGCATTTAATATTTTTACCACTGAATGTACTACAATATTGTCCTGCTGCTGCTACTACATTTGTTTGATCACGTGTATTCACATTTGCTTCAGTAACAGCAACAATGGTTTTTATATATTTGGGGTTTTCTTTGGTTACTCTCCACATAGAGAGCCACAGATGGATAGGAATCCATTTTTCATTATAAACTTGCAAGCCTGAGATCAATTAAAATATGCTTTCATTACTGTGAAACAACAATTGTCCAGATGAGATTTTAAAAATGTAAATGCAAAAGTGTTGTCCTTTTTCAAGGTATTATCCAGGAAGCAGTTAAATCACTAGGAAATTTCTCAATTAGAGTAATTTATCTTCATTCTTTAATAGAAGAAAATTAGCTGCTGGGCTTGTCAGAGCTAGCTGCTTCATTGACAGAGAATCCAGAAAACAAAGATCTGAGACTTCTGAACTCCTTCTTTCTTCTCATCTTCCATCCACACTGACCTTAGCACTAGAGAAGCTTCATATATGTCATGAAAATGCAGGTGAGGTAGAGCAGCCATGTTGGTGTCTTTGGTGATGTGAATCTATCCTTTTGGTGAGGGAGACCAAATTATGCATGTATCTTTTATTTGTGTGGGCTGTGAATACAGACAGGTCAGAATTTAGGCAGGAGTTTATGGGAAAATGAATTTTTTTTTTTTTTTTTTAAATTTTTGTGTTTCTTAATGGCTCTCCAGAATCCTGGAAAGTCCAAAGACAAAGTGTAAAACATGATGCAGTTTAGATGGAAGGAGTCTCCTGGCTGGTTCACCTGTGGATTGTTGTGTGAGTGAGCACATAGAACACTGAAAGGTCCTGTATAGGTGCTGATTTGATTTAGATGTCCCTGGGGACAAGTACTGCTGAAAAGTTTGATTTAGCCATCATTTAATGAATTGGGTATACAAGTCATGTCTGACCTGACAAAGGAAATGGTTTTCCACCAAGTCTCATATACCTACATCTGTTACTTTTACTGTATAATCCATTTTTACCTTCTTTTTTTTTTTCTTTTTTTTTCTCTCAAGATTGTGATAAAGATGCATGGTGTCCAAAGGCTTTTATAGCTTTGGGCTTAAATAATTTTACTAAAAAAGCTACTCAAGTGAAGGAAGTTCCACTTTCACATTTGTGATCTACTTCCTATTAAGTGTGCAATAATTGTGGGAGTAATCAATTAAGGTTAGTTGGCAATAGCTTCTATATTTGTCAATATATTGACACTTTTTGGAATATGATTTCAAATTTACCCTTTTAGTTCCTTTATACCTTTTGTGCTGTCTTATAATGATTCATTGCCATTAAGAGCAATTAGCCGTAATCAGAATAAGCTGTTAAGAATATATTCTTCATTTTTCACTGGAAGTGTAGCAAAGATTTACACAATTTAAATTAACTTTTTTGAAGAGGCTTTTCCAGCTTAAAGTGCCTAAATAATCCTTCCATAAATGTAGAGTGGAAAACATGAATGGATTTAGGAAAACATAACTGATTATATAGTAGCAACACTTCAATGAACACTTATTGTAGACTGTCAAGATGACAGCAAGATTACAAAATGTAGGACTCTGTGGTAACTGCAGGTATTTTTCAGGAGTGTTGTGTTATGAAAGAGAGAAAAACGTCACACATCACTGTGTGCTGCACAGAAATTTCTAGTATGTGTTTCTTGCAGACACTTTGAATGCCTAACACCTCCTTAGTAAGAATTGCTCCTTCAGCTTCAGCTGGCTATTTAAAAAGCTCTGAGGGCTGAACAAACCACTGAAGTCCTGGCATTGACATATTCTGTCAATACTATCTTACATTTAATTGTGGATCTATTCTCTCTATTACCTTCTTCTCTAGTTGTTCTTAGGCTGTGGCAGACAGGTGAAAGTGTGTATGGGATGGGACACTCACAGAAGGATTCACTGGGTGTTATTCCTTATCAGTAGAATAAGAACATTAAAACTCAATCTCTGTGATAGCAATTCAATATTAGATTATAAAGTCAAGGATAAACTTTTATCTTATACAGGTCATCACTTAGTATCATATCTGTTCCTGAGCAGGACCCCATATATTAAATCTTTTATCTTAGTCATAATAAAAACTTCAATGAAAGCATAATATGATCATCAAGGTAGGTTCAGAGTTACTTTGTATTAAAGAAAGACTTTGAGTGTAGTGTGAATATTTGCATTTCAGTATGATGAGGGGATGTACTGACACATTTCCCAGAGAGACATTATTAAGTTCTGGATGGTTGGTTGGGAAAAAAAGATGACTGCCCAAACAAGGTAATAATTCAAATAAACATGGGAAGAAAAAGCAAAAGGAAAGCTCAAGGATTGGGAGTGTGAAGGTTTGTTTTGAGGTGAGAATCTCTGAGGCAGCCAGAGGGGCAGTGAGCAGATCACTGTGGAGAGAATTACTGCAGCCACTGAGCTTAACATGGAGTACAGTAATGATGATGTTCCTGTGATTCTCCTTCTGTTCAAATTTCAGGAGCTTGCAAAGTTGCCTGTTTCTTCCTTCTATGAAATTCTTGTTGTAGACTAGTAGTATTAACTCTGTTCAAATGGTTTCAAAGTTCTCTTGTTGTTTGCTTTTGTCAAAAGGAAGAATTCCAGTTATATATTAGATGCTTTACCAAACATGTGCAATAATACTTGACTTAGACATTTGAAACTAAATGAATTTTGTCATTGGTTAGGATTTCACCCTGACCAGAAAATACCTATTATTGATAATTCGCTGTCTTGTGCATTGAAATAGTAGATTTTAATGGCTATTCTCAGACTGCTGTTATTTATGGTGTGGAGGAGAGCCCTTAATGACACATGAATACTTTTTAGCCCTGCAGAAAATACACTAAATTACGTGCTAGTGGAATTTTCAGAAAAAAACCTTATAATTGAAGTAGTAATAGATATATATTTTAAGGCAGCTTGCAGGAAATGTGTTTCAGATGAAGTATTAAAATCTGTGAAAATTCCTTTAGTTCTAAAGTGTGACATGGGTGAAGAAATCTCACTTTTCTGTTTTGATTTTACAGCTTGCACGTGCAGCGGACATGCAAATATATGTCACATGCAAACAGGAAAATGCTTCTGCACAACCAAGGGAATCAAAGGAGATCAGTGTCAACTGTGAGTACAGTTAAATTTAACCCAAAGATATTGCAATTCATGACTAGTGTATAATCACTTTTTTTCCTGGTTTCGGGTTTTTTTTTTTTAATTTTGTGTTTGACCTGACAGCATTTTAGTGGTGAATCTAGTGTTCCCTACATTTCTTAGGAAATTGCACTATTAGACTTTTGTTAAGAATTACATCACAAATACTAGTAATGTTTTGCAGACACTACAGACTTAAAAACCCAAGTAAGGAGAAACTGCTTATCTGTAGTTGTCTTTCTTGTTCTTAGGTTTTTAAAAAGTGAGGGTAAGTAAAAAATATGTGTGAAATTGATAATTGTAGTCAGTAGATTTGTCACATATCTTGATAAGAATTTACAGTTATAAGATTTTTAGAGTTTTGGAACCTTACTAGAAGTGTACAATGTTTCAGACATTTCCCCACATCTTTAAAGCTTGACCAGAGGAATGTGTAAACCTGTCATGGAAAGTACAATTAGTCTATCTTGTTTATATAGCTTTTATAGCTTATTGTGTTTAGAGGAAGAGTTAGAATAGGTAGATAGAGCATAAAAAATAGAGTACTAAGAACAATAAAGTAGTGAAATGGAGCAACTTGTCAAGTAGGAAAAATAACACATGGAAGTCAATTATGAACAGCTTTAAAGTTGTTTCTTTCAGTCCATTCTATTCTGTTATTCAACAGGAACCTCATTCCTTTCACAATTATAATTATTTTAATAGTATCTGGCAAACAAATTATCTTAGCAATTGTTGTTGGAACTGGGGAAAAGGCATATAAATACAGCTTATTCCTCTCCAGCAGGGAGGGCTGCCAAAAGGTTATGTTCTGCCTGCCACAGGGCATCTACTTTGACCGGATTTGTGAATTTGTCTTTGATACACTTAATGAACTGGCTCGAATCCTACCCTTAACACTTTCCTTGATAAATAGGCAAGAAACAAGAATTTCTGGTGCAGAGGCAGTATGTATATTCGTGAGAAAGCTGTGCTGGCAGGTGTACTGTTTCTGTGCCACCTCTGGGACTTTCTGTCCAGACAATTGAAGAGTCTCAGGATGAGACGGGAAATCACGATTAGGACTAAATGATGCATTTTTATAATGACAAAAGCTGGAGTGATAATGTCTTTAAACTCTGAATTAAGTCTTCACTGAGATGGGTTTTTTTTTCTCTTTTTGTGTCTAAACAATCAGTTCTAGATGTTAGTGAGTGATTTGATTACCAGCATGCTGTGGACTTATATCGATGCCATTCTACCTATTTACAAAGAATGGGAGGAAAAAAGCCAGCAACTACTCCTCAACTTTGTAACACCTGCACCACAAAACCCAGTTTCTTTTCTCATAACTCCAATTCTCTACCAACTACCCTCCACTTAAGGCACTTTTTTCCGACCTTTTCCCCAGTCTGTATTTCATGTACCTATGTTGTTATTGTTTTCCTTTGTCTTGTGCTCATTTCATCATTGTTTTTTCCACTCTCATGGAATTTTGACTTATAAGCTTTAGTTATACTGCTCAGCTGTATCAGTCTGCTGTCCTGAGTTTGTCTCTTGTACTAAGATTCATTTACTGAACTAGAAAAGAAAAGGTTTTCCCAGTCATGGATTTTCCTGGTCAGCAATTACAGCAAATCTGTAAGACAGAGGAAGTGGAAATTTGAATTTTGACTTATCCAGGGTAAACTTAAAATTGCAATTTCAGACTGAAAATCCCTGTTTTTGTCACATCTAATATAATCCCCTTATAGATTCATACATAGATCGAAGTCTTATCTGAGATAAGCTGAGATGTTAAAGCATTTGATATTCCAAATGTTGGGAATGTTGATATGAGGTGTTTTTTACTAATTCATGATGAGTCCAGTCTTTGCATTTTCAGTTTCCTGTTTAACTTTGGTATACATGTTACTCCATTACCTGGGATGTTCCAAGGAGAATTCCAGCAAAATCTATCATGTAGATCTCGGTGGGTTTAGCCACTGCCTCTCTTCTTATGTAACTGCCTGAAAATTTTAGCTTGCTTCTGTGAGGACAGGTTACAGCCCTCAGCTAGTTCTCAAAGAGCTGGATCATTAGGTTTCTAAGGAGAACAATAAAATAAAACTCCCACTTCAACATTAAATATATGTTGTAAATGTCCTAATTTTCTGCTCTACATGTAGTAGTTATTGCCAGATCTATCAAGGATTTGAGATACTTTTTTTTTTCTTTAATTCATGTTTCTGCCATCAATCATCTTTGCTTAAATTGCAGCTTTCATTTAAACAATATGTCTAATATCAAAGCTTCAGAACATGACCCAAATGCAGTCTAATGGCTTAAACTCTCAGAAGGCATTTGAAACATTTGAGATCTAAAATTTGAAGAAAAGTAAAATGTGAGGTTTGGCAGTATTGAATGTCACCCTCAGCTTTTTTGTTGATTTTTTTTTTCCTTTTTTTTTTTTTTCCCTACCGTAGGCTCCATTTCTCTGCTTTCTCTGCTTTGGTATATTCAGTATATGATATGTAAAGTTCATGAGGCTCTTTGGGATCTTTCAGGGTTGCAGGCTCTCTGTAAATGAAACTACATTTCTTTTAGCAATTGTTACTTCCAAACATTACATTTTATTCAGGAAATTGCCCAACTTTGTAAAGATAGAGAAGAACTAGTGTCTGAATGTCCTGTATCATTCCTAGGAGGCAGTGTTCTCAGGGAAGAAAGGAGAATGAGGTGTTGTCTAAGGGAGTAGCTGCAAGCACCTTGCAGAGAGCTTTTGGTACTTTGTTGTGGGTCAGTCGTGAACATCTGAGATCTGGAGGACATTCCAATATTGGTATTGCAGTGTAAAACTGGTTGTGTTAGCAAGATATCTCTTGTCAGGAGCTGCCTTAAAAATGATACCTGTGATTTTCTTAGATGTTCTGTTCCCATGAAATATGCCTTTTATCTTTTTGAGTTCAGTACTAATTATCAGGAAAACAGGAAGCAGTTTGGCCATGAGGGTTTCTCTTTCATGAGAATTAAGTAATTTTGCTCTTGGCTTCTAAGTTAGGATCTTCCGTAACTGACTGTATGCACATGTAAATATGTCTTTTGATTTGGAAAGCACAACAGACCAGAGTTCTCTCACCACTGGGATTCAGTTGTTTTCTAAGGTGTTTTTAAAGTCATTACTTCCTCTTCAGGCTACCTCCAAAAATCCAAAGTGCAGAGCAAAACAGATCTTTCTTACAACTTTTCAGACACTCTTGGCTGTAAAATAGGAATGTAAGCAGTGTTCCTGTCTCTTCTGCCCAACTGGTTTATGTTATTACGCGTGCTGTATATAGATTTAATTAAGTTATATCTGCTTGGTTTCCTATTTGAAAAACATATTCTGCTGGATTTTCTTTCTAAATAAGTGAATCAAAATACCTTGTTTTTAAAAATTGTTCCTCCAGTGCCATGGCCATGCCATTCAGTGATTGGCACCTGAATAATCTGTTTTTCTTAGTTCATGCTATATCAGTGAAGCAGTGGAACAGGGCAGGCTGCCCAAGTCTTTCACAGATGACATGCCAGTGAGACCCATTTTGAATTCCACTGCTCAGGATGCATTTATTATAAAATGCTAATAATTTTTGGTGCCGAGTGTTGCTATAGTTCCAGTTGTGTAGGGATGTACAGGTCAGGTAATGTTTCTATGCGCTATTTTTTATTATAATAAAGTAGCATAGTTGAAAAGAATAGATAAGTTTGCAAGTTCTTTAGGTCTGAAATAAACCCATAAAGATTTAAAGCTAAATATAAGCTGCAGACAATTATTCTGCCTTCAGTTAGATACTGAGTCTGGACTGAGATGAATTTAGGAGTGGGAGTGATGCTAAGGTTTACCTATATGGGAAAAAGAGGAACAGGCATAGACTGTCTCCCATTGGAGAGTTACTGGGAAGAAGAGAGGAAGGGAGGTCGTGACTACCATAAAATTGCTTTATTATTGAGCCAGATTTTCTGTTACCCAGCAAAGTTATAACCTGAGTTTCTGTGCTTGTTTTTAGAAACAAGGAGGGGACAAAGGGCCTTGTGGGTTAGGCTGACTTTACATCTTGCCCAGGGCTACCTTTAAAGCAGAATTGCACATATCTGCGTAGCACAGTGTTTTGCCTTAGTCTCAGGCACTGTCAGAATAGATTGCAAAGGCTTAGAGTTTAAGGGTTTTCCTCCCACCTCCAGTTGAAGCTGTTGAAAATGACGGGGCTGTGCTGCATTGCATCCTTCAGGATGTGCAGTGAAGGCACCTGGGAATGCTCCTCTGTGTCCAGGACTAGAACTGCAGTTAAGAGTTAGCAAGGCTGAGTAATACCAGTCACATAAGCCAGAAATCAGTATGAACAACTCTTCTTATAAAGCACCAGCCCAGTGGTAGAGGTGCTTGCAGTTGTACTATCCCTTGGCATTGCTTCTTTGCAAAGATGTAAAAGGAAACTGGAGGATTTTGTGGAAGACAATGCTGTTCAAATTCCAGAAAAAACTTGTAGGAGGTTGCTGACAGTGTAGACCAAGTTCTTTGCAACATGTGGCTCTACCAGCCATTTATCTCTCCTAATCTGCATGAACATAATACCCCCGTAGTCCATTCTTTCTGTCCATGTAAAATGTTGGGGTCTCCAAAAATCAAAAATACATTTAGTTTGATTATCATTGTCACTAACTTGGCCAACTCTGTTAACCATGGATATAATTATTCTGTTCTTTTCATGCTGCTGGAGTTGGATTATAAACTGTCACTATTCATGGGAGCCATAATTAACCTCACAAATCATAAACTACCATGTATAGGATAGCATTTGTGAGTACTAGCAGAGTACTTTTTACTATTCCTTGTTAATGAACTGCTGTGATAAAGCCAGGCCCTGTGGGCCTGATCTAACCATTTTATATCTTCAATATTGACTCTACTTGCTGTCAGACTCTAGGTATTTTTCAGATAATATCAGCTTGTCCAGCTGTTTTCTGGTATGTCTCACACCTGCGCAGTGAACATTCTGATCCAGCCATTTCTGGCCAGAGAAACTGTTTACACACTTAGTCCAATTAATGGCTTTGATCTCTAACTCCCCAGTCATACAAAACACATCTTGGTGGCAGTACAGGTGGCTTAGAAGGTCTCCAACTGTGTCATCCCATGGCACTGAACTGCAACCTGTGTGCTGCATGGGCAGCTGTGGGAGTTGTTCTGGATTTGGGAACTCTGCTTGAGCAACTGGGCATCAAACAATTTGGTGGCAGATAAACATTACAGCTCCTATGTGTCTTTTTGGATTTGGTCTCTGATCCGTTCAGTTTTGATGCTTTTCTTGTTCCATTGCATCCTTCTCTTAAGGACACAGTGAAGTCGGAGTCTTCTCCCTGGGCAGTTGTCGCACTGTGAAGTCTGTTAAATCTTTCTTTACAAACTTTACACCATAAAACTAGCTCTTGAAGATTTTTTTTTTTTTTTAAGAATTAAAAAGATAGCTTATTTTTTCCCTAAACCTCAAAGGCGACAATACTTAATCCTTCATCACCTCCTAACCCAAACCCACACTTCAGTTTTTGAAAGTCAGAATATTTGCTGCAGGCAGGGGGAAAAAATAACACGTATTTCCAGTGGAGTATGAAGTTAGTTGGCCCTTCCTACTGCTTTGGTTAAAGATAAGTGGTTCTCTTTATAGAACAAAAAGAAAGTAATCGATGGCTTTTTTGGCTACTCATCCTGCTGTCCTCATAAAAAAACCCTCAGCTGAGTTGTGAGTGAAAAACCCGGATATTTCAGGGACATGCCTTTAAACATTCTACTACTCTATTGTAGCTGATTAAATTCAGTGTATGCTGTGTTAAAGTAACAACCCTCTACCTTGGTATTGTTATTGCTGACTACTGCTCTTGGATTCAGCTTTGGACAATTAACTATGGAGCATAAGGGGGAAAGTGATATTTCCTTTGTGGAAGGGGAATATTTAAGGAGATTTAAAAAAAAAAAATCCAAGAGTAAACACTCCTACAGAACTTTACGGAGGACAAAACATATTCAAGGTGAGAAAAAAAAATGTTGCTGCTACTACAGTTTTTCATGGACTCTGTATTAAAACAAAGAATTTGACATATATTATTATTTTTACCTTCATTAAACACAAACACTGATCAGCCTTAGTATATGTACACATTTGAGAAATCAATGTTATCAGAGTGATTTTAATTTTTTGGTCTTCCTAAGGAGATCTTGGCTACTATATGAGATACGGATCAACCTTAAAAATGGTTTATCAAAATGTTAGGTATCATTATTGGTTCTTTGTGCTGCAAAAGAGCAGAGGAAGAAAGCTAAAGAGTTTCCTGACTTGGCCCCGTCCTTGCTGATCATAGTCTATATCAGCACCTTAGGCAGAGGCAGTTTTTCAGTTCTAGGGACACAGTAGGAGGAAAAGAAGTGAAAAGAAGCAGTATTTGCTGTCCCCTTAATCAAAACTTTTTTTCTTAAATTAATTTTGGCTATGTAAAGCCATAAATTTTCAGTTGTGTCACAAACAAGCAGGTTCTTTTTATTAGTTTTCAATTTAGGTATGATGAATCAATCATAATTTTCGAAGTTGTGACTGAAGGCAAATAAGAAGTCAACCAGGAGACAAGGCTGAATGTCCTTCAGATTCCAGGAGCCACACATCCAAATGTTCACGTGGCAAAGAGTCGTAAGCACACTCTACTCACCTAACAGGAACTGAGAGCTTTGTGAATATATCAAAGAAACCTTCCCCCTCCCTTGATTTCCCAGGACTCCCACTTCTCCAGTGTGAAATGAGGTGTCTGCTGGGCGTGTGGCTCCATCCCAAAGTGTCCTGCTGGTGTTGCCTTGACTTGCTCCCACCACAAGCCCTTTGGATTAACCAACTGCTTCTTGCCCTGGTGCAATGCAGCTGCTCATTGCTTAGAAATGGGCATCTCACTAAAGTCAGATGTTACGTAGCAGATGCTGATAGACTATTCTGGTTACTACATCTGGAGATATATTAATTGTTTATTAACTTCTTTGTACAGCGTCACCTTTCTCCTGTGGCTTCTACCAAGGATAAAATCGATAATATTTTCTGGTAGAAGCACTTAAATATATTCCAGTAAAAATCCTTAATGAAATTCTTTCCCTGAATCATTCATGGTACTACCATATTGAGGACCTAGCAAGATTTTTTTTTTTACAGTATTTTATTAGAGAGAAAGGAGAACTGGTTCATTTTCCTTAAATGATTATCAGCAGAAATGAGGTTTGGTTGGCTGAACTTTAAAGAGAGTAGGGTTCTGTTGCAAAGAGCACTATGATTTAGTTACAGACATTGATTTCAACATGCTGAGCTGGTATTTCGTTATGTACTGTTAGAATTAAATACTCTATAGTGGAAACTCCAGTTGTGAGCAAAACAAGTAAGGATTGTTGAGGGCTGCAGATATGTTGATACAGATAATGTGGTTTCTTCTCATTTGAAACTGATCTGTAAAAATGAGATAATTTCAAAGGAGCCCCAGCTACTTCTGCACAGAGTAGGTTTTGCATGTTCATGTAAATTCTGACCTTTTTTTGAGGTTTGTGGCAGCGGACTTCATGGTGAGCTTGTTAAATAGTATTGGATGTCCCCCAAAACCCACCTTCTCTGTTTTTGTTGGTTTTGCCTTTTTATTTTTTTTAATAAGGCTGTATCTTCCTGAAATGATATCATTCACTGAGGCACAAAGTATTGATTCTCAGTAAATGATGAGTAGCATTTATTAGGACTTCTGCTTTTTAAATGACTGAAAATATTTTTTTTCCATTTTAATTTAAAGAAAAATCCATTTAAATTGAAATAAGGGATTATTTGACCTGTTCTATATTTAGTATGTTTTTATATTATTAATATCCATCATTTTCTGTCTGAGATGCTTGATTAAATATAGTCTGAATTTTGTTAAAATAGATTTTTTTAAACTATAAAATCATAACTAAATCTAGTAGGAAATATATATAGGAATCACTTAAGGAAATTTGTCTCTTGAACTACCAGGACATTATACAAATAAAATAAAGCATTAGGATATTCCTGTCAAAATAACTATTTCCCTCACTACTTCAGTATTTGGAAAATTCAAAATATATGCTGAATGGGAGGTGAGTTAGAATTTAGCCATCACAACATATATTTCTTTACTAAATGTAACTAATGTAATACACTCCTTACACACTCCAGGTTTTCCTTTTTAAGCTGGACATAGCAAGTGTTCAAGGAGAATTTACAATGAAAGTAATATTTTTCAACAGAATCTCTTTTGAAGTTGTCATTTTAAAAGAAACTCAGGTGAAATGATTTGAGGGGGATGCTAATTTTATAATTGGCAGTTAACTGAAAACATTAGCTTTTAGAGAGTTGTTTTCAGTCTAAAACCAGGTTTGTAATACTACAGTAAGCATTTGATAGCTTTAAAATGGTTGTCTTGCTGATGCTGCTTAATCCAGCCAATTGATCACATAATTTTGACAAGGACTGAGCAAAGACTGTCAGGACTTGTGCTGTCCACGTCAATACATTTCAGTGGATATACTTTTTATTTCAAGGGAAAACAGTTTTCTAAGGTAGATCCATCCTGAACATTTTCCTTAATTTCAGAGCACAAGTTCAATGTGTATAGTGATCCAAACATTTTATTCTTTTTAATGAAATAAATAATGAATTTGACAACATAGACTTTGTGAATCTCAGGTTCTCAGTAGATCTACAATGTTTGTGACTTCCTGAAACTGTTGAAAATTCCTTCATTATTGTCAGATCTTAAGCTGCTGATAAAATAGTATCCATTGTGCAGTGTAGACCCAAGCTTATAATTTACATCTGATAGGCCATTCGTGTGGTAATTAGTAATTGGGACAAGAGTTGTTAGAGTTGAAATAGACATCTGGTTTAATCAATTTGTCATTAAACTAGTGCAAGTGTATAGGTAGCAATGGGAAAAGAAAATACCGTTGTGAGAGCTCGCAGCTCTCTACAAGCTATCAACACATAGCTAAGTTTGAAATTGAAATAGTGCCTCTTTATCTTGCTTGATACGGATTGCTCAGTACTCAACTTTCACAAAATATCATGCCCTGTTTTTATTTTGAAATCTATTTTCAAATCTTTACAAATAAGTAAAAGAAATGAAGCTACACTGTGATGAAAACTGTGGTGATAGATATATCTATCAGCTTCAGCTTGTGATATTTATTCATTTTATATACTAACAAAGGGAAGAAAAGCAGGTTTTATACAGCAATAAGGAAAGGCTAGGTCAGGTGGGTCCTGCAGACACTACTTGTTAGAAATCTCCTGGTGATGGAAAGATAACTTTTCTTCCCCTCTTGTGGTCTCTGATAGAAGTAATATGCATCTTCCTACTGCTGCTTTCATCTTCTGTTGTCTCTTTTAGTCAATTGTATACCTTTACATATAGATGAAAATTTAGCTGCAATAGGTCTATTTCTGGTTTTAAAGTTAAAACATTTTGTTTCCCATTGTTGCCAGTTATTAGTTTTAAATTGCTTCAGTAGTTGCTGAGAGTGTTAAAAGAATGCTCATAAAAGATTAAAACTATACGTTGACAGAACTAAGAAATGTGTTTTGGTATTAAGCATGGGAGTAAGAAATGCATTACTTCTCATTTCTTTTTCTGTGAAGCTTCTGATAATTATACAGACTGAGCACATCACTTACACAGTGTTAAATCCTGCTTAAAGAGCCCTCAATTTGAGGAGCCTGCCTGTTACAGCAGACTTGCATTCTGCTGCAGTTGTATGTGCAGACATCTAGAAGTCATGCAGGTTTTCTCATATGTTGAATCTTCTTTCCATTCCTTCTCTCTATCTCACCTCTATGTCTGCACTTGTTGCAGAAGAAGCCCATGTTCTCACACTTACCCTGTCCCAAGCACAGGCAGTGCCAGAGAAGCTTTCTGTGCCACTGCTGTGTTAGTGGTGGAATAACTAAAATGACATACTCTCTTCATTCTGTTGTGTAGGTAAGGGTGCTGCAGGCAACATTTTAAAGAGTTGCTTAGAAAACTGTAGATATTTGAATTGTACTTTAACAATTAACATAAGGAAAAATAAGAGGCTATAAAAACTGTATTGCTTGAAGTCCTCAACAACTAAGTCAACAACTATGTTGTGGTTGCAGTCCTGTTCTTTAGTTGGTCACTGAAATCTAATGTGATTACCTATACTGTTACTCCTCCTTACTGCAGTTTTGTGTATTTAAGAGGGGTATTTGTTTCATTCCTGTTTAAAAGTCTGGAGATAGACTACCTGGGATAATGAATTCTGCAGGCTGAACATATGTAAGCACATATGCTTACATAAACATCCTTTTTTACTTCTTTGTCTTCATTCTTAGCCTGCATTATCATGAGAAAGACTAAAAAGAATCAAAACTTGAAAAGACGGTAAGTTAAAATAAACATTATAACTGAAAATAGTAGCATCTGTAATTCTTATTACATGAACATGTAATCTTTTATAATATCAACTCAAAACTTTTGAAACCAAAAGAAAATTCTCTCTCATATGCAAGGTATTTTCAGGGAATAGTAACTGATAAGGCAACAACAAATAGCATAAGACTAATTCTATCTGTACTCACCAGATGAAAGATAACAATGTTTAAATATTAGAAATGGTCCCCTTATTCTTTTCTTCTTTTGTACCGAATAATCACCATTAGAAAGTGTAAAATATGAAATTAAGCTGCGTAACCTTGGCATGCTTTGAGCTCTCTATTTTTTTTTTATTATGGATGTATTGAAAATTAAGTAATATTCTTTATCTAGCTTACTAAACAATGGGGCCGGGGAGTTTGATTACAAGGACATAAATCAATCCAAGAACCCTGATGATATCCTAAACTTCAGCAGTGAAGCCTGAGTGCTTTATTAGATTATCACTTCAGAAGAATGGACTCAAAGATTTAGTTCTCCATCTCCATCTATTGTTTTTATGTTTCAAGAAAAGGAATTTTTCAGCAATTTAAGAAAAGAACAAAGTACCAGAAGAGAGAGTAAATACCTGGCTAGGAAAATTGTTTTAAATAGTGTCAGGAGTCTGATTTAGAATCAAAGCAAAACTTTTAATTGCATCTGAAAATTTGATCTGCCCCAACACTTTTCTTTCAGTGTTGCACAGAGCAATGATAAACTTAGGAATTACAGCAGGAGGTCAAAGGGAGAGCAACATAAGAAATCTGTCTAAAAGGGCTCACTGTCCTGGAAGAAAAGACTTTGTGTTGCTCACAGAGAAGTGATAAGAATTAAAGGGTAAAGGAACAGTCTGATATGCTGAAAGAGATTTAATAAATCAGATTTCATAAAGAAGGTTTAACTTAAAAAAAAAATATTTGCCCTGGAAATGAGTTCTTACAAGATCTGTAAGGAGATAAGGGCAGCAATTACTTTCTAACAGATGCTGCAAAATGACTTTCTAATCCTGTTCTCCTTTAGGCCATTTTATCCTCTCTTACGTGTAGTGTTGATTTATTTACAGATTTGGGCTCTGATCCAGATAAATATTTTAATACATGATAACACCTTGTTCCTTAAGTTTAAGAGGAAATGTTTCCCTGATTTGGTGAGAACTGGGGAACATATGGTTTACTTTTACTTTCCCCTGCTCTTGGAAGGCTGGTTGTTAATTGCCATGTATGGAATAGCAGCAAGAGTTTGACAAAACAAGTTTACAAAGTCTTTTTCACTCCTGATACTTCTCTTTGTTCATTCATTTTCCTTCTCTTTATTATTTTTTGATGGGTTTTTTGTACTTGGTAAAGATAAAGAGTTTTTATGAGAAAAGGTCGTGCTGAAGGTGACAAGTGATGATTGTAAGAAGAAAAATACATAAATCAAGAAAAAAATATATAAATCAATCTTTCATGTTGAATAAAAAGATTGCCTCCTCTATATTTATGAATAAAAGAAGAGGTAATAGCACATTTAAACAGATGAACAACTTCACTGCAGTTCAGTGCCAACCACATATAAGTTAAATAACTCTAAGATTCAGAAGTGGGAATTATGTAAATGCATTATTTGTGATAGATATGCATTATTTTAATTTTTTAAAAAAGAAAATGCTTTTATTGTTCAGATGTACTTTAGGGGTTTTTTCCTCCTTTTTTTCTCTTGTATTTATGCCACCCTGACGTGTAGAAAATCAAACACATTTTCCAACCCTGCTTTTAGTGTAGAAAAAGGCTAAAGCTTCATGATGTTTTTGTTTTCTTAATGCTCTTGTCTTTTTGTCATTGACTTTCATGAAACCTTTCCTGTGCCATTACTTTATTGCTTCTGCTCTTGCTTTTTTTTTGAAAATAGTTAACTGTGTGATTTAAAAAATAGTTTGACATTTACCCTTCAGAAGCTTTGACTGAAGCTTTCCATGTCCTCAGATTTTTAGAATTACTTTTTGTTTTTCATTGTCTAGTCAATGTTCTTAAGTATTTATACATGGTTAATGTCATGATACCATTACAGGTTGTTTTTAGATTTAGTTGTTATGCCACAGGATGTTGATGGTCTTAAGTGAAATATTCGAACCTGTGCATACTCTCTGCCTGTCCTCAGCCTTTGACACATAATTTCTTCAACCCAAGAATCTCTTGATTCTTTTATTTGTTATGTTTGGATCAGATGAAATTTTCTGCAACAAGATGTCATTTAAGTACTGACCTTAAAATAAATTATGATGAATATTCAACAAGCAGTAGTTCTTTCATTGGGAAAAAAAGAATGAAAGAAACGATGAATAATGTTACTTTGTTATAAACATGGTAGAAGTTAAAATTGAATTATTTTGGTTAAATGCAGACCTAGAAAGCATTTAGAAGCAAAAAAGAAGCATTGAGTAGTACAACCCAAATGTTATTCTGATACATCATCTTCCTACATAGTGGATGTACTGAGCTATACTCCAGATATCTCCAGCTTCATGTGTTTCTAAATGGTATATCATACCTGAAATTTTCTTCTGTTATGGCAGTAGGTTGTATGGTGCACATTTTGTTTTTAAAACAGAATATTTCACTATAGTTGTGAGATGTTTCTGTCAATTTGATATTTTGTGTTTTGAATGTATGCTCATTTTTATGAATAATATGAATATTAAGAATAAGCAAATCCAAGATCGCTTGTGAAACATTCTACCATTCCAAAGTCACTCTTGAAGAAGAGCTTTGAAATCAGAGGGTCATTTCAGTTATATTTTGTTTAAAAATTAAAATCCAGAAGGGAAACATAATATAATCATGGAGTGAATTATTTGGATTTTTTTCCACTCTGATGTTCCCAAAAGAGCATTTGCCTCAGAGTGCATCTCTCCACTGGACTCTCAGTTGATTTCTCTCTCTTGTTTATGTAAAATGTAACCAAGTACTTTGTTTTTCTGACATGATGGACCATTTCAGTCACCAGAATTGTGTTTCAATTGACATTAAAATATTTTGCATTTCTAAATTATGGATAATGTTACAAATTATAGCATTAATTCTGCATAAATTAGAAACCCAATCAGAAAACAAGTGAGAAAAAAACCCTTGGAATGCAAAGACAACCGAAGTTGTATTTTAAATATTCTTAAAATCATAAATATTACCAACAAATATTGTAACTGAATTTTTCCTCTAAAATACTAACTTGGATATTATCTCTCAGTTAAAAAAGTATTTCACAATATTAAAACCATTGTCTAAATTATTGGACTGAGGGGGTTTATTATTCTTTGACTTAAGCAAAATGACTTGGGACAGATTTTCATGCTGGCTAGCAGAACAAATTTAATTCAAACTGAGATGAAAGGCGGTTAATGTAATTGTAGCCTATTATCCTATGCAGGCTTGAGTTAAGAAGCAAACCAACAGACAGTCAGAAAATGATGGATAGAAAATAGAAACGCTTGAGGCTGGTGAAATAGAGACTTGTGAAGGGATTATACCGTAACTGTTCCCACACAATCTCTGCATCGGTAATATCCCACCTCTACTGTATGTCTGGATTACTAAAAAGGATTTCTGTATGCCTCCTGGGTTCTCTTTATTTTTCTCTGATGTCAAAAAGGGTCCGAGTTTAGTAAATTTCGGTACTTTCTAATAGTGATTTTTTTTTTGCCCTCAATCTACCCCCTTGATCAGTCCTAGGGATACCGTAAAGCATTCTGTTCACTTTCTTTCTAAGCACTTTTTTCTTTGTTGTCACACAGAGTGATAGCAAAGTGGTTGGCCACATAAATAGTTAAAATCTTTGATCCTAAGCATTTCTTTGGGGCTCACTGCTTGTAAAAAGGTATTATTTTTAGTAGAGTATTTAGTTAAAAAGTAGTAAACAATAATCAGCTCTCAGGTTTTTCAACTGTAAGAGTAGCGGGTTTTTTTTAGCCACATCCTTTGGATACAGCATATTTCAGGTGATCAGGTGGCTTTTTTTAGGACTGCATTCTGAGAGTTTATTTATTTCTTATTATTCCATTTTTTTTAATATGTATCAGATTTTGCACTGCAAGCTTTTAAAAATCAAAAATACTTGTCTTGTTCTCCTCAGAATATCTATAGAAAGGCACTGAATTTTACAGAAATGATTCAGTAGCTTTGTAGCCATTGGCATAGCCAAGGAAGCAGAGAAAGCACATTCTTTCCTGTAAAATAACTGATCATACCTAGTGCAATACGTACATCTCAGGGAATTCTAGCAACATCTAGTGTGATGCTTACAAAATACAGGAGATCAATTGCTGATCAGAAGTCCAGCTAAAGCTGATGTCTTATAGCTTCTTTGTAGAGGGATTGAGTCTTTGAAGTACATGGGCTGGAATGATAAAACAGCTTTTATAGGAGTGTAGGAGTTAGATTTCCCAGTCATTCCCAGCTGGAATGCAAGAATTCTCTCATCCATTGTGAGTTCTATCACCAGAGCTCTTACAGTACCTAAACAATTTGTTTTCTTCTTGCCTTCTGACGTTGTTTAAGATGAGACTTTGTGCATTTGAAAAATGCTTTATTCTGTGAAGTGCCCTTTGGGAAGTCATTGGGATTTCTTAAAGGCTCTGTTCTGTGCTGTACTCACACAGGAGCAAGCACTGCTTTCCATGGCAGTACTCTGCAGCCTGCTTATCAAACCCAGTATAAACATAGTCTGAACTGATCAAAACTGACAGAGCAAAACTCCTGTCATGAAATACTTTACAGTACCCTGCTGTGAGGCTCCAGTGTCATTTTAGTCAACTTTCTTTACCTTTGTTCCAGCCATTCCTTTTAAGTTTCTTCTTAAAGGGCAGATAACTTTTCAAAGAGGCTCGGCCGAGGAAGTGTTGACAGATACAGTATTGTTGTTGCAACATAGACAGTAATATTTATTTCCACTTATCTGGCACTTCATAAAGAAGTATCAGTATCATCTCTGCTCCAGGAAATTCATGAGATTATGTGCCATAATGGACTAGTGGAGATTTGGGCCCTTCATAGGAAAGGGGCCAGGGAAAAGCGGATGTTTGTATTTACTTCGATACTTTCTCCAGCCACCCAAACACATTTCTGTGTTCTATTCTTAATAGATATTTCTGTATCTCTAGGATTGATATCTTTTTTAATAAAGTCAAATAAAAGATGGTGCAGGTTAGATGGGGTTGATATCCTAGATATTACAAAGGACTTAAAAAGAGTCCAGACATGCTTGTAATGGAACAGTGGTAGGCAATAAGGCATGAATTTTATAGAGTTGCCATGAAGGGGTGGGGTAAAGAAGTTTTTTTTATCCAGGAGAAGAACTACCGGAACAATATGTTGGATAGATTTTATAGATATTGAAATGATCTGATGGACAAAAATGTGGTATTAAAGACCAGCAGGACAAGAAGGAAGCTAGGAATCTGGAAACCGCCATGTCTCTGTATTTTGTTTCCTAATGCTCTCATGGTTCCCTTGTGGTAATTTTTTGGAGGCTCAACATTAATTGTTGTTCAAGAAGGAAGTATGATTCTCTGATAATTTCTGTGAATGCCATAGGAAACAAGTATGGTTAGTAAATGTCCTGGACATGCTATCCGAATACCTAGTCAGAAACCCCTAAGTATTCTAGGAATATTGAAAGTTACTTGAAAATGTCATGTGAGAGCTAGAGTTTTTCCTTCCTTAAAAGTAAGAATGATAGCTTGCCACTTGCAGTAGGTATTATACTTAAACCTCTGCGATATTTATGCTTTGTGTTTGTATTATGCCATGTCATTAGCACTTTAGAAGTTGTTGTTGCAGGTAGAGCAATAATTCAGATAACATGACAGTAAGTCCTTAATATTGTATAGCTGATGGCCTAGAGAAAGCCATGACAGTCTGATTTATTCATACCTTTGTCTTCATTTTGCATTTAGCATTCTTGAACGTCCACGTATAAACAGCATTTGGCCATTGCTAAGCTGCAGTCTCCACTCCAAAATGTGCTTTGCTTTTGAATTATTATTTTTGTCTTGGCTTAGTCAGAATTTCTCATATTTTTGGAAATATTAATTGCCATATTTTGATAAATTGTAGTCTTAAATTACAGGAAAATGATCCAAGTTACCATACATAATTTGAAGTAGAAAGAGAAGTAACTTGCCTGTCTTTGTACTATCTTCTGAAAATTATAGTGTCTGTATGGCAGCCTTAAACACATATTTTTGAAATTGCCTTTTCCTTAAATTGCCTCAAAATTATAGTCTTATATAAATAGCGATTTTGTTAAAAAAGAAAACAAATGCAACAATAACAAACAAACCCCACCCCAGAATCTTGAAAACAAAGTAAAATGAGTGCAACGAATATCAAAGGTAAACAGATGAGAACTCTATAGCACTGTGTAATGCTACAGCACTAACCTTTCTCCATTGAGATTGTAACTGAGTAGTTCTTTGCAATAATTTCCCTCAGAGACTGACCATAGATTAAATTCAACAATAATAAAATAGTCACATTTAAATGCACATTTTTTATAAACAAGATATAAACTGTTTAATAGTTAAACATACTTTCTACAAATACACTTAGTAGTGGTAAAATTTTACAATTCAGTAATGACTAACAAAAGTGCAGTAAACCACTTGGGACTTATGTGTCTACATTTATTTTTTTCATCTGGTCTACTTAATGAAGCCATTTACAATATATTTACTCTGACTGTCAGGGCCTGTTAAAATATTTAATGTTGCTGAAGTGCTACCTCTCCTGCTCTTTTTGAGAAATGGTTTCTAAATCACAATATACAAACATCCTGGGAAACTGCCAGAACATGAAGAGCAGTGAACTGCTGATCACAGAAATGGTCAGATTGGAAGGGACCACAGGTCACCTGGTCTAACCTCCTCAAACAGCATCATCCCAGAGCACATGGCACATGACTGCATCCAGACGGTTCTGGAATATCTCCAGTGAGGAAGACTCCACAGCCTCTCTGGGCAATCTGTTCCAGTGCACAGTGACTTGCATATATTTGTTTTACATGGTCATTAAGATCTCTTCCAACCCAAACCGTTCTGTGATTTTCTGAATACTCTGTTGTTGATATTAACATTTAACATGTTTCGGCAATATCTATCTTTTAAAAGAATGAAACATAAATAAATTTTGTGAAGTGACTTTTGCAAAGTGAAAACTTAGGAGGAGATGCATTTCATTTTAAGGAGTGATAAGTATTCATAAACTGTGGATGGTTAATTTTTTATTGCTTCTATCTAATTCTTCTTTCTAAAGGGAAAGAAGTAGTTGAGAAAACTATGCTAATATTTCTTGGAGATGTGGTTCAGTTCAGTGTAAACATAGAATATCCCATAGCTCAAAAGAAGAGGCTAACATTTACTTTCTAAGGGCTGGAGCAACATCTGAAACATCTGATATAGGTCAAAATGTGAGAGAAGAAATGTGTGTATTTCTCCTCCCTGACTTTGAAAGAACAGTGACTGATAAGAGAGAAGTCTGCTTTTCCAAGTTCACCTTTTTGCATTCATAAAAGTTTTTACATCACTGCCAAAAATATGGTCATTTCTAGAGAAAGGAGAGTGCCAGAGGTAGAGGGTAAGGCCACGGACATGAGATTTTTCTTGTTCAGAGTAAGTGGCATCAAATCATTCATATGTGAAATCCATTGATTCACGTGTCTGATTCGTGAAGATTAACAAAGATAATTTTTTGTCCAGCTAGTTCCAAATGATGGCTATAGATTGCTTAATTCTTGTATAGAAGAAGAGATGCAAATAGAATCTAGAGTTTATTAGAAAAATTATTTATTTCTTAACCTTTTTCTCTTAATTATATAATTATGTGATAAGTGACATCTGTTTGAAAGCTTATTTTCTCCTGCATTGCAATGGATATTGTTATTTGAAATATCATTAATTCAAAGAGTATATAAGAACACCATAATAGTAATTATTCTAGATCTTTCAGGGAAGAAGGATTTGCAAAGCATGGAGGAGTCTGGAAATTGAAAACTTGCTTATGAAGGATATTTCACTTTTTCTTTTGATGAGATCAGCCTAGATTAAAAAAAAAAAAAAAGGCATTGCTGGCTGAGGCCTTTTTCATGAATTATATGAGGAGGAGACTAATTAATCTGCAGAAAAAACATTGTCTCAAGACATAGTTATATGCACTTACAAGAAAAAACAAATAAATCATTTCTCCACATTATTAAAAAGTCCTAACTGGAAACATAAATCCTAGTACCTTTTACCCATTTAGGTTATCATTATCTTAAAAGGTAGGCTGATAATTCTTTATATCTGAAGTTGCTCATGACTGGAAGGATCTTGGCAGCATGGGAAGTGGAAATGTCCAATTTTTACATTAGAACCAAAGATACGTTATTGTAGTTCAAAAAACCTGAGAGATCTCTTCACATACTGCAGTCTTAATGGATAGCATTGGGACAGTATAGTACGTAGTACAATGTCAATACAGTTAAGGAGTAGACCCTTAACTATAATATTTGTATTTATAGATTATTATTTCGTGTATTTCATGTATTTCACTTCAGCAAAATAAATATTATATCACAGGATAAAAATCTAATAATAATTAGCAATCAAACCTATTCTCTGCAAAACACAAATCAGTCAGTAACGTTGCTGATCTTAAATATGGCATCTGAGCGCAATTATTGCATCCGAATCTTAGCACCTCTGTGGAAGAATGGTGCTGCTTCTGAATCTTTTAGACATGCTTGAACTCCCAGTACATGGCACAGCCTGATGTAGCTTAACTCTGGTGGTTGTGAGGTCACTCACTTTTTGTTGCTGTTGACCATGTCTGTTGCTGAGGGTTAGATCATGTGGTTGTTCTTCGGTAATTCTGTGTAAAAGGTATTGAAGCCAAGCAGGCCTAAGTCAAGACCTGAATCTTGACCACAGGTAAGTGTAAATTGGGGCATCAGGTATCAGTCACGCGTTGTTCTGGACTAGTTACCAACCTCAGCTGTTCTTGGGTTATTGCTTTCATCCATGAGTAACCACTCTTGAGCTGAAAATCTGCAGTTTCTATGGGATCACTTCCAAAATGTTGTGAATTACAGCCAGTTACAGTTATTGACTGTAGTTAATCATATACCTCAGCTTATTTTCTCATTGCTGTAAAGGCACTTCGAGAACAGGAAGTCTTGCATGGTTTTCAAGAAGGGGTAATCAACAAGCAGTGTAAATACCCATACTGAGCTCAGTGTTACTAAATTATTATTAATGAAGGTGCATTAGCCTATCTCATAAGTTTCTGCAAAAGCTGCAGTCACATCACCATGGGCATACTTTTAATGCTTAGGATGCTGTAATATATAGTATTGTGTAGTAATTCTTCATAGTCCTTTTATGGTCACAGCCCTTACCATGTGACCAGAAGTCTTAAGTTTAGCCTTACAAACACCTTTTGAACCTCAGTTGCAAGGGGCCTCAAATGGCCAAATTTTATATGTTAAATAGCATTCCATTATTCAACCCCTTTTGCATCATACTACTGTGGTACTAGGAAAGTAGAATAAAACCAGAAGCCTGTTGTGCAAGATCAATTTTTCAGGCAAGGAGACCAGAAGCAGAAATCAGTGATGGAGAACAGCAGCAGCAAGATCATTGGTTAGAGCAGCAACAGCCTGAGAAGTAAAGGCTGGGACAGAGTTGAGCAGTAGAAGATATTCTTACTCATCTAAAAGCTGGGGCAAGTCACAAGTCAGGGACCAGGGATCCTCTGCTAAAGCAGTGCATTAGTCTGAATTTATCAGGAACTTCTTGTAGATACAAGAGAGAACCTGGGCAAAAATCCCAGGCCTGTTTATGAACAGCTGTAGATCAGAAAGGTGACAGCTCTTCCCCAGACACTATGAAAGTGGTCTCTTAATTTGCAAGGACAAAATATGAGGTAAGGGCCATAAATAGCTATATTATCTTATATACTGTAACTCTGTATAGTTGACACACCTTCATCTGGGCCCGAACAAGAGAAAACTGTCTTATCAGGGAACCAGTTGAATAAAATAATGTCTGTTAGAGTGGTCTGACATACATTTTTGCCTTCCCTGAGAGTTTGGCATTAAAAACAAGCTCAGCTAGAGGAAAGTCCATATGTACTTAGGTTAGTTTTCCCCTGTTCCCCTCTTTTTGCTTCACTTTTAATTGAAAGGATTTACCAATTAGCGGTAGCAGCAGAACTGCAGAAAATCCTGCCTTCACTATCAAAAATTAGATGAATTGTTATAAGAAGGTTTTCACGTGGTCAAATCACTCATCTAGAAAGCTGTAGATCCAGGCTGGTGTCATACTGACTGTTTTCTTTAGGTGAGAAGCCTGAAGGTACACCCTTCCTTAAGGGACATACCAGTAAGCACAATAAATTTAAACGTATATATGGTCCCCTACTGCTAGTTCCTTAGCTTTCTTAAGTTTGCAAGATAGAGATACAGTGCACAAGACAATACACATTGCTAAGCTTCAGCAGAAGTTTATTTATAAACTCTGTCTTATAAAGGAGCCTTTTCATTCATTAAAAAAAATTCAAATCTGGAAATCTTACTGTAAACAACATGTACTCATTTATGTACATTTATTGTATTGAAAGAGAAAGCAAGAAATTATCACTGACTTGGTCGTAAACATGAGAAAAATTATTTTTTAATGCATGTGTCAATAACTTTTATTTTGAACTTCCAGAAGATGTGGGGAGAAAAAAAGAGAGTGGAAGAAAATGGCTCAGTTTTGAAAGGATAATTGAGAGAGAGGTTGGGGAATAAGTGTTAATAGCAGGCCATCCAAAGGTCAGTGAGCTTGATGAATTGAATCCTTTTATATTGGAACAAACCGTAGAACTTATACGCAACCTAGCAGGAGCCTTCCTCCATTTGTCCTTGTAAATGGGAGCTGGGTCTTTGGAGTCATGCCAGAGTGGAACTGCTCATTCATTATTACCACTTAAGGCAAATGATCATAGCCCTATGGCACATAAAATAATGAGCATAGTTCCCATTTCTCAGATATGATGCATATATTATGCTTCACATATGGTCAAATGTGTGCTGGCTTTAGGAGAAGGTACAAAAATTACTACAATGAGTAAAGCTCGTAAGGAAGCAATTCAGTGAATAGGAAATTTTGTAATTGGAACCATAATCAGTGACTAATGCAGAGCAATAGGTATGTTAATAAAATAGGATAGGATTAGAAGACAAAACTAAACTTAATCAGAACCCAGCATATGAGCTCATGTGAATAATTTTAGATATATTCTTAATCCTATTAGTTTCATCTTTTCCCTCCACTGAAAACTGAGTGTTTAAATAGTATCTTCCATTTGAATTAAAACAGGCTTCCCCTAACTAGTAAGAACTTCACCTCATGTTATTCCTGATATACATTATGAAAGTGTTCTGCATGAAAGGCCTGACAACAAATGACGTAATAAACCAGCTGCTTTAATGAGATGGCATAAAAAGAATACAGATAGCAGGTGAATCTTATACCACGTCAGTTACTGTGTGCTTGCAGCACTGGATGGACCCAGCATGGATTTTCCACCAGTGTCCTGTACAGATTCTGCCCAGAGAGAGGGGCCTCCTCCCTCCCATATCATGGTGCCTTTTATCTTGAGCACAAACACAGCCATGTATCTCCTGCTGACAAGCTGGAAGGTTCTCTGGGATAACACCAGCACACAGCACAGGCTGGCATCAGGCCTTCCAGGACCAGTAAGTCAGACCTGCCTTACTCAAGCTCACCACCTCCGTGAGTACTGTTACTTCCATGAGACTCCCAACTCAGAGAATATAATATATATGATAATATATCAAAATAATTTTCTGTGGTTTAGTCCATTGTTCTCTTTTATTATGCATATTTTATCATTTCATCATACATTATGCTGAAACAACTGAAATGCCTGGCTCTGAAATTACATTGCCATTTTATTTTCAAGATATTTGAAGGTCACTTCTATAATTGTCAGGGAATTAGTAATTATTTGGATTTGAATGAATACTTTATAAATACTTGTGCATTGCAGAATATTTTGTACCTAGTAATTTTTGTATTAACCATTCTTTTGTGTGTTCTTGTAAATTGTGAAAGCTCTGACGCATTAGATGGAGTTTACAGATTTTTTTTTTTTTTTGTGTATTCATGCTTGGGATTGTTTCTGTGATATAAATAGAAATAAAAATACCAAAAAGGTATATGTGATTTGGGAAATCCCTGGGTTCTGGTAATTATTGATCCACAGCAGATGGCTCCATCTGATTAGAAGGGCCGCTGAATGGAGAAGGGGAAGCTATATGGAAACAGGTGTATTTTTTTCATAAAGATTTTCAAGATTTTTTTTTTTGTTAAAAAGTCATTTAGTCCCTGGGTCAAATCACCACAGGTGAGTGGTGTAGCTGGCCAAGAGTTCTCAGTGGAATTTATTTAGTTTCTCGCCATGGAAAGTTGTACAGCTTATTGTTACTGGGAGTTGGATATTGCTCTTCTGTAGATCAGTGCCATTAGCAGTGAGCAGTAGGGTAGTTTCTTGTCTTCATCCTCAGACTCTAAATGCAGAGGTATTTTTAATACGTTTTTTTGTTTGTTCGCAGGTGTAAAACCCAAACATATTCTGAATTCTGCGTGCATTTAACATTCTATTTTGCCTCGGAAACAAATCAGAAGAAAAAATATTCCTTTTACATTCCTCTCTATCACGTGGTTGTAATTTGCTACAGAATATACTGTCTCACTTACGTGACAATCTTACATACAAGAAAAGGAAATTCTTTTAAGCTCTTCATTCAAAAATGGTCCTTTTCCCCTGGCTGTCTTTCAGAATTCCAAACCTTAAAGACATTTTCAGACATTAATCTATTTTTAGAAGTCTAATCTATTTGAGTAGCAAGCTGTTCTTGGAGGCATTTTGTTAGTGTTTTGTGATGTTTAGAAAAACCTGTGGCAAGCAGACCAATATTATTACTTGAGATGATTTTCTCCTTTCCAAGTACATGCAAGAGAGTTACTTCAGGATCAAACCCTCTTCTTGGAAAGGATTGCAGGGCTGGAGTGTCTTTGTGAACAAGACCATAAGTTGTGTGCTGCAGTTACACTTGAAGCACAGGGTCATTTCTATTTCTTGGAGATTTATTATTAAAATTGTTATATTCAAAAAATGTTGTATTTCTTTATAGTCGACCCTGCAAAGAATTCTCATGGTCATGTGAGATCAGGAGTGGGCAAGGTCAGAATCTAGAACATCTGTTTTTCCACTTTTCCATTTTAGTGCTACTGTTGATTATTTTCGTTATGGAATTGTAACAAAGAGTCAGGGAGATTATGTGCTTATTAATAAAAACCAGCACATTAAGAATCACCAAGTTGGAAACTATTGAGGAGACCAGCAGAAGTACAAACATTATAGTACAGTCTGCAACTTGTTAAATTATATGACATCCAAGTTGGAAGGTATTTTTAATATTGCTCAAAAATAAAATAACACAAAAACCCCTTTCAAATTAAGTTTCTTAGAATAAAGTAATGAAAAGGTAGTCCAAGATATTAAATGATTCAGATTTCCTCTGGGAAAATATTTATATGAAATTTAATAGGCAGGGATTAGCTTTCTCTTTGTTTAATGAATCATTCTGTATATTTAATAGAAAACTATAATCTTGCTGGAGACTTCTGTGAAATAGCCAAGAGAACCAAAAGCAGGTTAATCATTTTCTATTAAGATACTTGGAGTTTTTAGAGTAATATTATATGACTGAATTTGATCACGCTGAATTTTGTAGGATATTTCATCTCTCTGAAAAGAGCTATATATCTTATCAATCAGAAAGCTATTTCTTCGGCTCTTGTCATGTGTATGTCTTGTCAGCGGCATCAGGGTATTGTATTCAATTTAAATTTCACCTGGTGCCCTGGGTGGCTGATGAAGAGGAGCAATTGCCTCTGAAGTTCATCGAAGCTGAGTAGGTGAGACACTGCTGTGCTTGTGTGCCATAGTTCTGGCTACAATTCCTGGCCCCAGAGCCCGATTCCATGGTCTAGTTGCAGCTGCATAATTTAGGAGCAACCTCTCTAGAAGAGACAGCATAGCTCTGGATCCCCTCTAGGTCCTCTGTGGTGCTGTGGAAATATATTAAATACTTTATGCTTTGGGGACACTTTGGGTTTATTTGTTGTTGTTGGTTTTTCTCTGTTATTATTGTGTTATTTTTATTTTCCTTTGAAGAGTTAGTAGTGTTTCAGGACTGTGTATGTTAGACGGGGGCATATTTGGGAACACTTTCTGCAAGTCAGCGATCCTTCTGGTGGATGCTCAGCTGTTCTTTTGGGGAGGGCCAGATCAAAACCAGATGAGGGAGGAAACTATCGCTGAGGTTACAGGGATAAATAGATTCAGTGCTTGGATCCAGCTGCCTGGCTCTCCTTTGTTCATCTGTGCCTGTGCTAAGTCCTACAATAGGCACTGACTTAAGCCAGATGACTGGAGTACCTTATTCAAAGAGCCTGATCGCTCTGGTGTCTCCAGGAAGTAGCACATCCTAATTAACAACTATATCAAATACTTTTTAGTTGCATGTATTTGTACTACTAGTAATGAAACCCATGCTATTTGAATAAATATTCTAACTGCGGTTTTATTGAAGTTATACAATGTTTAATGGGAATGTTTGGTTTTGTCTTTTTTTTTTCCCCCCTGCAGCTGTGACTCTGAAAATAGGTACCTTGGAAATCCACTTAGGGGAACATGCTACTGTGAGTACTTGTATTTTTAATGTTACATACTAAAATGTCGGTTACATATTGTGTGATAATTTTATTTCCTTGGAAGACAAAAATATTTTTCTTGAGATATTCTGAAGTTGGGCACATTGATATTTTGACTGAAAAATTAAATGCCCCATTGGGCTTCTCTTTGTCCACAGGAATACAAATTGAAGTCTTCTAAAAGTTGATTCCTTACACCTAGCTTAGAGAGGCTGACCAAGGCATGGGGTTATTCTCTGTATCTCAACATTTGTGAATGAAAGGAATAGAAATTCTGTCCTTGATTAAAAGACAGAATTTGTGGTAGGGAGATTCAAATAGGTTAAACAGCATTGTTCCCTGGGGACTTTATGAATGGTTTAGCCAGTCTGCCTCCCAGGGACAGGATATACAGCTGCTCTCCACAGTATCAGAAAATGATACTGTCTGTTGTCTCCATATTTTTAATGTTGTGGAAAAGGTGCCTCTGGCACATTTACTTTAAAGCATTACAGTTTTGATAGTCATAGGGAACGACCTGAAGGGATGAGAGTGGTTATTACCCATGTGCAGAAATCCCTTAGTGAGCTGTGCCAATTTTGCTGTGCCAATATCAATGTTAAATAGTAATTTTAATCATCATAAAAACAGATGGGATGTTGGAGAACACCATTTTACCTTTTGTGACTTTTGCACATCCCATCTTAATGTCAGACAATTGGATCCATTTGTCTATCGTTTTTAGCAGCATTCCTACTTCAAACTTGAATTTATACATAAAGACATATCACTGAATGTATTTGTAACGTCTATTCTGATTTTTGGCCTTGCTTTTTTACGTTTCATTTTAGAACATACACAAAAGCTTTACTTTAGAATATCTTTAAGGCATCATTTACCTAATAAAGGAATGTTCCTTGTCTTAACTGATCTGTCTTTCTCACCCTAAATGGTTTGCATCTGCAAGGTACATTTTATAGTATAAAATAGACACATACTATATTATGGATGCTGACTTATCTCTAGGCCTAAAACATTTATTGCTCTTGCCAGCTATTAAAGAAATTTGGTGTGGGTTGTTTTGATTTTTTTTTCTCTCAGACAAGTTAAATTCAAATGTAATACTTTAAACTAGAACATGAATTTTCAATGTTGTAGACCAAGTTGAAAATACTCCCTGGAGCTGTGTCCTAAAGATACCGTTGATCAATAAAATCAATTCCATTTGTTGGGTTTTTTTCTTTTATATGAGATGCTTCTTATTTCAAAACAGAAATTCCAGTATTTAGAAGAATAAATTTTTGTATTTACATAATATTTTTTCCATGTTTAAAGCAATATAATGAGTCCATGAGAAGTTTGTGCTTTGAAGACACTGCTATACAGACTATTTTGGATATGTGTGTCAACGTTTATTTGTCCTTTAAAAAGAAATGTTATTAAATTTAAGAGATGGAAAAGAAATGACAGTAATGAGATTTGTAGACCTCAGGCACCTCAATGAAAAACCTTATTTTTTGTGCTATCATGTTTCAGGCTGGGTCTGTAAATCATGTTGGAGACAAATTGTACTATATTCAAGATGCCCTTTCACCTTTAACTCACTACTACTATTTGTCTTCTGTCAGATTTCAAAATATTTTAAAGATCTTGTTGCTTTGAAATGATAAATTTTCATTTAATACTTTCAAGCATTTAAGTACCATATATAAGCAGTTTTCAGAGTTATTTTATCTGGAGATAATAGGGAGCCTGTGTTAATTAAAAATAACGGAATTCTACATTTCTTGTATTTAGTGGATGGTGCATCATAATAGGAAATAATGTGTTGATTTGTAGATAACTGACCTAAGATCTCAATGACAATTGCTTATCAGCACAGTCCATTACTTGCTAAATCATGTATTAAAAAAATATTAACATCATAAAGACATGCTCCAATTTCTTATCTATATAAGTATTTTAAAATATGGCCTTGCAACGTTTCAGTTTTGTACAGGACAGAAGTTTAGATGGCATTTTTTCTGTACATATTTCACTACTCATTAAGAAACTTTTTCTTTAGACACTTATATTGTTTCTTCACTTCTTGAAGTGAAGAATATTCTTATTTTTTACAACACAGGAATAGTTGTTGCTCAAGAGGAAGGAAAGTACTGGGGAAAAATAAATTGTATGTACTTATGAGCAGCAAAAGATTATTAGAAATAAAAATTCTAGGCACATTTGTTTCTACTATTTAGAATCAAAATCAGTGAACGGTAGAAAAATAAGAATACAGATAGTGATTTGCTCTGTGGTTAAGATCTTCTTGCAGGAAAGCTTTTAGTCCCATGCTTGAGTTTAGCCGTCTTCAAAATGACCAATTTTAAGCACTTAAATTTTGTCTTTTTTTTTTTTTTTTTCCTTCACTTGAGTAAATAGTGCTCTAAATTGGAACGGTCTTCTAAGCAAAACCTTGGAATTCCTTACAGTCCTGAGTGTATGGATAACTTCTGCATGATATTGGATCACCTTGATTTCTCTTTAACAGCAGAATGTGGATCGAGCGGTGCTTGTTGCCTTAGAGGAACTTGATGCAACGTGTGATACTGGGAATATCCACTGCCCTATAAAATTCCAGCTCTTTTCATCTCTTCCATCTCTGCCCCTCTCCTCCCTCTTGGCTGTCACTGCCATCCTCAAGCCTAGGAAGAGGGCACAGGCAGGTGCTGGTATAGGGTACTGGTTTTGACATCGCTAGACTGTTTAAGATAGTAAATAAAAATAGAGTTCACCAGTGGGGGAGCACAGATTCTTTTAGTTTCTTCCTTACTTGTTTCCTTTCATAATGATGTAGGAGAGTAAGCAGAATATTTATGCTGTACATGGATCGTGTTGTGATTGAAGGAGTGATCTGAACACGAATGGAAACACAGGAAAGTTACAGATGGGTCTAGCGTGGTCAGAAAGAATGAGATGTATATAGGAGGGAACATGCTGAAACATTGCAGGGACTTAACCTAAATACAGATATTATGCCAAGAGGATCAACAGAGAGAGCAGCAAAGCCATCAAATCCTAGAGATAAGAGGAACAGTTTGTTAAACATCAGGTTTCTTTCTCATATGGCATTTCCAAACATGGCAGCACTGGACATGAGTCGTTTTTCTACTTTGAATTATCAAAACCTAATAGAAATAGGGTAGGAAGTGCATCATAGGCAGGGCTTGCAATAGTGTATTATCCAGATTGTGTGAAAATCATTGTGCATGGCTTCTATAAAATTGTTTTTATTTCATTCTTCATGAGTTCACTGTATTATTGAAAATGCACAACAGAGAGAACAAACTTCTCTGAGAGTAAGAGAATGAGAAAAAGCCTTGTAGATATAAAAATTAGAAAAATACTGAATGTACAAGAATGTGTGAGCAGCTGTGTGATGATCTATAGATTCTAGTACCCTGTTGTCAGAAGTGGCTGAACGTGAATGCCAGGGGAAGAGTATGCCAAATGGACAAACACATAGTGGTAATTCTCTCTTTACATCCAACAATTTGCAGATCAGGAACTTTGTGAGAGGAAGGACTTCTTGAGCTAAAAGTGTTCAATGTGCCATTGTTTAGGAATATCAGAGGAAATCTTGTGAAAGCTTTCCTATACATAATAAAAAGCACTTGAATGCAAAAGAAAGCTTTGTGGTTTAAGAAGCTACGGCTTTGTTTGTCCGTGTAGATATTCTTGCAGGTTGAGTGTAAGTCTGCTTCTGGCCTGTGTCTCTGTGTTTCTGGTAGGGAGGCTCTGTGTCCCTAGGCCTTTCTGTTGGAAGCCAATCTTGTAATGAATGATCGGAAGCTGATTCAATCCATATAAATGAATTCTGAGTGAAGGCCAGAGATGGTTGTGCAGCTGACTTATGCATGTACACAGACCATAAATATAGCATTTTTTTGTGATGCATTTGTATTTGCTGTTGTTATTGTTCTTTGGTATCTCAGCCAGTGTGATGTATGACAGTGACACCGAGATAGCAAAGTGTGCATCCAAATGGCTGGATTAGTTCCTCTCACGTCAGCACTGGAAATACATTGCTGTCGAAATCAGAGCTCCTGGGTGCAAGGGAACATGCAGCAAAAACAGATGGTTTTAGACAGATTGGGAGGAATCACTGGGACAAATGCCACTTCTGTGATTTTGACTTGGTTTATATACAGATGCGAAGCTTTAAATCATAAATAGAGATATAGTTAAACCAGTGTTCTAGAGAAAATGAGAGTTTAAATTTACAATTCATGATTTCTTACTATACAGAGGTTGAATTATAAGCTTGCTAACAATCACTTATTTTGAAAGGATATGATACTTTTCTCAATAAACCTCTCTTAGATAGCTATATTTCTAGGGTCAAAAGCTTTCCAAAATGTCTGGTTCATGTACATTATTTTGAGTGTCACCATTCCAACGCTACATATCAAACAAGAAGTACAGCTGATTCTAATGCTGCTGCATGAAGAACCATAAAAGCCTACAACAAATCAGTCCTACGAGTGTTAATCGTATTGTTTGCCTGCAGAGTTAGAATTTCCATATGAGCCGAGAACTCAAGATTTGCCCATTCTACTAAGAAAATTCCTAGCCCACACAATGAAGTTGAAAAAATGCACATGGATTTACATAACTTAGTTTCTTATTCCCTTTTATCCTTAAAAAAAATGTTTAGAAGCATTTTTAGTTTATTTCTGGATACCACCATTAACAGTGAAGAGGGGGAACAGAGCTGCTCCATTTGGTCCTGCAGACTGGTTTTTCTTTTAAAGTAGGCAGCAGCAGTGAGTTACAGGGCAGCACATTTTTAGAGCTTTCAGGCATTCGAGAAGATTTTCTCAACAATTCACAGACTTCTGTCTATAGAGAGAATGCAATAAAATTGCAATAAATTAAGAATTTTAATTAATCTGGTGCTCATCTTTGGGCTGGGCCGACAGCTTTGTAGGACTGTGACTATCTGTGAGCTCAAGGAGAAATCAGGTGACGCTTGCCTTTTGCATTCAGAAGTGCATTAAATATCCAGGGTAACACTACAAAGTTTCCCATGCTGCAGTGCAAGCCCAACCCACTTTTAGGGATTAGAACCCGACTTTTGAGAAGGATTAGAGAATCCAAAAATTAATAGAGGTCAGGAGGGATGGGTCATTTGAGAAGAGAATTAAAACAGACAGGGACTGAATGATTTGTAGCTTTTTATAGAGTTAAAACCTATTTATTGATCATATGCCTCTGATGCAGATATCTGCTGGATTTGCAGGCTTTAAAAAAGAGGAGCCTGAATATCTGTGCATAAAAAGGCTGGAAGAATGTGCAGATTTTATTGTAACTGTTTTCTAGGATCAAGATGTTTCCTTCCACAACTCTTTCTAATTTTTCTTGTAACTCAGTGGTTTATGAAATGTGATTTGTGGATGGCTTCACACAGTGATTCATCAGCCACTCTTTCAAATGTTCTTCTGGGATGAAGCATGCAAAGAAAGAAGATGAAAGGTCCATAGGCTTAAGGGTCAGGTGTAGTATGGGACACGGGCACCACTGAACTTTTCTAGTCAATCTCATTGACATACATGGAGGAAATAGAAAGCCAGACAACACATTGCTAAGCTTAGTTTATATATAAAACCCTCCTACATAATTACTAGTGGGGAAAAAAATATTTATAGGGGTTTTTTTTCAAATTTTCATTGGATAAATTTTATTAGCTGCTCTTCTTCTACTTAAAGTAAAACCACAGGAAAAATATGTGATCTACTAAATATTTTGCAGCAACTTTTTTTTGGGATTGACCTGAATAATTGGTTTATGGCTTTACCATGCCATTCTAAACTCTGAGCCATAAAATCATATTGCTATCCTGTCTGTATTTATACCGAGGAAAAAAGCAATAGTGTTATGAGCTATAAAGAAATTCCCTCAGTATGTCAGCACCTCGCGAAGATGAAGAATGATACTTTCATGTGCAAAATTGGTAAGGAAGTATGAAATGTACATTCAGTAAAAACTCTCAAGATAATATCTGGTAGCTGTGCTGGAAGCTGGGGACAAAGAGGGAAATTTTGCTTCTGGCTGGAGAGCCTCGTAAGGATTCTAGACCAGGCCTGAAGCTGTATTAGCCCCACTACTGCTGACACACCAGGATTTCAAAAAGGGAAAAGCAAAGGAAACTGCTAGTCCTTATTTATAGTCCTTACCATTTCTTAAAGTAAATTTGTATTGTAATTTAAAACTTTTAAATTATGTTGTTATGCAATGTATGTGGTGCCTGAAAAAAACCCCAAACACTGATTTCTTTTATCTGCTTTATTTAAAATTTTTCTTCCTTGCTAAAAATTAAGAAAAGAAGTTGAATTACTTTTTGATATCTGGGCTTTGGACTAAAGACTTTGTTACTCCTTTAGAGATATTTTTTTTTTCTTTCTGACTGTTTTTTTTTTTCCCAGTAGAAGTAACTAGAAAGATGGTTTGATAGAGGACAGATTATTAAATGATAGTTTATGAAAATTTCTAATGACTTTTTAGAAATATCATCTCAATACTGACTCAGAGCAAAAGGAACAGATTATACATCCTTATTTATTTTGTCAAAATACAATTTAGGCTTAATCTGACCAATTGGCATGGTTTGGTTGCAGTCAGTTTGTGAGTAAAGATTGATCCCACTGGGATCTACCTTAAATCACTTTTTGGGCTGCTCCAGCTCTACTACTTGGAAATTTATTTTTGTGAATGGAATCTTTATGCTTCCTTTTCCCCATCATTCTCCAGCTTTTGTGTCCCATGTAGGATACCACTGCTGAAGAGTTGTTGCTCCTGGATCCCAGGCAGGTGATCTGAGCAGCATTTAGCTCAGAGTCCATTCCAAGGTGGAATGTCCTCAGTGCTGTAACAGGACTCCTCACCAAGGAGACTGTTGAGTTGTGCATTGGGTCAAAGCTGCAATGTCTTCCCTAGTATTTTGCGCACTAAACTGACATGATACGATTTGGTGGTTTGTTTTTTTTTTTTTTCTCTTTAGATAATTTGCAGGTTTTTCCTTTTACAATCTCTATGAGACTTTCAGATCTCACAGCAGAGGAACACAGTTAGAAGATGATTGTGTGTTAGTCAGGAAGCACAAATATGGCCTAATAACTGTTGAAACATGTAATGCAACCTGTCAGCAAGAAGATACAATACGATTTTTGAGCACGCTGAGTGTGTGTCGGAAAACACGCATCTGTGTAAATGCATTCAGGGACATGAAATATTTCATCAAAAAACGGTAAAAAATAATTATCCAGTGAAATGTGTACTAGAGGTACCATAAAGCACTAGGTGGCAGACTTGTTATACTTAGGGAAAAATGAAACTCAAGAACATTCCAAGGAGAGTGTTTTAGAAGATAAATAGCAAGTAGCACTATAAGTAAGACTGTTAGCAGGGATTTTCCAGATATTTAAAAATTATGTTGAAACTTAAGGGGCATAAACAATAAATCTTATCTATTGAAGGGGTGTTTGTTTTAGCTGAGTTGTGAGATGTGTACCAGCAGTTAGATGCTTCACTACTGATTTGAAGAATTCATGTTTCCTTTTGGGACAACAGTAATTTAAACTAAATACATATTGTAATTGTAAAACTGTCATGCTTGATTTAAAATAATGAGTTCCACCAATTATATCTAACACTGATTGACTTTGATACAGACTGAAACTATCTGTATTATTTATAAATACAGAAGCAATAATGACTCACATTGTCTTTTGAATATATGGGCTTATACCAAAAAAAAATTATTTAAAAAAGAATTCTTCTTAGAGTTTAAAGAGTCTAGTGGAACAGATTATAGTTGAAATCAGAAAATTCTAGGATGGTTTGAGAAAAGATTAGCCTCAGCAAACCTACCAACTCAGAACTTATAAAGAGCAACAGACAAACATAGTCTTTGCCCCGAGCTAAAATAACTGCACAAACCAACTGTCGCCTTGCAGAGAATTAAAATAAAAACAACACCAAGAATCTGAAGCTCCTAATAAAGTATTATGCTCTCACCCCAGGCTCTGTGTACTCATTTGCCAAATGCTAGGTTGGCTTGCAGCTTTTTTGGGCAGGCTAAAGAAACAGATTTGCTGCCAATCATTTTCATATTTTACTGGGAATGGGAGAATCTTTCTGTGTATGTATTTACTTCTCTCTCTCTCTTTTTTTTTTTTTTTTAATATATGTATGGGATTTTCTTTGCTTAAAAAACCATACTTTATTTTTGGAATTAAGATTATTTGCTCTGTCTGATAGCTTTTGCTCATATATCAGTGAATTTACTGATTGACATCCCCTTACAGATACTACTTAATACCTTTTGCTAAAGTAGACAGTCAATTCAGTGACTATTCATTTAGATGTGCTATCCTGTCTCAAAAGGAGATGGGCACTATCCTGGACAAACTAGCTTTCTAACTGCTAAAGAAAAGAAAAAGCATATATTATAACATACGCAGATAACTGTTTGAATTAGAGGCCTGTTTCATAGGTTCCGTAATAATTTTTATATTGTTCTTTTTCTTGCAATGTAATATGTAGTATTACAGTAAAATACCCATGAGTATAAAATATGACTATTTATAGAACTATCAATTTTGAAAAAGCTTGATGAGGCAAGAGCAGAGGGACTCGATGGCTTGGAGACCTCCTTCCGAAGACAAAGTTTGCTTTGTAGGGGACTCCAGCCCATGTGTGAAGTAGTGTTTTAAATGAGAAGGATATGATGCAAGTATTTGCATATATATAACGTTTTATAATTGAGCTGGGGTTCATAGGGGTGAATACTTTTTGAATCCCCGTTCTGTGTATTCAATGTGTACCATATTTGTAAAAGTCGAGAGGGAAGTCAGTCACGTTTTCAGCTTTAGAATTAGTGTTGTGAAGCCCTTGCAGAGTATTTGAGGGACTCTTGGAGGATCATTTAAATAAATTGAGGGTCATTTCTATCTCAAGATGATGACAAAACCTTGGATTATATAAACTTTAAGAAAACTTATACTAGGATGTATGTGGACATTGTCAAATTTAACTCTCTGACTGGATAACTCAGCTCCATTTCAGTATATTGTAAAGTAGCCTATAAGTCCTTGATGTTAATTTATTGTCACTTTTTCTTAGCTTGAGTTGTGAATATTGTTTTAAAATATGTTCCAGAAATACAACCCATTGACAGCAAAGTGTAATTTGGTAGTCACTTAATATAAAGGGTAGTGCTGACATGAAATGGAAGAGCAAACTGTGTGAGGTCAAAAAGCAACAGTGTACAAGAGCAAAATAGATACAACAGCAAACTAGACATTAGGGGAAAGTTGAAAAATGCATCTGTCAAAGAGTATGAAGATACACTGGTAAAGAAGTAATATATATGTATTTGATTTGTCTTTTTATGTTATGGGGAAATAAATATACTTTACTGTGTTAGCCCTTAAGAAAATACCACA
Source organism: Cephalopterus ornatus (assembly GCA_013396775.1). Lineage (NCBI taxonomy): Eukaryota > Metazoa > Chordata > Aves > Passeriformes > Cotingidae > Cephalopterus > Cephalopterus ornatus. The sequence goes on from VZRE01003095.1 coordinate 86,434, forward strand.
GCCATCAGAATAATTTTGTAAAAATGACAAGCTATGCAAAACGTGGGAAGAAAAGTCTTAAAAGGGCAACAATATCACTTTTTTTTCATCAATGACATGAGAATTTTAGAATTCTACTCTTGTTGAATAGAAATAGGTACTGCTTCTGTAAGTGTTTTTGAAAATATGGCTAGACAGGCTTTAAAGTATTAGAGGCTTTCATGGTGATTTCAATGGCTAATGAAAGAGAAGATGGAGAGGTCATTATTAGAATGAACAACAGACTAAATGGAGGAAAGAGAAAAATGAAAATATTCTAAGGAACACAATGTATGACTGCATCACACAAACATGTCACTTCATGTTTATAGGCAAGGATTGCCTACCACAATCTACGGTCTGTGAAGGTCAGTTGTAGATGATAAGAACAATCAGTGCTTTTGAAATGCTAAGAACAAACAGACCATCAGTATTAGTAGGCTTGCTGTTCCTTTTTACATACCAATTCAGTTTCTAGAAAAGTTGTGTCAAAACGTTTGTGCCTGATATCTATCAAAAAGTAGTGGTATATCTCAATTGGTCTGTATTAAGCTAATCATCTGGGAAAAAAAACACAAAAAACTCAAAACAATAAAAATAGGAAGAGATTTATTCTATTTGCACATTTAAGTTAGCAGTACTTTCTCTACATGGCCAAAAAAAAGTCATGAATTAATGAAAGCACAGCTGTATCTAGTTCCTGGTTTAGAGAAAATAGTGCTAGGAAAATATAATGTTTCTTTTATTTTCTGGCAGCTGTATGAGTTGGAAATTGAGTTTTCCAAGTCACTTTCAGAAAGGTGTCAGTGAGCCCTGCTGCAGTGGCCAATGTGTTCCCTCTCTGAGGCAAATAATAAATCTCCTCTGAAGAATGGGTGACTGCATTGGAGTTGAGGAGAACAGCCTTTGAGACTCCATTTTTCCTTCCTCACATATTTCAATTTGCTTATTTTAACCAAACTGCTTATTATTTCTTGCGCCTGACTGCCAGTTCTAACAGCCAAATTTGTGGGAAGTGGGGGAAGGTTTATTCTTCCTCAAGTTTGTCACTCTATATTTTATTCCACTCTAAAGGTTGAGGTATTTCCTCCTATCTGTTTTAAAGGCTGTAAACTGGATTAGGAAATATTGCACATATGTAATCTCATTTGTGAAAGTGTGCAGTTTTAATATTCTATCAATATTTTTTGTTGAATTGGCACTCAGTTCTTAGCCTGAGCAATGCTAATAATGAGTGTGAATGTTATTATTGAAATCGAGAGGTTTCACTTCAAACAGCCCTGATGGTGTTTGAAAAGACAAAGTGCTTGTATTACATCTTCTTTTCAAAGTTGTAACGCAAAGATGTTTCTGCTGTACAGAGATTTAGCATGTTATATTTTTTACAGCAAAGAATATCAGGAAAGTTGAAGCATTTCAACTTCAAGTTATATTTTGTAGTTTGTACAGGTCACATGGAGTCAAGCAACATGAGGTGTGTTCTGACATTTGTGCTGCAGACTTAAGGTTTCTTAAGCAAAGTTCAGCTAAGTAATAAGAAAAGGGGAGGAAGAGAATTTTGGATATGTTGAGATATTTCAGGAGCACCTTATCTGTGTATATTTATAGCCAATTTACAAAGTGGATGTTCTCTCTCTTTTTAAGGCCTGATTAACCAGAAGTTGCTTATTTAATTGTGGAGATCTGTGTTCAGTTATTTGAGAACCAGGATAAAAGCTCTGCTAATAATCCACATAGAAGTTATTGTGTGGCTTACTTCTGACTATTCTGAATTTATAGCAAAACTTAAGCGTATACATGGTATTTATACTTTTGCCATGCCCATATTATGGGCATTGATCCATGTATAAGTGAAAAATTTTAATACATTTATTTATAAAAGAGAACGAAGTACATTTTTTTAGGCATTACACAATAAACTGAGCATTATAAGAACAGTATTTAAAATAACATGAAGATCTGACTGCTTTCATTTACTATATGACAAGAAACATCTCTTTCTGGAAATAATACATGAATTCAAACAATAATTTAACATTGTTGTTTCTTAGATGTGCCACTTCTGTTGTCAGAACAAGGAGATCAGAGATCCCTTGGTGTGTATAGACTATATAACTAAAGAAAAAAATTAGAATCGGGTTAGTGAATATTGATGGTAGTATATTGAAAAATGATGTTGCATGTGAGAGTTGTAATATTAATGAGCGTTATAAAGGTGGTGATGCGTTTAGATCACTCTGGAGAAATTTGAATTTCTTCCATAATAATTTTAATGAGATTTGCTTTTCTTGGTTTTGTTTTGTTTGCATTTTTCTTCCGCTTTTCTAGCACTTCAAGAATATTACAAGAGTTAAGGTATTTCAAAGACTGTCCCTTGTGACAAAAGTACCTTACTATCAAGTAATAGCACTTTTACTTCTGATGAATAATAGTGGCTGTGCCCTGAGTTTTTAAATGCTCCATCATTGGAGACATCTCAACTTTTTTCTAAATTTGATGTTTAAATACTTGCCAATTACCTGCACTCACTTTTCTTTGTTGTTGCTTCTTATATTAGTTTAAAAACTTTAAAAAACTTTAAAAACTTTAGTAACATCATCTCGAGGCTGTGTGCTTCAAACACCTCAGGTTATTGTATATGTACCTCAGTTTTTAGATCGCAGCAACTAGACTACCCTGGATTATTGTGGTGTACATATAACCTACATATTTACTTCTGTGACAGTTATGGTGAAATGCATCTTGCCTAACCAGCTTTTCAACACTTATATGTCCAAACTTAATTAACCTTCTATATTCATTAAAGAGTTACTCTTCTGAACACAGTGCATACCTGTCTTAGATGTCACTTGTATTCTGAAAATTATAGTCAATATAGAGTAAAATAAGGCAATTAGCAAAATTTAGCTGAATAAAATTCTAACACAGGTCATATTGTTCTGTATCTGGCCCTCCCTTGGGATCAAAACTGACAACTCATTAGACTTTTCTAAATAGCAGCTGAAAATTTCATAAGATAAAAGATTTCTGTTTAAAATAAAATTTGATTACCCAATTTGCTGATTATGACACCAATCCCTTTGTCTTTTTGTGGGCTTTTTAGGCTAGTACAATTTTCTAAAGTGCAGTAAAAGAAGCAATCAATTGCTGTTGCTGTATATTTTTAAAGATTTTGAACTTAAACGAAATTCATTCTCACATGCTCTTTCTTTAAATGGAAAAAAGGCATATAAATAGTAAGTACTGGGGTATTTTGAAGCTCGTTGAGCTCTGATTACATTTAGAAAAATGCAAGTTTTTAGTAAAGACTTCACAGTAAATGACTTTTTGTTTTATCACAATGAACAAGTAATGTCAGACACCAACATATTCAATATAACAATGAAAATGAGGCAGTGGATACAGAAGACAGAGGAATGAATCAGGCAACTGCTCTGAAAGTTCAAAATAATTATGCTGACTCAAAATAGGTCTGGTGGTAACCCCCTGACTTTGGTGTAATACAGGCAGAATTTTGTTTGGTCACAAATGAATATGACTTATAGCATTTGATAATGGAGCTTGGTTTCAAAAGCAGCATTTGTGCTGATAGAGAGCAATATGAATAGTCCTGTTCTCAACAAACTCTTGCTGAATATAGAGAACAATCACTAGAAAGTGTAGGAGAGAGACAAACTGCCTGTGCGATGAAGAGGTGAGAGTGTGAGTTTTAGAATCAGCATGAATAGACAGATCCTTAAATAGAAAACTGTGGGAAGACTGACTGTGATGAGTTTGAAGTTGCAATCATGAGGGAGGTTCTTACAACTTTAAGTGATTTCAAGAAGTAAAAATAGAACAGTACTAAATTTTGAGATTTCTATTCACAACATAGACCTTATTATTAGTTATCAGGAAAAAAGAAAGTGAAAAAATCACACTTTAGTCGCTGATCGGGTAAAGATCATGTGATCCTCATCTAACATTTATAAAATGTGATTATTAGATTGTAACTGGGATTGAGGCTATGTTATGGGTGGGTCTGGTTTCATGCTCTGTTTGTATGTCTGGCTGACATACATTGCAGTACTTTTGACAGAATTTTGGCTAAACTTTAAATTTGGAACTAAAATGAATATATTTCTCAGAAATTCCATGTTTACATAAAAGTCTTTTGCCATTTTGTTTAGTTTTACAAATGTGTTTTAAGAAACTATGTGACAGGAGCCATGGGAGAATGGCCAGCGACCAAAGCTGGAAAAGCCGTGAATGTGCCCAGTTATGTATGTTCTTGCTCCCTTTCTGGGAACCCAGGATCATTTTTCCCTCTTGCTGAGAGATGTTGTGAACTGGGATGCTTTCTTGGAATGGCTTGGTCAAAGGCAAAAGCTAGGTCAGAAGTAAAATGGTTTTATAGAATTTACTCCAGCCTGATTCTTAAATTACTCAATAAACTCTCTTTATTGAAATATGCTATATAGGCAGTGAGTGCAGGAAAGTGGAAGAATTAAGGTTGCTGTCACAATAATTTTTTATTTGCTTCTTTGCTAGGGCATGATTGTACAGCTTTTAATAGCATGTCTGCATACTAGTTCCCAAGGAACTTTTCGTCTACAATGCACTGAACGAATTTTTAGGAAATGAACCAGTGATAATGTAATGGAAAGATGAATATATGTTCCTTTCCTGTTTTGTTGTAAAAGTGGAAAGAATTACAATGAATGATGGAAGGAACTGTAAAATAACAATGTTCATATGTAGTGTTATATATTTCAAAATAGTAAGAAAAATCAAACTCCAAGTATTTCAAATTGGCTGCTCATGTTTAATGGATGGTTTTGTCCTTGGTCTCTTTGTTTCATTTTCTGTCCTGTAAAATGGGTCTAATAATGCCTTCTCATCTACGGTAACGTTGTAACAAATTCATTAACTTTTCTGAAGAACTTAGAAAATGATAGTGATGAATACTATAGGAAGCCACATTAGAAATTAATTCCGTCTTCGGAAAAGGGCTTGTGTAGCGTGTAGTAAATGAGGCATGGACCCAACACTGGGTACTGAACACAGAACAAAGTGTTGAATAGCTGCCCGCTAAGTGAGCACTCACCCAAAAATGATTCACAAGCACCCTTGATTTTAGTGGTTCATTTTACAGTCTTAATTCTTCTCTCTAACATACCTTTCCATATATAACTTTATTACTAAATTAGACTAAGCATATTCAATTTAATTTCCTTTTTTAAAAATAATTATCAATGTAATTATATATTCTCACAGAGTTCTAGTGGCACTCAGAAATAATGAAGTACTTCTGGCCTTTGTTCTTTTGGGAATATTCTGGCATTTTTGAAAACACACTTTTCTTCCAGTACAAAAGTTTGAATATGGGAATGGGTCTGATCCTTGTTGGATATGAGTAGAAAACTTGTATGAATATTAAACCATCTTAACCATATCAAAAGTCATGGACCTTCATTAAAGAAACAGAGTGGTTTCTTGAAAATTAACAGCAATACTAGCGTTAAAGGATTACTTTGAAATTTATTTTCCTCATTTAATTAATCGTCTTTCTTCACCTAATTATTGTCGTGTTCTCACATGCGCTTGTTACTGGCATTTTGAATTGATTTTAAGGACTCTTTTTGACTGTGAAACCAGTCAAGGGTTTTGAAGAAATCAAAACAGAGATGTGAAAAAACTCAGTAACCATAAGTCCTTGTTATAGTTGACCATTGTCACGATCATATTGTGGTCTTATCTCCTGACATTCTTTCTGTACTCTATTCAGTGATTTTTAAGATAAATGAAACAATATGCTTGGAAACAGAAATCAAACTGTAAGACTCCCCCCCCCCGCTGTAATTTGACTTCCAAGGGTCTCTTTCACTCTGTGTGCCAATTGAATTTCCCTGCTGCTTCTCCCTTGCCTACACTAAGCTGATGGGGCACACACTCTGCCAGGCAAAAGTAGGAGGAGTTGGGTTTAATATTAACAAAAAGAAGGCGGGTTACAATACATTTTCCTGGTGAGAACTCTGAAGAGAAGGCTCTGCGGCAGGGACACGGTGACTGATGTTTTGCAGCAGGAAGGAAAGCTTTTCTGCCTGCTGCAGTCTGTGGAAGGTGAAGCCTTCTGGAGGAGAGGGAGGTGATATTTCCCTCAGAGCTGCTGAATACATGTGGGGGAAGAGTCTCCTAAGGTATAGAATGAAACAGATGGGCAGAGTGAGAAAGGATAGTGAGACAGACAGCAGCAGGATGCAATGGGTAGATGAGAGTCTTTACAATCCCTTTTCATTTCTACTCTCACTTTGCATTTCCTCTTACATTGGTTTTACTAATTTGTATTCTAATAACACCTAACTTTAGAGACTTCCAGAAATTTGGGATCTTAAAGTTAAGAATAGGTTCTGACAAATACTTCTCAAAGTTTTGGCCAACCGGAGTGTATCTTGTGTATGCAAGTGAAGATTTCTCCAAGCTATGAAAGTTCTTCAGCATACTTTTGCAGTCCTCAGAAAGACGGGAAGGAATGCTTGCTCAGTGTCAGTTCTTTCATTTGCACCTGACTTAATTTGCACTGTTGAATCCCATTACTGCATTGAGGTGGTGCTGTCTGCTTCATTCAAGTCATACACACTTTAGGTATCTTCCCTGAATTAAAATTGCCTATGGAGAGATAAGTATTTTTGCTTTGCAGCATCCGCTCTCTGGCCAAGGCAGAGATTTAGTGGGTTGTCCAATGGCAGGTCTCTGTGGAGACCATAATTTGTGTTTATTAGTGCTTCTGAATAGTTTAGTGAAGATCTCTTTCCAGTTTTTAGGGCTGGCTTGGTGTGAGTTGGGATATCACGGATATAAAAGGTTTTATACAGAACTAACCCTTACTGTTTTTCACAATATGCTGTTCCAAGTGTACTATAGGTAAAAAGGCAGTACAAAAAAAGTGGAAGTATTTTACTTATTTGTTACAGATAATAAATTTATGAGGGTCTGTGTAGTTTAACATCTTCTATCAGTGTAAGGACTTTTCCTGCATTCCTTGAAAAAGAAGTTCATATATTCTTGTCTTTTATCGAGTAAAACATAAATTTAAAATAACGTGAACAAACAATAACAAAACCCAGGGAAAAAAAGATTCCTAGTATTTTAGAAGTAAATGACTGAGTTTTTTTAAAACTTTATGCAAAAGAGCTGTTCATTTACTGGGAGACAAGAGTCCTGTGTGTATTGCTAATTTTGTTTTATGCTGGGACCGTAACTATGTACATCCACTGTTTTTTTGGTTGATACTCTGCATCTCTGAGAGGACACAACCTGGGCATAGAAGAAGACTGTAGCATATTTAAGTGGTAAATTTCCATGTCTTGTGAGAAAATTGTTGATACCTTGTCCAGTAGGCTCATCTGTGCTGCTTCTTGCATCTCGTAGCCCTTGCTGTAGCCAGAATTTCTGAAGGAGTGCGTTCTGTGGCGCCAGTCCACCATACCTTTACCATAAATCTGCAAAGATTTCATGCTAAAGCAGTCATCTGTATTTTGCAAGACTCCAAGTTGATGACATCAGGAGGTTTAGTATATCTGTACATTATCCCCAGCCTTTTGGCCTTGCTACTCCTGATTATTAAAGGATTATTAATCCACTTAATAGGGGTCAATTTCTATTTGCCATCTTTTCCTGTCCTGTTACCTTCAAATATGTTCTGGTGCAATAGTAATCTTACTGTTAAACATGTAGATATGGCACAACAGAGCCAATGAGACTTATTAATTAGATTTCCATAGCTAGATTTGCGTAACTTTTCACCTTTGAAGGTCATGGTAATTCCTTTAATGTAACTCATTTGTGAGTCCCTTCCAACTCAGGATATTTTGTGATTCTATGAACCTTTATTTTCTACTTTTCCTTCCACACAAAAAAAACCAAACCAAACCCATTTTCTTTAACTATTAAGACAATAGAATGGACTGTATTTGTGCTTCATTGACCAAAAGGTTTTTTCTCTTTCTGTGTCAGCCTTCCCATGAGATACAAGAATGTATTTTTTTCAGATGATGTGTTGCTGCAGGAAAGGTGATTGTCAGCAGTAAGCAAACTATTGAGTCCAACAAAAGGCTGACACAGCTTTTTTCTGCTTTGGCCTAATCTTTCACACTCTTTGTATTTATTAATTTTGTTTTTATGATCACATAGTTTTTCATTGTAACACACTGCTTGTGTGGTGGTGGCGACTAGCAGAATGCCGTCAAGACAGGGATCAAAACAGAACTTCAAAATGATTCACTAGGATGTAGCATCAAAGATGAATTGCCACACTTTAACCATATTTTAACATGCATAAAATAATAATCTGAATCATGTACACTTACAATTCACCTCCTTATTTCCTGTGACAGATAGAAAAAATAGTCTTTTGATCCCTGTAGAACTGTAATGGTCAAAGATTTAGAATATATCCTGTTAGAGCTGAAGATATCATGTAACAGAGCATTTAAATCCATCCACCACACCCACCTCTGGTTCACAACTGTTGAACTGTTGAACCCCCCTCTGTTAACACAATGGGCATCTCTGGGGGCTCTTCTGATTCCTGACTGTCTGATTGCACTGAACATTTGTTACTGTGATTCTACATGACTCCCTCTATGAATTCCAGCTTTTCTTGTGACTGTTTTTTTTTCTTACATTATGAAGGTGCTGGAAACCTGATTCATCCTGACGAGTCTGCTTCTACCCCTTCCCTCTGCAGAAAAGTCCCTTTTCACTCATTCCTTGAGCTATGACCCAAGTAAGGGTTAATCTCGTTCCTCCAGCTTCAGGAACACAACAGGATAACTCAAAACTCACTGACTTGTTGCAATGCTTTTCGCTCCTTTCAGGAAGGAGCATTATTTGGACCATCTGAAGATGACTCTTTCCCTCTTCCGCACCTATGCAGCTCTAGGGCGTTGTTAGCGTGCAGTGATAGAAGCAGCCTGGCAGGCTTTGTTCCATTCACAGGTTGAAAGAAAAATGTGTAGAACAAATGCCAGTAGGGAATGAAATATAATCCTTTTGAGGAATACTAAATAGCCACTTGTTTCTCTTGGATGAAATGTTTATATCACTTGCCACTTACAGAATCTCATAAAATTGTGGCAGTTTAGAGAGGAAACACTTGCTGATCACATAATTTCTCTTTAAAGTTCCATTGTGCCATTTAAATATTAGCAATCTTACTTACTATCGTATCATGCCTTCACACTATATTATTTTAGTGTAGATACAACTTTTTTCCCCAAATTTTTAAACCTAGCAATTCTAAAGTTGTGTTATAGTGATGGAGCCGTGTAAACTATTTATATAACACAGTAAAGCATATGACTATAATAAAAAAATAAATACTCAAATGCATTTTGAGCAGAATATTTGAATAATTATCTCAGAGTAAAATTAAGAAACTAATAACACTAACAACACTTGATACTGTATTTTGGAATAATTACAAAGAATGGCTGTTTCAAGTTATGTGTAATTTAGCTATTTAGTTATTTTTTCTTGGTTTTATTTTTTTGGTTACTACTTCACTTAATTTTATTTTTTAATTGCTTCAAGACATTATAGTGCAAATTACAGTGAAATGCGTGTGAGTAATTCTGACTTGTAGATTACTCCATGAATTTTAAAATAAATATGAATGGTAAATTTTACTTACTTTCATAATATATGATAATATGTATACACTTTATTTTATTATGTTTAATTTTTGTTTTCCCCACAGACAGCCTTTTAATTGACTACCAATTTACCTTCAGCTTATTACAAGAGGATGATCGCCATCACACTGCCATAAACTTTATAGCAAATCCAGAACAGGTAACAAAATATTAATAACTTTAGTCAAGTTTTGAAGAGTCATGATTAAGATTTCCATTGTATTTGACATTGATTACAGGTTTCCCAAGTGTCTATAAAGTTTTAGAGATAGTTCAAATCTTTTTGAGAACTGAAAAATCATTCATGCGTGTGTTGAGAAAACTTCTTAAATGGTAGATGTACTTCAGCTCTATCAATACTCTGAAAAATTATCAGTTGGTTTATTTTATTATTGCTCCCATTAATAAGTTTTAGTATCTTCCCGAGATGAAATAAAGGGCTATACCTTTCAGTTAAGAAATCTTTTTTAGATGAGAAAAGTAATTTTTGGCTTGCGATTAAAATGTAGGCGTTTGCCATCGGTTTTTTTCCTTTCGTTTCATAAAGAAAACTATTTTGTTACTCTTAGCAAAGTCTAAAAAGCTAAGTGATGTAGTTATATGCTTCCTTGCTCCGTGTTCTTACTGAAGCAAAAGTGAGAATTGCCTTTGGCAATTACCATTTCTATTTATGTTTGAAATTAAAACCGTAAGATAATGAAAAGGTATATTCAGCTACGTGCAATAGTTACATGTGCATAGAGTTACATGCAATACATTCTGATAGGTTTTGTTAACTTTTTCTTTTTTTTTTTTCAATTTAGTCAAATAAAAATTTGGACATATCAATTAATGCATCAAACAACTTCAACCTCAATATTACATGGTCTATTGGTTCTACAGGTGAGAGTGAGTTTTGGTGTGATGACTTTTTCCCATACGATTTCATGATCCTTTAAGTTATTTTAACCTGATTGTCTCTTTGTTGCTAATTTTGATAATAAAACTTTACCAAATGTGTTCTTTTGCCATTATCGTTATGCCATTATTAATTATATTATTTAAACCTCAGATGATAATTTGCAATCTGAATAAAGCTTCATTAATATGTTGACTTTCTCTCCTATTCGATTAAAATTACTTTGGTAGGAAAAGCTTGTAGCCTGTTTAAATTTTTAGAATGACTGTGTTATGAAATGCTGTGATTTTAATTAAGATAAATTGCTTCCTTAACTACTGCAGAGACTGAGATTTTATTTCTTTGTTTCAGTGTTCAAGCTAAAAATTTAATTATTAACCTTAACATTGATATCCAACAATAAAGTTCTTCTGTGTATGCTGATAAAAGGAGCTGCTTATCTATTTTTTCTCCAACTTTGAACCCCATTACTCTTCTTTGTTTTAAGAAGAGGGAAGAGCAGCTTTATTTAGACAGTTTTTCTGAATTGGTTCTATTGACTTTCTGAAAACACATCCAAGGAGAAGCATGATGCTTCAAATGAAATCATACAAAAAAAAAATGTGGTTGAAGAAGGTTTGGAGTTTGTCTTAAACTCATGAAATCCTTCATCAATGAAATTCTGAAGTATTTTAGCATACCCCGGTTAGTAAATTCTATTTATTCCTTTGTTATAATTTATGAGAGTCACGCACGTGTTTGCAAAACATGATAAATGTTTATTAGTAGTTATGTTATTAACACTTTCATGAACAACTAAAAACTCTACAGCAACCATGTAAGATGTAGACAAATTCACTTTCAGGTTTTAACGAGCTATGAGTTTTTACTGAAAGGAAAAGTAAATTATAGAGGAAAGCTTATTAGCCATTCAGCTGACCATAACAGCTTTCTTCTAAAATTCACTTAACTTCTGCCACTTTTACGATTCATATATAATCTTTTGAAACCAAAGTAACAATTTCTGTGAATTCGCTGTATGTATATGAAATATACCCAATATACCTAACTATAACTAATAATAGTTATAATTCCTATAACTATAATAAGGGTTATTAAAGTTTTAGAGTGAAGACAACAAAAGTAATTAAGAATTGAAGTTTCTTGAGCAAATTTACTTTGGCACCTCTAATGATGATTTGTCAGAAGTACATATATCTACATCTCTTTTCTTTTAAATATTTTTTTAGCTGGAACAATATCTGGAGAAGAGATTCCTGTTGTTTCTAAGGCTAATATTAAGGAATACAGAGACAGCTTTTCCTGTGAAAAATTTAACTTTCGAAGCAACCCGAACATCACCTTCTATGTCTATGTCAGCAATTTCTCCTGGCCAATCAAAATACAGGTTAGTGGCTGTTTTGTACTTATAGAGATGTTGTTATTTTAGCTTTACATTGAATTTCATGCTTTCACGCATACAGAAATTATACAAATAGTATTATTTGCATGCTTTATTTCTGTGTATAAGAATTATATCATGATGGCGATTATTAATATGATTTTAAAACCAGGCTGGATGGGGCTTTGAGCAACATGGTCTTGTGGAAGGTGCTGGGCCCATGGCAGTGGGGTGGAAACTAGAAGGTCTTAAAGGTCTGTTCCAACCCAAACGGTTAAATAATTCTATGCTTTTGTTTTTAGTAGTGAATTAGATTTCAGGCTGTTGCTTTTAAAATCTGAAGTTAAAATTATTGAACATATGTGTTTATTTGTAATATAACTTCAGCATAGGGTATACAAATACATATGTACCTAGATATTTGAATGTAATCTTTTATTAATGATTAGCATTCTTAGCCTCTGATTTTTTAAATGTGGAATGACTGTATCAGATTGCACTATTGCAAACTTCAGTTAAGACTAAGTATATTTGATTAGAATTTATGTTCTTCTTTGACTTCACTGGAATCAATTTCATTCAATATTTTCTGGCGTACTGAGATACTGTGCAGTGGCAGACTCAACAAAATCAATGCAATCATGATTCCTCCCTGGCCTCCAAAGTTACAGCAATATTTATATTTGCCATTAATAGAGCTGCATTTGTGTCCCCTGCATCAATGAAGGAGCTTGTTATGTGGATGAGGAGCTTTTGACTATCACTCCCTTACAGAGTTCATTCTTTAAAATTAAATTGTTCAAATGATAATAAAATTTCATAATTCCTAGTGATCTGCTCAGGAAACCAAAACAAGCTCAAAATACTTGCCAATTAACCAGCAGTACAAATATTCTATGGATTTCCATTTTGGTGGAAAAAAGCACCCCATGTTTTTCTAAAATATGGAACTTGATTGATGTGTATATGTATATATATATACATACGTTTAATCTTTATATATATATGATAAAGTCTCTTGGATTAAAGTAGTCATCTTCTGAGCAAGTTGTCAGAGAAATGTTATTGCTATGTTAAGCAAAGCTAGCGTTTTCTTAATCATACATGAATGTTCACCGTAAATATGTGTTACGCTGTGTTGAAGGACAAATTTGTGCAGCTTTTTAACATTTATGCATGTATTAGTTTATACAAAAAAACCTGAAGGCTAACTCTTTTCCTCTTCCTATTAAGGTATTTTTTACACTCCGTCCCACTTTCTAAAGATAGAACAAGTTCAGTGGTCAAAGAGCCTTCTTAAACAAACCCATGAAGCAATTTAAACTGTAAACGCATTACGCACTCCTTTCACCTTTGCAATTGGAAGGTGCCTGTATCATCGCTGTAAGACAAACATTGTGAAGGTGGTGTATTCCTAAGACGTGCAGCTCTTTGTCAGATGCTGGCAGATTGCAGCTCCTAGACTGTTTCCACTGCAGCATAACACCTTTATGGTAATACGTTTTAATGCACGATGAAGGGAATCCCTGATCGTTGGTTACATCCTGCCATGGGTGCCCAGGTTTTTTTGTATTTCTTTTTGAAGCGCATTGAAATTCATCAGTCTAGACAGATCTGCCTCAGAGGTGGTGGTGCTTGACTATTGCATTCCTTTCCTGTCCTGTTAACTTTTCATAAAAAGATTCTTCCATCTAGAAATTAAGTCACTCAGATTTATTCAGCAGAAAAGGAATGCTAAGGTCTGACTGGGGAAGCTTTTTTAGGATGTTAATATTCTCCTCTGTTTTTGCCTTCCTAAATGGACAAGATTGTTATTTAGCTCTCAACCTTTTTATGCTGTGATTTGTTCTTTTCCAAGGAAATATCTGAAGTTTACATTACCCGTATATATATTTCTTATATTTGGTGCTCCAGCAGTAGCTAACATCTTCAAGTGATAAATGGAGTAGGGAGCTTTTCGGAGAAAACGAGTTTCATTTTGTATGGTAATTTTATGGTTCTGCACATAACAGAAGTTTTAAAAATATGTGAATCTTCCTATGACTTAGGGTTAAGAGAGGGAAGCCATCACAGTCCAGAGGCTGAAGTTTCCAAGGCCAGTACTAAATGGGCTCATGGTTATTTTTTGTTTTTGTTCTTCTACATCTGCGTCTTTTAGCATACCAGATTTCACCTTCAAAATAGTCAAGTGGTTGATGTTAGTCTATTGCTTTCTTAGTGTCCATTTAAAGGATGGTAATTCTTACAAAAATGAGCTTACTGTTATACTGATGAAAGGATTCTTTGAGAGTCAAGATACTGCTGATGGATTTGAGTTCTAGATTGTCATGGAGAACTATTTTAGATGATCTCTGAATTAATTCTCAAATTATTTAGAAAGCAGTTTCCTCAATTAGCCAACTTTGCCTTTTCATGGTGATTAGAGAGTTGGCTGTGTGTTCTACTGCAGGGTTTTGGATGCCACAGAAGCTGGCCTGTGTGTAAGAGACCTTAGACACTGAACTATTTGCACTGTAGTCCTTTTCACTAAAATGGTCACAATGCATTGGTCATATCATACTGGGTATAAATGAAGTAGTATTTCATATTAACTCAGTACTGAAGGCTGTATTTAATCCTGTTAAGAGCAAAGGAAATTAAAAGTTTCCTTACAATTCTGTTTGCTGGAATAAGTAAGATAGCACTATGAAATTTGGCACATACATTTTACTCAAAACTTTTGTAGAGAACTAAGTCCTCCATCATATCTAACATTTTTCAAATACAGTCTGAGTACTAGTCTTCCATATTTCCATTATTCATCACAACTTGTCAAGAATACATTATATAAAGAATGAGTTCCTAAGGAAGCAGAAGTAGTGACCTTACTTCTTTTGTTACTGGTATTTGAAGTTGTCTTATTGATATGCATTTCACCACTCTCCTTTTGTGCCTCCTGTTATGCTGCCAGTGAAGCTAAGATTACTTGGGTCTGCCATTGGGAAGGTTTGAGTTATAGAGTTACTGCTCTTACCATTTCATTTTCTAAAGGAGAAGGAGCAGCCCTCCTCATTATACAAGACATTTAGTTTCATTTTCTGTCGAAGTCACCTATATTATCTTTATTTTAGCATTCATTTCACTACAAGATTTTCATGACTGTGAGGAAAAACTGTAAATCCCAGCAGGTGATTGTTTATTTGGATCAATGCCTCACAGTTGCTTCCTGAAGTAGTAGTATTATTCATATTACCTATTCAGCAAGCTGGGATTTTTTTTCCAAAATGCTTATCCCTGGTGATTCTAACACAAAATATCTTCTTTTGAAATACCATTTCTTGGCTTTGAAAAAAGTGTATAGGGTGATTGTGTCAATAAAAATAGTTCTTTAAGATGTTCTGGTCTGTGATACCTCCACCAGCAACTACCCAGTGACCCATTTTATTGTTGTCACTGGTGATCCTAATCACCTCAGAATAGAAGTTCTTCAGCACTGGATAGCAGTGAATTACTTGCCAAACATAGTAACTGTGTAGGAAATTCTCAGTCTCAGATGTACTGCTTCTCTATAAAAATGTACTTTAGGTTCCCATTAGTCCACACCCTTGTGTCTGCGATGGCTGCGGGCACACAGCTGGGTGCTCAGGCAGGGAGAGAGCTCTGCAGCCCCAGAGGGAAAACACTGCCCTTAAATTTCCTGATGCTGAAAGCATTTTATTTAGCTATAAAATATCCTTTTCCTTCAAGAAACAGAAATGTGACATAGCTGCATAAGGGGTCATTAGAAAAATGGTGATGTAGGACATCTTCAGCTTAGAGCTGTTTCCACAAATAGACCTGGGCATAATATGGGCAGGTACCAGTTTTTTCTCAGAAGTATGTAGTAGTTATATATTGGCACACAGATGTTGAATATTTTCACTTGAATTACTGGAACAGTTTATAGCACACTTTTTCTCGATTTCCTGTAATTCAGAGTTGACTGGAAAGTAAGGATGGATTAAGACCCTTAAGCTTAACTGGCCAGGCTTTCACAAGCACGAGTAGTTTATATATGTCTTTTCAGAGGAAGTCTGTATAAAGTATCTTTGTTAACAGAGGATTCAAGTGTCCGAGTAGGACAACATGATTTACCATCCAGACTTACCATCTCTTGACAGTCCCAACCCTTTAAGTGTACCATGTCTTATATATCAGTTAAAGAAGACTCCATGAGAAAATGCTGTTGCCTTACGTAGACCAAATTTCTAAACAGAATATGTGACAAAGCCACATAGCTTGTTTCTGCTCATTTTTATTTTATTTTGAGAGTAGATGTAATTCAGACTCCACTGGTAATGGAATTTGAAGGCTGTAACATTTATTGAAAAGCAGTAACTCAGACTGTAGCTGGCACCTCAATAATGGTCAGTGGTCCCTGAAGTAGTAAGCAGTCATAAAGCTTGGGCTTGTGACAGCTATGCAAATATTAATAACAGCAATCACAACATGTTCTTTAGTCTCAGGAAACTAATTTTATGGCAAGGGATTTTTGTCATTGAAGCTGGTAACAGATGTATTTTATTTTTTTTCCTCATTTGCTCTCCTATTCTGAGAAGTAGTGACTAAATTTGGAGAAGCAAATACCCTTAAAAAGCTGTCCTGGCTATTTGGCTGATCACTGTCCCTAAAGACAGCAATTGCATTCCTGCTTCTGGATCAGCTGCTTTCATGCACCTCTATCTCTTTATAACTGTCAAACTTGTAAAGCTGATCTCAGCTTGTGCCTGAGCAGCAAAATTTTCTACCAGTTTTAACACTGCATCTGGAGATAATAATAACAACTTTTCTACTAGTTATCTCCTTTCCTCCCTAAAGTGTAAATAGAAGATTCACAAGTGTCTGAATTTTAATTGGGAGGGTCAGTTTAAATTATAAGGTTCAACCTCAGCAGCAAAGCACTGCCTGGCAAAATTAGGTTTGTGCTTAATGAAAAAAAAAATCTTGTTATACATTTTTGAACATAGCATAGTCAATCTAATGTGTTTCCATGGCATAGAACAATTATTGTTACAGTGAAGGCAGACACGATGTTACTGTAAATGGAGAATGCCCAAATATGTTAGAAAAAGAAATGTAATATTCTTAAACAAGCCTAGTGCAAGCTTTAGTAGCATATTTTTGAGTCCTATCTTTTTTGCAGTTGTTTCTGAGGAAAACTGTCTTTGCCACTCTGTATTAGTTTGTATACCAGAACAGAATAATGAATTATGGTGAAGATTTACATTGTATTCGTATGTAGCACAATAAATAATCAAATCTACTTCGTATATAAATTTTCAAGTGACTTTTTTTAAAGCTGAAACTAGTGTTCTTTCAGTTTACTGGCTGCTGTTTCAGAATTGATTTTCTTTCCACCCTTAATAGCCTGCCTGTAGCAACTGAAGGAGGAGTGTAATGTAAATCAAGAAGCATATCTACCCTTGTAATAGAATATACTGTGTAGCATAATTTATTTCAGCTTCTTTTGTTTTGTTTTGGAGTTCATTTGAGTTTTTAACACTCATGAATGACTTATAGGTTGTAAAAGCTCCAAGAAGTAAAACATGTCAGTCACTGCCATTAGAGTTACAAAGGTAGCACAGCCTCATTACTAAATTAACAAATGAAGATCAGAGCTTTTTTTGGCTTTTAAGACCTTTCTGAATTTTGCTAAGGTCATGATTGTGGATTCTTTTCTTGGAAACAATGTATTTCTCCACGTGTTGTGTTTGTACAGAACCTCTTCCCACCAGTGATTGCATACCTAAATTTAATCCCTATGATTTATGGTGAACAATTCAATTTCTAAGTGCCTTAATGGCTTTCATAGAGTCTGCTGAGTAACTGCATATAGAAATGTGTGAAGACACTATAATTTTTGAAACACTAAGCAGGTACTGATGATAAAGTGGATACATTAACTTCCAAAATGACTTTGATGTTTTCTTACAGTAAATATAAAATCCCTCTTTAAAAAAGGTTTGAAAGCAGTATACAAAGAACAAAAACCTGGAAAATCCATTGAACTACCATTTAGTGACAATTCAGTGAGGAGCATGAAGTTCTTTAGCAACAGAAAAATACCAGGAATAGAGGGCGAACTCTATTCAGCAGTGTGAGTTCATTTATGGATGACTAAAGTATAGCCTAAAATGGACATATATACGTAGTTTCACTTTTTAGTAGGGATGATGATAGTAATCATAATTAACACAGAAACATAGAATCATTTAGATTGGAAAAGGCCTCTAAGATTATCAAGTGCAACCCTTAACACTGCTAAGTCCAGCACTAAACCACATCCCTAAGTGTGCCAAATCTACACATCTTTTGAATACCTCCAGGGATGGTGACCCCACCACTTCCCTGGGCAGCCTGTTCCAGTGCTTGACAAACCTTTCTGAGAAGATATTTTTACTAATATCAGATCTAAACATCCCCTGATGCAACTTGAGACCATTTTCTTTCATGCTCCACCTTGCTATGAAAACACTGTATAATATTCCCAAAAAGCTTGATGTGCCCAAATCCAATATAGCATTTTCCAAAATGCTTCTCATGAATCCTATGGTATTGCTAAAATGAGGAGGTGCTTTCTGATGATTAGATTATACCTCTTTTACTTTAAACAATAATGGTAGAACAGTTAACATTTGTCTTAAAATATACCAGAACAAGGTTGCTGGCCATATTGTGCCAACTTCTACACCACTCCAATAAATGTAAATGTTAATTTCATTATTCTCCCTGGGACATTTCTTTTTCCAATCACCTTAGAAAAGGCTTAATATGAGCCACCAGAATATCTGTAAATATTTAACATAGTTGATATATTTCTCAGAAAGCAGAAGCCCTGTTAATAGTTAAGCTGATGATTTAAGGGAGCCAAAATACCTAATTAAGAGATAATTAGTCCTCAGTGATGCATAGTTTTAATTGGTGTATAATTTGAATGTCTGAGATAAGAACTCCTATAACTGATGTGCCGGTTGTATGGGGCTTTCTTTTCCAGGCAGACCAAGCCACCATCTACTGGTAGCTATATAACACAATAGAGACGTATAGGTATGGTATTTGCTAATAAAAATTATCTCTATGATGTTTAGCAAGCAGATATTGAGATTTTTCTTGTAATTCCCATTTTGCTTATATACTTAATTAAATAAAATGTAGTTAGAACATTTAGAATGAAATAAAAAAAAATATTGCTTAAAGGTAGCTTATATTTATTCAGGACTTACGATTAGCCATAGGAAAATAAATCAATTATTTCTCTTAGGATTTGGGAGGGAACCTATGATGGGGTATAGAAACTGTTTTTTAATAACAAGAAAAAAAACTTCCAAATATTAAGATTCTCCCTGAAGGAAACATCTATGGCTTGTTGAACTGCAGAAGCCTTTAAAGGTCATACTCAGTGGCTTCAGAATTATTTGAAAGTAAATGTTTGGCTCATAGGGAATTAGAATAGAAATAGGAAGCTGGTGGTGGTAGAGAATAGATATTTTCAACCTATTTATCATGACTGTCAGTTCTAGAAACCTTAGTTGCCCTCTCTGATCAGGAATTTATAGATAAATGTGGACAATGTGCAAGATTTCTGTTTCTTATATTTTTGTTTAAGTTTGGATTTCTACCAAATCCATGTTTTTCAACATCTCTTAGTAAACAAAATGTCAGTGGCCCAAAATCAGGTTAAAAATTTCACTGCAGGGTGTTTGTGAAGTAGACATCTCAAGAACCCCACATCTGCTGAGCAGGGATGACAGTCTTTGTCGGCCTTACCAACATGATTGTGATGTCCATCCTGAGATGGACAGGAGTTTCAGGGTTAGGAAAAGTACCTTTTGGGTTTCCTAAGTTCCTCTGGGTACACGTGGTTTTGCTGATTGGGCTGCTCTGAACTGTCACTCAGAGCTACAAGGTGCCTGGACTAACTGGATCCCTGGTCTGAAAACACAAACCAGAGCTCATGTACATCAAGGGATTGCCCTTTAACAGCAGCATGTGATCACTTGTGCTGTGAACAGAAGGCTCTAAATGTGACCTCTGAGCACTGAACCAACAAGGTGTGTCTTGCTGAACTGTCTCTGAGACAGTGAAACTGGAAAAAGTGGTTTCCAGCACAAGGTAACCTTGACAGCATTGACTGGAAATAGAGATCTGGGGTTTTCCTTTGAGCTTTAGAGCTTAATTTCTCAGGCCACGGCAAACTAGCTAAAAACTGTAGGGGTTCTTACAGCTGAGTTTGCAGGGTTCTCTAAATCCCAGCTTTCCAGAAGCACTGAAGCTTCAAAAGTTGAGACTATTTTATCTACAGGAACATTCTCAGTAGTGAGCTAAGATGCTGTCAGCATCCTTAGAGCAAGGAGTTCTACCTTAGATTAAGCAGACATTAATGCTTAAGATTGTTTTATTTTAGTGAACCAGTATTTTTAATGGCACTCTAATATGTAGGGGCTACTGCACTCACAGATGCAAGGAGTTAAACTTAATATCTGCTACTAGAAGACAATCCTTTAGTATCTCTGTAAGGTATTTTGATGGGAAGAGATATTTCATGTAGACCTCTTTTTTGAACAGCTTGGTTAATCTTTTAACCGCTCAATCAGTGTATTAATTTCTGTGATGAAATAGCAAAAGGAAAGTATTATATTACTTAGTGAGACTCCAGGATTTAAAAATCCAAAGCCATTCTGTGGTTCTTCATGGATTAACGAATGCATACATGGTTTGAGCTGAGCTAACCAGTGTGAAGATGTGGGGAATTTAAAGTCCACAAATGCCTTTCCTGAGAAACACAGAAGGAATAGCATGAAGTGGAGTAGAATCACAAGTTCTTTGTTTAGCAAGAAGACAAACTCAGACCTGCAAACTCAACTGTTAGTTGGGCAGATAGTGGGGAGCTGCTGTGCTCATTGTTGGATTATGGTGTGAGTGCCCATCTCTTTAGACTGTGGAAAACAATGTTAGGATCATGATTCTGTGCTTATTATGAAATACCATTTGTTAGGTTTTAGTTTGAAATGCTTTAAGGGCCTTTAAATTGGGATAATTATGTCATTTTAAAAATCTCTTGAATTCTTCATTATCAAAAAGGTAATTGAATGTATTTTGAAGAAACCAAAAGAAAACCCACAAACTGCCTAGTCTATATTAAGCAAACATATTCTGTGCCTTCAAGGAGACAGTGCAAACAATTATCAGGCATAGATAGCCAGATAAGCATATTAAGGAAGAGGGTGGAAAGCTTGCAGGTCATCTATTTTTTTTAAAATCTGACTTTAAGTACATTAGTTACTTGTCATTACTTTTTCAGGTAAGCGTTTGATTTCATTGCTACCCAGGTGTTATATCTCATAGATGATAAATCTAGAAGGGGATGCTTTGGTCTTATAATCTGACATGAGACATAAACTGAAGCGTAGGCTTTCACAAATTAATTGTTGTTTGAACTAGACCATATATTAAAAAAAAAAAAAAAAAAAAAAAAAGCCACTCTTAGCTTAAATGTTTCTAAAAATGGGATATGCACCTGACTGCTTCTAAATGGTTCTGTCAATTGTTGCCACTGTTTAAAAACATTTGATTCATGGTAACTGTAGCTTTCCATAGGCTAGTCTTTAAATACAATTTTATTCTAGAAAGAAGAGCTTCCTCCTATAAAGGATGTGATGTTGTTGTAAATACCATGTTCTCTATCACCTTTTCTTTAGCTTTTCTTCAGACTTACTGTCATTCTTCTAGTTTTTCTCTGAACCCTCCAATATTTCAGTATCCCTTGGGAATTGTGGTAGCCAGAATTGACTATGCTTTTCCGAGTGTGATTGCATCTGTTTTGGATACAGAGTTAATGATGTACTTGAGGGGGCAGAAAAAGGGTGCTTTTCAGCAACATGGGCATGCTGTGCTGCCTAAAGAACCAGAGCAACCTTAGCTTCATCTTTTCTGCTCTTTATTCTGGTGACTCCAATCTGTACTTCTTGCGACATTCAAGATTTTCCTCTATACATCCAGGAGTAAAACAGCTTTCATCACAGCATTGGGAATGTAATGATTATCTACCATAACCCCAAATGTTTTTCAGTGTCACTAAGTCCAGAATAGCATGCTTGAGAATGATCTTCGTTCTTTGATTCCACATTTATATAATCAAATTCAGTTTTTAGTTCTCTCACCTTCCCCTTATCCTCCCCTACACTTGGTGAGTGACTATTATTTTCACTTTTTTACCTCAGCATGATAAATAAAAAAATATTAATAATGATATTATTTTCTTCCCAGTTATTGACAAAAGCTTTAAATAACACTAAAAAACTAAGATCCAACAATCTTGCTGTGCCTTGCATTAGAAACACATTTGTACAAATGCAAATCTCTATTTGCAATTACGTTTTGTATTAGTTAAAAGTTTATATGTGCCACGTTGAATTTTTATTCTAGTTTCTCAAAGTGAACATCTTGCTGAGAGGACTAATACAATTTCTTTGCCTGTAGAAACAGGAAAATATCCAGAAACAATGTAAGTTCTATACTCGTATTGTTATGTATGTTGTTGGGAATGGGTCTGCAGATGTAGATGTGGATTGGAGTGTAGTGATCTGTGAAAATGTGTAAGAACTGCTGGTTATAGAATACTTGTTTTGAACATACATATTCCTAAAGCTTATAAAATGAAGTTTTAGACCAACATGCTCTACAGATTTTTCTATTCTAGTCCGACATTATTGTTTATCTTACTTGAATTTTATTCATTGTTCCAATCTTTCATTCTTAGCCCTTGATTAATATACCTTACACAAAACTGGGGGAAGATGAGTCTTGTGCCTTTTTTTCCTTTCTCTTTTCTTTTTGTTTCATGATGTCCTCATTTTACTTTCTTGTCTTCTCCTTTTACTATTATTCCTTACAATGACAAGAAAAATACACAAGACTGACATTGTTACAGATTGCAATCTTGTTAAAATTGCCATATTAACTACTAGGCCAGGTAGTGAAAAACCATTCAAGCTGTCAGATGTTCTCAAATGAGTGAAATAAAAGCTGTTTGTATGTGTATAGAATCATCATTACTCCTTTGTCTCCTAATACCATCTTTGTGCAGGCGTTGAATTGTTTTCATTTAAGGTAATTTTAGTTTTGCTTTATTCTCTGAGAAATTGTCTGAGAAATTCTCTGCTGTGTATATATAAGAGATTTACAAAATGACTAATTTTCACTCATAATGGAAGTGTCAGAACTTCTGGGTCTGGGAAACAGAGAATAGTTTGTGCGAGACAAACCTCTGAAAGTCTCTGGTCCAATTCCCTGCTCAGATCAGGGCCAACCTCAAAGTAAGATCTGATTGATCAGATCCTTTGTCTAGTCAGTTTTTTATTTCCTTGCATTGTTGCAGTTTATGTCCATTGCACCTAATCCTCTTTCTGTGCACCTCTGAGAAAACTCTGACTCCATTTTCTCTGCATCCTACCCGTTAGGTACTAGGAGACAGCAAAGAGATCCCTTTTTTGCCATCTCTCTAAGACACCCAAAGTTAATGACTTACTACTATGTGGTAAAATGAGTTTACAGAGAACATTAAGATCAATACGAAGAATTCAATGCAGTTTACTGCATTCTCCTTAAAAGTCTGTCCAACCCCAAGGTTTTGAAAATAACGAAACTAGTTAAAATTTGAGGTCATTATCTTAAATTAGAAATTGTATACTATAAATACAAGAAAGTTTCTTTTGATACTTATCCAGTTAGACCTTTTGAGACAAATATTTATATCTGCTTTCATAAGGAACAAAATGTTACTTAAATGTTACTTGAAAAAATGTTACTTAAATGTTATATCTGAATAGCCTCTTCCCCCCACCTCCTTTTAGCATTATTATTTTATATATACATTCCTATATTGAAAATTTGACAGTGCTTGTGTGTATACACAAGAGATTGGAAAGATCAAGGATGAAGTACATCTCTTAAGAGTTGGACTCAATGATCTTAGAAGTGTTTTCCAACCTAAATGTTTCTACAATTCTTTGGAGGCAGCGAGGACAAAAAGGGGGGAATAGTGTAAAACTGCATTTAAACTGAAATATAAGGGTGGAAGATTTACAATTTTTTTTATTGTTACTGTTAACCTTTGCAGTTTAGGAGGTGAGATGTCAATGGAGAAAGGACCCATCAAAATGTACATTCAAAGGTTTAAAAGTAATTTTTTGGATCTGCTTTCCCGTTGGGGATATATTATTGGAATACTCCTCAACATAAGCCTTGGTGTTACTGTATCTCTGCATTCATCCCAAATGCAAGGCATTCATGACATTCTGAAGTGCCTGTGTCAGCTCTTCACTGAGGATATAACAAAAGATGTGTGTTCTGCCCTAGGTAACACTCTTGTGGGGAAGACTCATATGCACCAGTCAGAATTGACTTTTCCTTAGCTGTTGCCTTATCTTTAGGCATTAAAAAAAGCAAAAAGCTATTTAATTCACATCATACCTATATCAGCTACTGTAAGTTTATAATGCTTTTTTTGTAAAATGATAACACTGTTGGGTTGTTTGGGGTTTTTTAAACTAATAGCACCTCCTTTATATTCTATGGGCATTAACCGCAGAACTTGATTTGTTTTGAAAACCTTTTTTAGCTATATTCATTTGTGGTCTAGTGGTAGAAAAAAAATCAATTGCAGCTGTGTTATTTGCAGTGTAATCAATTCGCTTCTCTGTTCTAACTAGAAGAGGCATCCTGAGGAGTTGGGAATATTACACTAATCTGATACGTTTGAATCTTGTCTTTGTTTCATTGTAAAGACTGATGCTTATCTCCTTACATCCACTTCCTTTGAATTTTATTTAGAGTACATATAAATAAGGGCTACTTGAAAACATCTTGAACTGGATACAATCACCGTATTCTTTTGACAGTCCTTTGTCTTATTTGGTCTTATATTGCCTCTTCTTTGGTTCCTCTTCTGTGTTAATTATTTGAACCTGAACAACGTCTAAAACTGCGTTTAAGGTAATTTCTGGATATGTAACAGGATATGTTACCCTTTGAACATTTTCATAAACTCTGGTTTAAAAAGCAGATTCCCTCATGATTTGAACTTCAAATAGTTTCACACTCTCCTTTCTCTCCATAAATATAGTCATTCTGTTTAGACATATTTGTTATTGTGCAGCCATTTTCTATGACATCAGTAGCTCTTCATTTTTGCTGGTGTTTATCCCCTTTTTTTGTATTTATGCACGGCAATCCTATTCCCTGTCAGCCTTTTACACGGCTAAGCAAGCTCTATTCTTTGCATTTAAGGTTCATTTCCTGTTCCCTTCCTGGCCACCCTAATGGTTCTTCACCTTCAGTTTGAATCTTTGAATAGAATGACAGTGCAGTGTATAGTTATTAGTCTGTCAAAACATCATTTTGCAGTTAGAAGATTAAATTGCACAGTACCATTGTTATCGTTACAATTTCGGTTACTCCATTAAGATGCCTCACATTCCATTTGTATTTTTCTTTATGCATGGCTGGTGTAGTTTGGAGAAGTTGCTTTAGTGCTGCTTATTCTACGCCTTTAATGTTGCTTATTCTACACCTGTTGTAGAAGCCAGATGGAAAAGGGCAAAGAGTTCTCATTAAACAAACAAAACCCCTCAGAAACAACAACAAAAATTCACATAACAATTTAACAGGAAATAAACTGATTTCTTTTGAGGTGACAAATTCAAATTCTGTTCTATATAATAGAATTAAATCTGTTAAGGAAACCAGTGAAATCTGTGTGCATAATGGCAATGGGTAGATGCTTCATCATGACAGTACCAATGTGAATTTATACTCCTGACTTTACAAATACTCTATGTGATCATTAAATGGAGTTTCATTTGTGAGATGCTTTCGCGTGGTTTATCCTTCACAGTGATAAACCTCATGATACCGTGGTGTTAAACCGCCACTTTCTGTCCAGGTCCACTTACGTGCTGTCTCCATTAGCACCAATACTGAGTTACTGGCGTTGCATTCACTTTGTATAAAATACTTTGTGTGTGGGGTTTTATTTTTGTGAAATAACCTACTGTTTAAATGTTTGCTCATATTTTTTAAACTGATTTTCGTGATATTTAAACGTTACCTTTGTTTAGTCTCAGTCAGTGTGGTGAAACCAAGGAAATTGTGGAGGAAGGGATTTTTTTATTTCGGTATGTTAAATTTAAACTGATAAATATGGAAGATACAGTAGTGACAATTTACTAACAATATGATAGCAGGTGTTCTAAGGTTAATTGTGTTTTCTATGAGAAGGAACTTAATGGTAAATGCTGCATCATTACAATAATATTTCTAGGGTTTGTAGAAGGGAAGATTCAGTTGTTATTAATTATATATAATACTAGTAAGGTTTTTAAAGGCTTTTTACAGTACAATGTAGCAAAAGCAAGTTGTTATTTAAATGATCATACTAATGTTTTATTTTAAAATTCTACAGCTAAGCTGGTGCTTCTTGTGTTAATATTGTTCAAACAGTAACTCAGGATGCAAAGAGAACAAAATGAAAAGGAATACAAAGAAATAAAACAGGATTAGTTGCCTTGAAGAACAGTGTTTTAAATGAGATTTTTAGAGCAATCCTTTTGCTCTACTCAGCTTTTTTTGGTTTCAACGTCAGAGTTCAGAGAATAGTAAAAATTGCAAAGAGGTTTAGAAAAAATTACTTGAGACAATACTGAAATGGGTTCACTTGTTAATCTCATGAAGGAAAGATTTAAAGGGTGATACCACAGCTAAAGCTGTCTGACTGATGATGGGGGAAGGAGATGGAGAGAGAGAGCTGGAAGAAGAAATGGGACTAAATATCAGTAGAAGATATTTAGTTTAGACATGCTAAAAAGAAAGGTGACACAGGCACTTTCTAAAATCTCTAAAATTAGAGGTTTTAAAAAAGAAGTTATATAACCATCTATCTGGACAATTTGATTCTCGTTTAGGGAAGCAGGTATGTCCCATCTGCTGTAGTTGCTGTGCTTTTATTATGTTTTCAGTGATATAATTTTTTTTCAAATTCCATGGTTTTTTTTTTTTTCCTTTTTGATGTGAACAATTTGTAACAACAAAAGTGAAGTGAATCCATTGGTTTCATCTTACTAAATGAATGAAATCATGCTTCTCAGGATATGACAAGCAGGTGTCCTACTACTCATTCTGTAGAGGGAAAACAGTAGTGAGGATGAAGTTGTTATGAAGGAGCAATAATTCATAATTTAAAACAAAAGTTTCATAGAACTAAAGACTGATTACTAGAAAGCAGTTAATGGGCTTCAGAAGAGGTGGATTAAAATGGTCCATTTTCAGCTTCCCAAGTTTCATGTGAACATTTTAAAAACAAATGAACTTGGTCTTTTACCAATTGACTCTTCTTTCACTGCCAGTTTGTTGACAATTTGAGCCCTTTGCTCCACAAGGAACGATAACACAATTGGTCTAGTACTTGCTCTTTAATTGAATTGACTGTTTTGCCCTGCTGCTCAGGGAGTTGGTAAATTGCTACAACCTTCTGTTTTGAAAGTTCATGGGGTTTTTGTCTTTTATTTTAGGAACAGAAAGAAAGTATGAAAGAATAGCATTCGGAACTGGTTAAAGACGTCACTGACTTTGTTTTGACTAGTTATATCGTTGCAGTCTTAGTTCTGTGAAACATTTTGGAAATTAATTAGTAATTACTGTCATTTCTGTTTCTGATTTAATCATATAGATAAAATAAACTTTCATATTCAATATGCCACTTGTGGTAGAATATAACTGAGTTTTTTGAATTTTCAATAGCAAAGTCATTTCTTCGATCTGAAAACACTGTTAAGGAGAATCTTTCTCTTAACTACATAATGTGAGCATTAGTACTGTTTCTGTAAACGGCAGTTGACCTGCAGACACAATATAAATGGCATTTTATTATGAAGCAGATTAATTGAAATTCCCAAAGTTATTATTTAATCAAGAAAGTATGAAAGGAGTCATATTTTTTCCAACCAAATCCATATTTTTGTTGATAACTACTAGTGTCCTGCCCCCTTCTTTACAAATATATTTCCCATTTCTCAAATTCTGTAAGGCACAAATCATTACCGTGTAGCATTTTTAAGTCACTTGGATGTTTGGATGCTCATTTTCTGAAGAGGTTGGGTATCTGGGTACTGTTGATGACTTTTGTGATATCAGCCATTATTTATCTTTGATTTTATTTCTAATGCTTCTATGAATAGGTTCTTTACAGGTATTATAAAGGAATGAAGAAAATTCATACACTGGGGAAATGCAAAGGGACCACCCTCATTTGCTTCATAAAATCATCATGTGAGTTTTGGAGAGCTCTCTGGTTCTGTGTGTCCTCCACAGCTGAATCCATGGCTGGGTATATTGGAGGATTTAGTGTCATACTACAAAATTACATACAAACCTACCTATATGATTCTTTTTCTCTACTTTGATCTCGAGATGAAATTAATTTTTGAGTTATTGGTCAAAACCATGTGCAAGCATGAAATCAGCATGAAAACATGATTTAATAAGTGGTGGAAAGAAGACTTTCTTCAAAGAAGAGAAGCTATGTTATGGTGCTGAAAATTAAGAAATAGCTTTAATTCCTTTTCTCAGTTTCTCCTGGTATTGGAAGTGTGGGGTTTTTTTCCCTCCAATTATGATGACTGCATAAGTAACACTTTAATTAATCTTTGCATGAAATAAACTTATTTTCAGCAAATTTTAAAATGGGTATTTAATCTGAGGAAAAGAGTTGTACTGCCCTTGTGCTTTTATAAGGCCCCAGATATTTTGGGGAATTACCTGCCAAATCTCCCACTGCTGCAAGAGAGAATATTTGATTAACCCCTGACCAAAGATAACTGTGTCTATCAGGATATACAGAAGCTGAGTTAAACTATTTCATCATGCCTTGAAAATCTTTGCTGCACTGGGCTATTTCTGTGCTCTGAGAAGATAAGAATGGTGTTGGAAGTGTTTCAGAACTACGTGCTAGAGCTGAAAAGAGAAATAAAAGCTCTCCAAGGTTAGAGCTAAGAGGTTTCAAGAGGAGAATTGGAGTAGAGACTCCTTCAGGTCATAGCCTGAGATTGCTGTTGTGCTGAAGAAACTAATGGAAGAAAAGGAAAGATATGGAAATATATTAAAAAATATTATGAGGGTTGATAGGAAGTATTATTTTTTTATTGATTGCAGTTTATTAATTGAACTATGTTGCAAATCAATCTCATTTTAACTATTAAACTGAGGTAATGGTGGAATTCAGTTTTGAGGTTAGTAAAAGTGCAGCTATGAAGAAAGTTCTTGATGAGCAAAAGAGCATGGTGTTTCTACCAAATGTGACTTTTAAACAAAATGTTCCTCTTCTTATGTCCTTGTCTACTTTGGTTTTCATGTATGACCACAGTTTTGCTGTCTAACAGTGTAAACTATTGTTCTGTTTCATCCGTCTTTCTCCAAAGATAGCTTATATAAAAAAGAGTATAAAAGATCATGTGAAGAGCCTTGTATTGACCCAAAATTCTTTGAGATCAAAAGCATAGATAATACTATGTTTTGTATAAATGAGGGTGTTAAATTAAAAATTTCTATTAGGATTTTAAGTCCTTTTAGGGCTGTAACTTTATTTTTGTTTCAGTTTTACATATTCCGAGTATAAAACAATTGTACCATTGAGTTTCATCTTGCAAAGTAGTCAGGATGATTTATTCGTACCTCACAATCATCAAGGAAATTTTCAAAGCATAGTTAAAGCAATTAAAATTCCATCTTCTAATTCCAGGTTTCTGTAATACTATGGTCCCATATTTCTGTACACTTTTTTCCTCAGTGAAGCATTCCATTATTCACAAGGAGACAGAAGAAAAGAATTTCCTGTCTTCATGAGTCATCTCGCCTTCCAAAACGAAGGTCTCTTTAATCCTCCGGGTAGCAGGTATAGATGTTCAGTGTAAAAAAAGTATTCTTTTTGATTATTTTGTTTTCCTTTGAATCATCCCTTGTCTCTACAAGCAGAATACTGGTAATTGCTCTAGTCTAAGCATCACTGAGCCACGTGTACTTACGTAGCTACTTTTTCTAATCTGAAGTTATATGCTAAGTGCTTTTGAAGAAAAAAAGAGGTAGTGTTCATATGCGTGCTAAAGGGTAGACTTTCTTCTGTTTCTCCATGTCTGTGGTCTGAATCTATTTTATCATATAGCATCTGTCTTTATTGTTTTCCTGCTGTCAAATAAGCCTTTTTCTCTTCCCATTCCATTGTCTGACTTTCTATCCATTTTCTTTAAAAAATTCCCCTTTCACACAAGCAAAGGGGGTTAAACACGGGCATTTATTAGTATATTTCCATTGATAAGAATAATTGTGATTTTCTGCCTGCCCTGGATCAAAACTGCGTAAACAGGCAGGAAATGGAAATTATTTCCTCATTCTCATCTATCTTCTATGTTAGGAGTCCAAAATGCCTTTCACCATAGCGTCGGCACCATCACTCTTTGTGGTGGTAGGAAGCACCATTGACAGTAGCTGTGCAACAGCATCCACTGCTCTGGCTTCTGTTGAGGTGTCATTGGAACCCTGAGTTTTCTATTTCTCTTCCTTAACTTTGGAAGATCTATTTTAGTTATACTCTTTTGAAATGCCTTCGTTTGAGAAACGTGTAATGGAAGCCTTCTAAATGAGTTTTTAAAAGCTTTACTGTATGTATTAAGCTCAGTTTTTGTAGAAAATTTAGCTTTAGAATTAGTCAAAGATTAGGGTAATTTTTTTCATGTCTGAAGCACCTTCTTTTCAAATCCCTATCATTAACTCAATATTCATGTCTCAATGAAAACAAATTCTTCCTGTGGTTGGGGGCTGTGATGAATAGCCTGAATATTGAATGTTGATTGCTCACAAATCGCTTTATATATGAACTCCTTATTTTTGCTTTGTATGCTAAAGAAGATGTATCATCTTTTATAAAGGGTCAAGTGTAGTTAATAGAAAACAGGATGTAAGGAATTATTTTCCTTTTGTTCTCTCAGGAAAAAATGTAGTGTTTTTTAGTGATTTTTCAATTAGGGAAAGCTGAACTGTGTGGACTTATGAAGCTCATAGGACATTCTGAGGCATTTTCAGAAGATACTTTTTTACTGTATTTGTGTGAGACGTGCCTACCAGAAAAGTTACATTCCTATGACATTAAAAGTTAGTTTCAGATTTAAAGCTGCTTTTCCTCACCACACAACCATAACAGTTTGCTGCAAAGCAGCATGAGTTTTCTGCAATAGGAATTTACTAAGCCTTCTTTCACCAGAAACAGATTTCATTTAGTTACAGAACAGATTTAAGTCTAAGCCTGAAATTTTTCATGAGGACTGCATCAGTATTCAAATAAACTTGTTCAACAATATTAACTCTGTTTTATTTAATACCTTCCCCTTGCCTGTTCTATTGTACTAGAAATAAAATTTGTCAGGAAATTGGTGATGGGCATAAGAAGATAATAAATGGAGAAGAGATAAACTGAATGGGAGATATCTAAATCTGAATGTGGCCTAGTGGGTACATTTTACTGATGCCATTTACTTTTCACTTATATATGTGTGTGTGTGTGTATATATATTCCTTGATATAATTACTTTATGTACATTTCCATATTCATTTCCATATACAAGTCAGAATTACTTCAGTGTCAGAGCAGTATATGGTTACAGTTCTATTTGTCCTGAGTTTAAATTAAATCTGTCTATTTGGGTTGTTCTTATGGAACTCCTTGTTAGTGAAATCATCATTTGTGGAATAATGTCATGGGGCTCAATATATTCATCTGGATCATGGAGCAGCAAGTTTTTTTGTTGACACAAAACCGGGAGGAGTGGCTGAAATGCCAGGGGGTTGTGCTGTCATCCAGTAGGACGTGGAGAGGCTGGAGAAATGGGCTGACAGGAACCTCATGGAGTTCAACAAAGGGAAGTGCGAAGTCCTGCAGCTGGGGAGAAAAAAAAAACCCCATGCACCAGCACAGGAGAGGAGGCTGCCCGGCTGGAAAGCAGCTTTGCAGAAAAGGCCCTGGGGGTTCTGTGGGGCAGAAGCTGACCATGAACCAAGAGCTTTCTCTTGTGACAAAGAAGGTGAATGTTATCCTGGGCTGAATTAGGCAGAGTGTTGCCAACAGGTCATGGGCGATGGTCCCAGGAGCAAACTACTTTTAATGTATCTTGAGTGTTATCATGGCAGTTTTTAATTTTTTAGTGAGTATTGCCAAATAAAATTCCAACTAAACTGCCATATGGATTATTTTAATTTCCTTTATAGCTTTAGCATAAACACAGCCATGTAATTAGAAAATGACAGTCTGGTAGCTTTATCCTGATTTTTAGTATTCTTTTATTTGTGAAAATGTGTTAGATACAGATTGTCATAGCTTAGCTTTTTAGTGATGTTCACCTGTCTTGAAGTAAAGACCAGTAAGTACAACATAGTGTGGAAAAAAACAGCTAGCATTTTGGCATATGTCTGCACTGTTTTTATTTGGTAGTACTGGAATACAAAAAGATCACAGAATTCTCTAAGGTCACTGAGTGATAATCGCATGATGAAGAAATCTAAATTTCAAGCATAAGTATATAGCATTTTTGAAGAGCAGTGGTTGTAGCTATATCTTTCACATAAGGCACTGTCAGTGTGGCCTGTTGTATAAATTATAGATTGGATTTGTAGCTTGGTTTGTTTGCAAAGGGGGGAATTTTTTCTGCATTCTAGAAAACTATCACGTAGAGTTAATTGGCAGAGATTCCAGCTTTAATTTTATTAACACTTTTAATATAATTCCTAATACTTTTCAGTTATGTCTTTGGAAAAAAAAAAAAAGAAAAACAAAACCAAAAAAAAAAGAGAAATCTACTGTAGCTTAAATAGTAGTAACTTAAGAAACTGAAATACTTACATTCTTATGCAATAGTCTACTAATCAGCATTTATATATCGCAGCTAAAATTGAATTAAATTAGATTGAAACTAAATTACAAGGTCCTGAGTAAATTGGATTTGGTAATTTACTATTGAGTCAATCTGCAACTGATGTCATAATTTAGATTTGCTACTTATGTGAGAATGATGCCAAGAATTATTCTTCCCTTTGCAGTTTCAATTTGTGAGCATGAAGAGGAATGATCATGCTTGGAGTATAAAACTAGAAACTGACCAGATGTTAAGAATGAATATGTAAAGATGCCATTACAGGTCTTTCAGTTTGTCTTTTTTGGAACTTGAGAGATAAAGTTGAGACTCAATGACTCTCAAAAATTCTCACAGTAAGAGGGGTGTTATGGTTCACGTATATAAAACAGACAAGATTCAAGATGTAGGAGAAATGTTACAGATGTCTTATTTAGCTGTATTTATAATCCCTGATTTTATGTGCATTGAATGCTGTCTTGAGAGCTTTAAGGAGTTTTTAGTTTTTGATCACTGACCTGTTTATGGTTTATCACCCTAAATTCTGACAGTTGGCTTACTACCAGAAAGTGTGGGAAATAATTTTTATAACAGTTATTTGAGGATGAGGTCCATATCAACTTTTTTTTCCTTTTTAGTTAGCTTTCAAATTGTATATTTCATTTTTGAATCTTAGAAAGGGGTGGTTTGACATGATTTCCTACTCTCAGATATAAATCAGGAGGCTGTTTTATGAGATAATAGCGTGGCTTGCATAAATGCACTCCATTTATGAAACTTCTTACATATTTAGGGAAATTTCATAATATGCCATATTACTGTGAGTTGTTCTTCCCAGCTGGAACAACGGCCTTGGGCATGAAGCCACACAGTTGGGCAAAATAATGGCATCATTTTATAGCTTGATAATGGCACCATTAGCACAAGATATTATCATATCACCTTTTTATGGATACTTATATTTTAAACCAAGCTCTGCTATATGACATAAGTGCAGCATTGGAACAGACTTCAAAAAATAAAGGTGTAATTTTTCTTTCAACAAGTTAAATATTGTAGCATTTATGTAGCTATTACCTTTATTCTTTATAAAACAGTGAGCTTCTCCTTTAGATGCTTAATAGAAAAATGTTTATAAACCCAGCAATTTTGCATCAGAAATAGGTACTCAGGTATAAGGTGTTTCTTGACCCATCAAGTGTGACTTTTACTCCCAAACAGATGGATGAAAGCTCTGCTCTTGGCCAAATTGATGCAGTTTCTCATTCTTCCAGTCTGCTGGAGCTGCTAGTGCTTTGGAGATTACACAAAGGACAGGTTCAAAAATTTTGAGTGTTCTGGAACTCAAATTTTTAACTCTAGTCTCAGTTTGTAACTGCTGATCTGCTTACAGACTTCAGCCTCACCTTTGATCTCAGGCTTTGCTTCTCGTAGCACACCTCCAATTGCAGTTAAAATGTGGAAGACCTACTCTCTCAGACAAACAGCTTTTTTATGACTGTCCAATCCACAGTAGCAAAGGTTTCTGAGAGATTTTCTATTCTTTATTAAATCAGTTATGTCTATGAATGCTCTACAAATACTTTGATGTCTGTGGACAAACGTGCTTGTACCATAGAACCTAAACCCCTGGCTCCGTTTAACACTCTAGACATTTTTTGGTAAGTCCTTTTAGCACCATAGCTCGTCCTGTCTAAATATGGAATCATGTCTTCTGGTTCTCATCTTCTGAAGCTTCCACACCAGTTCACTCTCATCAAGTTGCTACCAACTCCCTAAGCTGTTTGTTTGGGGTTTTTTTCTGCCTCTTACCTGGTCATTCAGGGCTTATTCTCTCTCCTATTGAAAGTGCAGTGAGAATGTAGTAGTTCACTCCAGACTCAGGCAACCAATTGGAATTTGGAGGTTCATGTAAAGACACAGATTAACAGCAGTTGGCCGCAGTCTGCACTTGAGTATCAGGTTTTACAAATTCAAAATATAACATAAAATGCAGCAAATAAGCTCAGCACCCTGTTTTAGTAAGGTAGAAATATGAAACTGGGAATGTCACTTATCACATCAGATAACATATTAGGTTTTGGGTTTTTTAACAGGTGTATTGTGCAATTTTATTACCATTCCTTTGAATAAAATTTAAGATCATCTTCTTATCTGTTCAAAGTTACCTAGCCCAAAGAATAGATGAATTCCTGCTTAGATTGTTAGGCAGTTTGAGTTTAAAATAAAGAACATATTTATGCTAAATTGTGTTGAAAGAATTATGGAAAATTATTAAGATTTTCTTTTGATTTGAGAGCTCTAACTTGCCTTTCCCTTTAATCAGAATTCTTTCATTCCAAACCCAACATCTTTAACAGGTGTGTCAGAAGGAATATTGGTATAATGACTTCACCTAGGAAACAGATCAAAACCTATCAGCATTCAATAAAGTAGGAGTTGACCTGAAATTGCACTTGAGTTCTGGTATCTTTGATTTCTGTCAGGATTCTAAATTGTAGCACAACAAATATTTGGAGACTTTCTCTGTACAGTTGAGGAGTCACTAAAATCTACAGATAGAATTTTAGTAGGTAAGTTGCAAAGGGAAATAAGGTGGAATTCTTCATTTAATAGGAAAAAGGCATCAGAAATATTTATGGTAGAGATTTGATTGAATATTGGCATGTTCATCGCCAGCACAAAGATTTTTTTTCCCGATAAAGTTAATAAATAAGCAAAAATAAACAAGATAAGAACATAAATACTTCAACAGAGCAGCAGTTTCTATTTTATATAGTTCTGACTGAAAAGATATACGAAGATTTTTTTGGTAATACATCCATTAATCTTCAGTTTCAGAACACTTAAAATCCCTCATTTGAGTTTGTTAATTTTGGAAGGATATTAAGGAGATTCGAATAATTATTGGGGTTTTTTTAAGACTAAGATTGGAAATGTATCAATTAAGAATGAATAAGCTTCTTTTTATTTAAGATAATTTTAAAACTTTAATGACTGTGGCTATTATTGTATTATCTAAGAATCACTCAGTGTTTGAGGTTGGAAGGGGCCTCTGGAGCTCACCTTGTCCAACTCCCATGCTCAGGCAGGGTCAGTACAGATTGCCCAGGGCCATGTCCAGATGGATTTTTGATATCTCCAACATTATTAATCAGGTGTCTCCCCTCCCTCCATATGTCCTTTTCTCTCCTTTTTGCCTTTCCTACTTAATTGCTGAGTGTTTTTATTCCCGTGTAAGATTTTATTTTGAATACTAGCAAATGCATCTTGTGTCTGAGCTGCAGCGTGAGTCTTCAGTGATCTGTAGGCCTTGGTAAACTATCCATCATGATGGAATGCCTTTCACTGCGGGACACCAGATCTGATCACACTTACATGTTCTCCATATTCTTGTTTTTCTAAGCCACATAAATCTCAATGTTCTAACTTTTCTCTATGGAAAATTCAACCTGCCCTAACCTTCAGCTAATTCATGTAAAAAAGGGTCCAAAAGGGTTCCATCAGATTTGTAGGCTCAATTAATTGTCATAAAATGTCATCAGCTTTCCAGTTTGCCTGTTAGAAAAAACAATTTTAACTCTCTAGGTAATTTAAAATTAAATGAGTGGTATTGTACAGAGATTGAGGCATTGAGTGGATATCGCTTCACAGTGCAATTCTTCAGACCACCTATGAAAAGGCAGAGAAGTGCTCTTCACAAAGTATAAGCATTAGATTGGTGCTTCTGCAATAGTGTGTTGCAGCAAATATATATATTAAATTGCATGTAATAAATTGTGTTACGTATTTGTCAACATTACCAGAATAAGGGCATTTCTTTCAGGAACTTTTGATCTAGCAAACTTTGAATGTTCGTTTCTATCAAAATATCACTTGATACTTTTTCTTCTTTTTTTTTTTTCTTGTGATTATAAATAGACATTTGCAAGATGTCCCATATTTTATGCTTTGAAATTAATAAAAAGCATAGCTATCTCTGGTAAATACATGGGAGAAGTTAAGTTTCATTTGAACTAGATAGTATTTGTTGTTTCATGTAAGCCCTTTTAACGTGTACATCTCCGCACTTGTAAGTTTTGGAGGAATAGAGAGAAAATTAAAACTCTCAGAGATCTTTTTTCTATCTTGTCTCTTGTTACTGACACAGGGGCCTAATACCCAACAGTAACAACCTGTGAGAAGGGAAATAAATCATGCTTATTCATAGAATCACAGAATGATTGGAGTTGGAAAGGACCATCTGGAGATTGTCTGACCCCTCCAGGCAGGGTCAGCTAAACCAAGTTGTCCAGGGCTTTGTCGAGTCAGATTTTGAATATCTCCAAGGATAGAGAATCAATACCCAACCTTTCTGAGCAACCTGTTCCAGTCTTCGATTATCCTTGCAGTCAAACAGATTTCTCAGTTTTAAATGAAATTTCCTATATTTCAATTTCATTGGATTTAGGTTCGAGTTTAAAAAGGCAATTGGTATATAAAATATTTTTAACTTACCATTTTTTTTAAAAAAATTATCATTGATAATGTATTTGTACTGAATGAATTTTGCAATATATAACATCTCATTTGTGAAAATGCCTTGTAACCTTTAAATATGATCACGTGGTTTCATTATACTGTTTCCCAACAGGATAAGTCAAGATTTTAGTAAACAACATAAATCAGCATTAAGCCCTCTACAATTCATAAAATAATTGCAAAACCCCCTCACTTACAGCTAGAAACCAATTAAGCGTTTGTTCTCAGAAACGGTAAATATATAAAGTCTCTATTTTTTGTAAGTGTGCGCTTGTTTCAGCGCAAACCGTGAGCATGTTCTCGTTTGGACAAAAGGGTGCAGGGTAAAATGGAGTGATCTGTAATTTCTGTAATCAATGAGGAAAAAGCCAACCCTTTTTTTTGACTGTAGAAAATGCAGTTAGTGGAAGATATCTTTCTGCTGGATTTTTGTCCCAGAAAAAATACTGAAAATCTTTTCTGAAATACTCTGAGGATATTTCTTACATATGACTCTTGGCAAAATAGATACCTTTTAAATCTATACGTGAGAAAGTTCACCCTGTAGGGAGTAAACGGTATGATTTTAATTTTTTAACTTTGTTTATTCAACACTTTTCTGTGCTTGAAGCCAGATAGTCTGAATTGTCTCTTAAGGTATTAGTCTCTTTAGGGATGGTATTGGTAATGTTTGTACCCTGCTCCATAGCTCCCTTAAAAAAGCCTTCTTGGGGGTATAGAGTGAAATAATTGGAATTTGTCAAATATGATGATTTTGTAGGAAAATTTTTTGAGAATTTTTTTTTTTAATTTCTACAACTTTCAAAAAAAATATTTCAGGGTTAAACCAAGTTTTCACTTTAATTTTTTTTTTTAAAGCCAAACCTTTTTCCATTTCACATTTTAGGAAAGTAGTTTTTTGTTTTAAAGACTCTTTAAAAGTGTTTTATGGGTTTTTTGGGACAGCTCAGCCACTTTTCAAAAGCTAGTTGCTATGGGAGTGACCAGAACCTAGTAGCTATGGGAGTAAACAGCAACCGTGAACTTCCTAGGTTTCTGCAGAAACCCCCATACTTGTGCTGACATTTTGTCTAAAATGAATGTGAATAATTGATGTTTTTAGAAGTATTTTCTTCCATTTACTTCTGTGATGTTTGATAACGTGCACTTTTGTAGGTGTCTCCTTCAGCTGGTACATTTAAGGTCATCTCTCTTGTTCTCTCATTAAAAATCTTGTAGACACTTATTTTTTAAAATCAATCTTTGAGCCCACAGGTGTTTATGCAGGACACACAGAGCTGCATTCTGTAGCTTTGATTTTCGGGAAACAAAGCTTTGTTAGAGTTTTTCCTAGAATTTACCATATTGCACTTTAGAAGCATTTTCCTAGTTAAAAGTAGAAATCATTTTACTGAGGCCTAGAGGAAGGCTAGAAGATACCCTATCTTTATTTGGCTAAGTGTTCCAAATAGATTTCTTACTTATTGCCCAACTTTTCTATCACATAGATTCAGTACAGCATATGAGGTGTTTTAGAACTCTAAAGTAAACGTCTGCGTAACAGAAACTGAAATTTTTGTCTTTCTGAATGGTTTTTTTTTTTCATGCAGAATCTTTACCCTGACTCATATAATTGTTTTGTCGGAAGATGTTATTCACTGTTTTGAGACCAAATTCTGCTCTGCAGACACCCTCTCTATTCCTACTCAGATGAAAAGAATCTGGATGGCTGAACAAGTACCCCCAGAAGCAGATCTTAGTATTTCTGCCTTTAGTTGGTGGGAAGTATTCAACATGAGAAGGGAAAAGGCACAGCCCATGTCTTGACAGAGTTCAGTCATTCAGCATTATAATTATGCAGGGCTCCTGAAAAGTGTTTTCATTTGCTCTCTGAGAACATGAAGTGCTCTAGCTGCAAAAGTGTGTTTATTTTCTTTGGATTTTGATTTTCTTAAAGCTGCTCAACAGACAAATGGTTATTGTTCATTTGCACATGCCTAATTAAACAGGTAGAACTTCTGGAAAATATATTGGGAAATACGGTTTTTAAAAAGTGAGAATAAAAAGTACTCTCTGTGCTGACAACTTTGAATATTTGTTTTCCTCTAAACAACTAATGAATTAAAATAAATCTGACTGAAGCTCCTTGCTGTTTGTCCATGAGCCTATCGTGAGCTTTGCAGGCAGCCTCCCCGATCACAGTTCTAGGTGATACGTTTCGTATGTTACAGTGCCATTTCTGTATTTCAGTGATAAAACTTTTGTTACAAGCTCTGTAGTTTCATGGGAATGACTGTAGTCTGTTCCTATCCCCATAGTTCATGTGTCATTGCCAAAAAGCCAGCGTGGCTACTCTTGTTTATTGGAGGACAGTTTCAGCTGAGCAGGCCTTGCTCTTTGGTTTCGCATTGTTCTGAGTCCTTCTGAAACCCAGTTACTCATCCACCTTTCCCCACCTAATTTCTGCAAATTATTGGAAAAAATACAATGTCACGGGTTCCTGCTTGCTGCCATTACACATTTCTCTGCATCTTTTACACTTCTCTGAATCTGACAGCATATCAGTCAGTGATATGATATATCAGTGATAGATCACCCTGACTCTACAGAATGCATTACAAGGCTGAGCAAAATCTAGAGCTGAGAGTTGTCTCTGTTTTTTTTTAAATTTATTACAGCTTGCAATATAATGAGAGTTTCAAATGAGGGATAAAAGTTGAATTAAAGAGAGTAAAATTAACATAACAAAAATTAAATCACAATGTGTTCTGTTAATCCTTATAATTTAATTTTAATTTTATTTTGTAAAAGCCTCAGTTGTCACTTTCTGGATTTTGATTACCTCTTCAAGGAAGAACATTAAATTCATTTTCTTCCTTACATGTTATGTATTTTCTTTCTTGGTATGCTGGGTGTTTTTTAGGTTAGTTAACCACTTCCACTTCATTTGAAGCAATTAATATTTTCACATTTGTGGGATTTGATGTTCTTTCAGCAGAAAATCTGTTAGAATAGTGTTGTCC
Organism: Cephalopterus ornatus; assembly: GCA_013396775.1. Taxonomy (NCBI): domain Eukaryota; kingdom Metazoa; phylum Chordata; class Aves; order Passeriformes; family Cotingidae; genus Cephalopterus; species Cephalopterus ornatus. Next base: position 126,894 of record VZRE01003095.1, read on the forward strand.
CTTGTATAGATAACAGACACAGCATCCCTTACGTACAAACCCCCACACTTTTCCTTCAGTGGCATAAATATACAATACAGATAACTTTATCAGTTTGGATTTTTCCTCATATATTTTTATTTTGGATCTTCTAAATTATATAGGTTTCTATGTCTCATCTTATCTTCGCTCTCAGACACCCGTGTAAACGACTCCCATACATACCCTTCTTTGTGTACCTCGGTTTCTCTTACTGTAGGACGTGGATCTTCAGTAAAAGACTGAAATAATAATAAAGCTGATGAACATTTTCGCTGTACAGTTTAATGAGATTTCTGTATCTCCCTTTGTCATCATTTCACAATGATGATAAAAAAGTTTCACTTGAGTACACACAGTCTTGAAAAAGCCTGCCTGACTTATATTTTGGCTGGTTAAGGACTTTCATGAGAGGCAGGAAGGACTAAGCATTTCAATTTCATTTCTTAGCATTCTGCTCTGAAATCCTGGTATTTCTGAAGCCAAAAGGAAGCTGGTAGGTATTTACCACTAATAGTAAAGGTAGTCATCACTCACCTGTGGGAAAAAAAAGGGGGAGACTATTCTTTTAATTTTATGCATATTCTGTGATAGTTGTGTTCATAGGATGAACAAAATTCAAGTGTTTGTACTGGGAATGGCTGCTGGAATGCAGATTCCTTCCTCTTTTTGGAAGTTTAATTGCATCAAATGTGCTCACAATGACTTCTGCTCTCATTGTAGCAGTGCTACGTACATCAAGGAATTAGAGCCTCTGTCTTTCATGGTCTTATCAAAAGGTGAGGAGGGGAACAAGAAAAATACATCAATGAATTTCTCTGCTGACTGAGAATGCTGCTTTTTGGTTGTTTTACACATTAGAGAGGGGAATCACCAAGCACCGCGCAAAAGATCAGAAATTGTAATTTCTACAAAGTGGTATTAGATACATAAATCTTCTGAAAGACAGATACCTTTGGGATATCGCAGGCTATAGACTTCTGTGTAATCCATTACCCATGCTGATATAAACCTTTGATTTGTGGGTTTAAACCTGAGGCGGAGTAACCTCATAAATATGCTAATCCACAGTAATCAAGAAAAGTGCTACTGCAAATACAAAATTTTTATTCTGCAGCTCCAAGAGCTTTATAGCATGCTCTACATTCATAACAATAAACTTTGGGAAATTACTCTCTTCATGTTTAAGAAAATGCTTTGCCCTTTTCTTGTCATCTCACAATGGGTTTTACACACATTATTTTGAATGGCATGATCTTTATGCAAAATTCAGGGCCTTTTCTAACCAAGTATTTGATTTCTAAAATGAACACAACATTGCATAAATTTTAAAAATTCAGCTTTTGTAACCTTATAAAAATTTTATTATAATTTTTATTGGGCTGGAGAGCAAGCAGTAGGTTAACTGGTGATTGTCTAGGAAAACCAGCTCTACTGTATATGTAAAAAGATAAAGACTGGGAGAATTTTGAAAAAAAAATCTTATCCTTTTTAGTAGCCCTTTTCCCATGTCTGTTATGTGTATTTCTGCACATACACATGAATGTTGTGTAACGCCATGACCATCATATGAAGTTCTACAGTTATTCAAACAACTTTAATACAAATACAGTGTAAATTTGTTTATTTATCTAGGAAACATGAAAATTATCTTCCACGCAGGAAAGAAAATAGGACATTTTTCCTGTTTATAAACTTTAGAAGACAAGACTTCTGCCTTTCTATGGGAGTGCAATTTCTATATTGTACTAAGAAATCCTCCCTGAATGCTATACATGAAAAAACAGTTGTGGTTAAAAACCACTCTTTTCAAGACATAAACAGAAATTTTCTTCAGTTGATATTTAAGTTTTGCAATACTAATGTTTACTTTGTAGATTTTGAGTAATCTTATTTCTAGTCTTTGTCTAAGAAAAATTGAGTTGCTTTTAAAATGGAGGGGAAAAAACCCCCGTCGGTTCTGAAATAATTTATTTAATTAGTTCTTATGAAATACCTGTCAAAAATTATTAGTTTCTAGTTTCTGTGATCAGTAATTATGATTTTCTTAGGTGCCTGAAAGATTGAAATGTAAACACTGCTAATCTGAGCAATATAGTGTTTTCCAGGGTGTTAAGTTTGTTGTAATGCAGATGTATATCCTTGCATATGTGTCTGATTTTTTTATTAATATAAATTCAGGGTTGATTTTTTTTGGTGACCTGACACAAAAACAACTCATTCACTCTTCACAAAATGAGATTATATTTTGATTTTAGGTTTAAATTAATAGGTTTAAATAGGTGACATTTTGTAGAAACAAGGCTTCTCTTAGCCTCTTTGAAATCAAGGAGTAGTTCAATACATACTCACTTTAAAATCCCTTAGACATTTTAACATGAATCTCAGGTATTCTTTTAAGTACATTTGGTTTGGTTCAGTACCACCAATTAGATTTCTGTACATGTACTTTCCACAGGTTGCTCCTGCCCAATCTGTAAACATTTCCATTCAAAAAATGTAGATGAATTGCTTTGATGCCAACCTTCATGGACTGTGCAAGCTAAGGAACACAGCAGCCTATCCTTGCAGAATTTTCAGTCCTTATGTGGTGGTGGTAGGTGCACATGATGCTGCAAAAGGATTCCCTGAGTCAGGGCTAAGTGAAAGCTGGTTCCATGTTGGTGTGTCAAGTGTCGGTGAATTGGCTCAGTCCAAATCAGGCATTGCAGAGGGTTTTTTTTAGCTGCCCTTACAGGAGCTTGGGACAACACAGCTTGGTGGCTTTTTTTGTCTGTGCCTGCAGTGTTCTGCCCAAGGTTCACTAGAGAGAGCTGAGGTCTTTTGCAGTGCTAAGTGGTGTGTACTGGAAATTTGTATTTCCGGAATTCTAGAGACTTTGTTTTTAGCTCTTGCTGTGGGAAGAGTTCTGAGCCACCCTCTGTACTTTACAATAACTGCTGTGAAGTGACCCTTTCGCCTCAGCGAGATATTCTGAGATTCATCAGACAACTTTATAAAGTTAAATATACCCTGTCACAGTAGCATTAATTCTTTGAGTCCAATTTCATCCTCCAGGAAATTTCTTGTTTAACAATCTATGTGGATTCCTTAAAATATATAATTCAAATACATATCCCTGCCCACCAATAATTATAGAAATGTGACTTAAAAATTGGCTGTTTAGTGGTAATGGCTAGGCATTTTCCTGAATCTAAGAACTCTGGAAGAAATCCAAATTGCGTCATCAACTGCAGCCACAGTTTGACAGAGCAATATGATAGTACTGTGCCAGCACCAGCAGATTTAAACTTGCCCTGCTAATTCAATTTTGACATTTATGAAAACATCATATGGGTCTTTTGCATTTGACGATGTATCCTTTAGACTCTGCTGTGAGAGGAGAAGAGATAGCACTTTAGTTTCGCTTTTTTAATGTGATATTTTTTATTGAACCATTTTTCCTCAGAAATGTATGACACTTTGTGGAGTGAAATTAATCTGTGTGAGCAACTGGTTGGTGTAGAATCACAAACAATATATGAAGTTAGAGATTTTCTGTGTTTATTTTTTGAATAAATATAATTTGCAGTTTTGACTTATTATGGCATCCTAGAGCCTTGGTAGTTTTCCAGTTGTTTGAATAGGATTTTCTATTAAGGGCAGGGATTCCTGATGTTTTTCAAGCTCATTGATCGTGCTACACTAAATGTGAATGAAGGTATTACTGCACAGCACCCAGTTAGTTTCTCAGACTCTTTAGATATAATATCACCAGCCTGTGCTTGAGCTAATTTAGGTTTGACAGGAAAAAAAATCTAAATTACATTGTACAAATGGAAATTGTTTTTCTGAACAGGGGTGAATCATGAAGGGTCTTGAACAAAGGCATGTTTGGACATGACTTATAAGGGTAGCACTGTAAGTCAGAGGACCATGGAATTTTTTTAAGAGAGTTGAAGATGAGCCTGCAGTTGTCAGCATCGAGAAACAGAGAGGGATCAAGAGTCCATTTTACTTCAAAGACTGGCAACATTAGATGTGTTTTGTTTATCAGAAGACCAAGATGCTTGATGTTGAGGGGGAGAGGTTTGATATGTCAAATGGTACATCTTTGATTTAGGATGACCTTAGGAAATTTGCAGATTGGTGCACAGAAACCCCACACAGTCTGACAAGAAGTGCAAAGTCCTAAACATGGTGGAATTAGCAAACATCAATTTGAATATTATAATATGCTCTGATTCCTGTTCAGGCAACACCCAAGTGTGGGGCCTCATTAAGAGAAAATTACCCTCTTTTACTCAGCACTGGTGGGGCTGGATGAGGAATGAGACTCCAGGTTTTGGGTCCCAGTTAGGGTGTTAGAGAAGGTATAGAGAAGCTGAGAGGGTCCAGTAGAAATGCCACAGAGATTTTTAGGGGCCTGAAGCATACAGGCTGGATTGAAGCTGTGGAGTTTGGGCATGTTTAGTCTGGCAAAGAGACTCCAGCAGTAGGCTACAATTGCTTGTGAAGTAGTTACAGAGGTGGTGAAGCCAAGTTCTTCTCAGTATAGTTGCAGGCAGTAGAACAAGGGGGAGTGGAATCTGCACCTTGGGGGATTCAGACTGAACATTAGAAAAAATTCATTGTATTAGCAATGCTCAATTGAAGCAAGTTTCCTGGAGTGGCTGTGGAGTATTCACTCTTGGAGGTTTTCAAAACTTACCTGGAAAAAGACACTGTTGACCTGATCTGATGCTGACGGTATCCTGGCTTTGAGTAGGAAGTTGAGCAACATGAACTTGCGATGTTTCTTCCAGTCCACAGTTCTGTGACTCTGTGATGATAACGTGTAAGAGCACACTCCGTAACAGGTGCAGCTATCCTAATGCAAAACTCCTTAATTTATCAAGTCGTAATAAGATGTCAGAGGAAGTCATAACAAGAAAGCTGAAACCTGGTGTTGAAAGGAAAATTCAATTCTAGCAAGTGACAGAAATGGCTTTTCCTTAATGTAGTTTGACGAACAAAACCGTATCGTCATGCAATGCTTCTCTTTGTAGTAGAATTTAATCATTCAACTCCGTCTGACAAATTCTCTCACTTCATTCCCTTCACTTCTGTATCTTATTTTCCTGCCTGTCCATTTAATCTAGCCAGGCTTTTAAAAACCAGAGTTTTGGAAGATGTTGTCTAGAAATCTGCTGTTTCGTGCAGTTTTAGGAGATCTCAATCCTGTAAAGATTTATGCCTAAAATAACTTTGCAGTACTATAGGTCTTTGTGTCAATTGCTTTTAATCTTTTTTTTTTTAAATCTAATTTTGAAACATATAATTTCTCTCTCATCTATGTATTTTAATTTTCTTTCATTCTTTCATTGACTCTAATATTCAATATTTCAATTTCTTAATAATGTCCACATTAATCTTTATGAAAATGTAAAATTTTTTGCATACTGAATAAAACTGTAAGTTAGATAATGGTTCCCCTCCCCCAGATTTTCTCCTTCCCTTCTTGGAGGTTCTTAAGTGAGGATTTCTCTGTGTGGTATGTATTTGTTCTTATGTGTACACAAACACAAAATTAAATAAAGAAGTGAAATAGTGGTGTGTGCATATTGAATTTAATAGGCAGAGTGCCTATTAGGTAGGAAAAAAACATCAGCTGTTATAACCTTCTTTAGGAATGTCTTTCATCTCACTTGAATACAAAACTAGATTGTCTTTCAGCCTCTCATGACTCCGAATAGTGGAAATAATATCCTGTAATTATTACATTGTTTAAGAAATGAAGGGGTGGGTATTTGGATAATCTAGTGTATGCCATCATGAGAGACAGGACTTCAGCATGCAGAGATAATTTGTGGAAGCTGTTTATCAAATCTGGATGTGAAGGCTGTGATTCTGAGTCTGATTTTATTTGTTATCTTTCATTTTCTATTTATGTTATCAGTATGAACGTTTTGTTATCACTAAATCTTATCATCTGGGAGGACTGTTTGTCAACATCAAACTAAATTCTTTGCAGGCATCAACACAGTAGAGAGCAGTAGGATTCTGCTAGCAGGCACTTAGCTCCATATTGCTTTTCAGATCATTTAATCCCAACAAGAAGAAATGATTTATTTTGCCTGTTTTGTCATTACGATGTTTTACAGAAACACCCAATCAGTACTTACAAACGACGGGACAAATTTATTTCACCAAAAATTATTTATATTCTAAGTTTGGCATTAGATCTATAGTCAAACCCAATCACAGACTCCCTGCGTTGTTAGCAGAGAGAAATGGCAGCTCCATAGGGTAATTCCTTACAAGTTATGAGAGTCCTACATCTATTTTAGAGTCACTCATGGGAAATGCCTTCCCATCTCTGATGATTCTTGTAAGCTAGCTGACTAATTTTGACTAGGGTCACACATTTGACTAGATTTGACATACTCCATATGACAAAATTCAGATAAATTTTCTTCAAAATTTCTTTTTCAAGTTCTAGGAAAGCCAATATATAAAATAAATATGTGGCCTTTTTAGCCTCCATGTGTTTAATGTTTCCCTTATTTAGACAAAAGTAATTTGTTGATAAATTTGTCCTTTTCTTATCATGTTTTCTTGGAATTTCTGTTTTCTGAGGGTAAAGAAATGCATTTTGTGCTTTGCCTGTTAAATATTTCTTTTGGGAGACTTACAGTTTCCTACAATCTGTCTTTCACTTGTGCAGGTCACTCTTCATAGTTAAAGCCTTACGTGAAAGAAGAGTCAGTACCATTTTTTACTCTCTCTAAAAATATAAATGTACTTATGATTGTACTTATATTTAAACAAAAAATCAAAGTAACTTACCTTTTCCTTTGAAGTATTGATTATTCAGTAATCATGTATTTACTGAGTTTAAAGATATCCTTAGGTCTCATCCCACCCTACCAAATTTATTATGTAGTACATAATGTCTTAAAAATAGCTTATGCTTAGGTCTCTGCAGTCATATTTCTAAACTTCACTTCATACAACAAAAGGTAAGTGTGAAAATTTTTTATGTATTTAAATTTTCTAACATCCCATTTCCAAATTTGCACAGCCTTGAAACTTTTGTATTTTCCTTATAAAAAAGATATACACAAAAATGTTCCCGTCGACACAAATATTTTTCCACAAATATTTTCCTCAGCTGACTTCTGTATTTTTTGTCTAGTGTTGCCTCAGTCAAAAAGTGTACCTCAAGACAATATACATGATAGACAATAAAATATGTTAGCCTTTATGTTCAGTCAATATCCATTTCTTCTGATTCAGTACATAGATAGTACCGGTGTGGGAGTATATAATAGTTTTATCCAAGAAGAAATTAAATTATGGGTTTGATGATACCAAAGGAAGTAATAATTCTGCAGGGTTTAAGTATGCATAATCAACACAGTCCAGGCAGTTTAGTTTGGGTTATGTCTGACCTTATTGCATTATGTTTCCAGGTTTAATAATTAGGCCTTCTACTAGAGTTTTACCATGTATTTATTTTAGTTTCTCTTATTTGTTCATTCTTAATTTATTAACAGTGGAAGATGAAAGAATTGTATTAACGGAAGTATTCGTTCATTGTTTGAGAGTGTGAGCAGGTAGAACTTTAGTGGGTAATGCCATGAAATGGAGCATATTGTGTACAGTATTTGAATATATGAAACTTTTCATGGATTAGCTTCCTGTTTACTGCAAATGTGGAATTTTGATTTAGTGAACTCCACTTGTGCTTAGTTTTCCCTTTCTTTTTCCTTTTGCATGATTGGTTTCATTAGAATTGCAGACTCAGCTTCTTGACAGCTATTCTTTTAAACTAAATCTCAAAATTCTGAGGGCAGACTTACTATTTCCATATGAAAGATGTCCCTGAGTTAGACTTCCAAGATTTTCTCATTTTTGTTGTGGAACAGATCTTGACCTATTGTTCTGTAGGACTCTATTATTGCTGCATGTGATAGTCAAGGTGAACATGAACTGGAGCAATGGCAAAAAAAATGAATCTATCCCTGCAGACATTAACTTCTGAAGTTGGAAAAATCTCAGTATTCAAAAGTTGTTCCTGTTTCCATAGACCTATTCCATTCATCATTATTCAGTATAAAGTGTATTTCCCACATCATGCATGTAACCAAAACATGAAAAATTAAGAAATACTTTGCTTTGAAACGTTGGTTGCAATGAATCCCTGTGTGCAGTGCTCTCTGGCATATTCTGCTGGCTGGCTGACTTTTGAATCCTTAATTGGTGTAAAAGATTTGCCAGCAGTCACAATGCTTTGTCTTCCTATTAGATCACGTCACATAAAGAATGTTGATTTGATTGTTTTTTCAAAATTATACTTTTCAAAGACTTAAACATGGCAGAGAAAAAAAGATGGAAATATCTTTTCCGTGTTGGAAAAATCCTCACTCTTCATTTATCACTCATTAACTTTTTCTTCATATACATTTCTATCTCTTAAGACTGTGAGCTGGAACCTATACATAACGCATTTGGCTTTGTAATCTTTTCATTTTGTCTCGGAGTTTTTATGACTGGCTTTTAGAGTCTATATTTACTCTGTATATTGGTGTTACTTTGAGCTAAAGGAATACAAGCATAGTTCACTATAGGATTGTACATGAAAATTAGATTTTAATATTTAATAACAACAACAACAACAAACCAACAATAATAATAGTTCATAATCATTTTCAGATCATCCAGATAAAAATCCAAGCAGAAATGTTGATAGAAAAAACACCATTGACAACACTGTTCCTAAAAGTTAAAATAGCGAGACAGTTTTTGTAGACTGAAGTTTGTATCTTTTATTAAGCCAGGTGGATACCTGGAAAAGTTAAACTTTCAGACACACAAGCTCTTCTTCATCTATGATACAGAAGCATCAGACTTTAAAGTTAAATCCAAGTTGAAAGCAATAGCTCAGAGTTTAATTATAGAGCATTTTTCATAAAACACTGCAGTTCTTACCTCTAGGTCCTGCTCTTCACAACTCCTGTACAAGATGAACCTTGAGTCTAGGATACAAAAAGTCTTGGCTTTAGCAGAAACATTACCTTTATGCCACATTATAGGTTCCATGCACATGCTTATCCCTTCATGTTTCACAGGTTATAAGCTATCTATCACTCTTTTTCGTTACAACTTGTTTACCTTATCAACTCTTCTTCCTCCCTCACCCTTCCACCCTACTCCACACAAGAAAACCACATGAGAAAGATCTATGATCTAATATACTAAAATAAGCAATCTTCCCAACTTCTTTTTTGGTCTGAACTCCTCTGTTCTGAGCATGAAAAGAGCTTGCATGCTCAAGAGATTTGGCTGATTTTGATCTTGTGGAAAAAATACTGATGCATGCAACTCATTCTTATTATCACAGATCCTCATAGCTGGAGTTTCAGCACTATTAGAACATTCCAAACTACCCCACAAAATTTTCTCTTGTCAATTGCTCAAGGTAGAGATCTTCAAATCATAGGATAGCTTTAATTCTTGGTGAAGGTGACTCACAAATGAAGGGAAAACTCTAACAACTTCTAGGTTTTTTTTCTGTGAACCAGGTGTTGAGATTAGACTTTGCCCTACTGGAGTACAAAGCTGGAATTTCTAAGTTCTGTGATGTTTTAATTTCAGTAAATTCACTATAGCTTGATACTCTAATAATCAGATGCTTGTAGTTTTTTAACAGCAAGTGACAAAACTTGAGCTATAAATCAACTGGCATCAGTTATTCCAGAGACATCCAAATATTGTAACCAATTTATAAGGAAAAGAAAATTAAGCCACGTTATGAAATCACACTAAAGATTTTTTTTTTTTTTCATATTTTGTAGCCCTCAGAGTATTATTCCTTTTTTTGGGAGGTACAGTTTTGGATGACATTATTGTGAAAATAATAACTTCTGATTCGCCTTAATATTTATAGTTAATTTATTCCTCTTTGCTGTCAATTGCAGAGTATTTAAGAAAAATAAACATCCATTTTGTAGATTTCTGCAATACCTGTCATTATTTGTGCTTTAAAACAACAATTTTTCTGTACCAGTATTGGATTGTAAAGTCAATGAAAGCTTTGACCTATAGACAAACAGGGAAAAGAACTTCAACTGTTGTTGTTGATGAGAAGTTTTCTGGTGGTTCCTGTAAAGGTGAGAAAATTGAAAATATTTATGATAGATGGCTGCCTATTAGCTTGGCTTTGAACAGAAACAGAGATCACGGGCAGTTACTGAAATATCTCTGCACCTCTACCCATTTCTGTAGCTGCCACATTAATGTCTGTCCTAACTTTTCTTTTAGAAATCTAATGCTAGTGAACAAAAGAATTAGAATTTACACCTGAAGCTGTATTTCAAGTAATGTTTTATGGTATCATAGGTAACCCTACTCCCATTTTTCAGTGTTAAAGCAGAAGTGTTGTTCCTCTTTCTTCAAGGGAAGTAGTTTTATGCTGGAAATTCTGTGTTAAGTCCTTTTCCATAAGAAATTACATTCCACATGGCACTTGGTTCTATTCTATAGGAAATGATGGAAAGGATATTTATCTTCATTTATAAGAGAAGATAGAGTTACTATTTTTGGGATCCACAAGCTTTTTAGATATTTTGAGGAAACTGAAGGCTACTTAGGCATGATAAAAATTAACAAAGGAGATATTTGTCTTCAGTATCTCTTAAGTCCAAAGTGAAAACCTGGGGTTGAAATAATTTTCCTTGTCTTGTCCCTTATCTATGTAGGCACAAGCAAAAAAGACAATAACATTCATATCTATATGAAAACCTCATGGAAATAAATCTTTTTAATTGTATTCTGTTTCTTTGTATCAGTCTTAGGGTCCTCATTTTTGCTTGCTTCTTTGTGATCCACTTAAAATATGTATTCTTTTTGGTAATATTCTGTGTTGAAATTAGTCTAAGATGCATGGTACTGCTTCTTCAGAAAATGCTGTAGTTCATCTTTTGAACATAAACTCTAATGCAATTATTAGAAGATGTCTGATTAAAATTAGAAATTACTTCTGGGATGGAACTTTATATTTAACCGTGGTTTTGCTTTAAAGTAGGAGTACTTTTAAGAAAATCCCATATAACCAAACAAGCAAGTTTTACAAACAGGTTTTCTTCCATAGGTTTGCAAACATGAATTCCAGCAAAAGAACATTGCAATTATCTTGAGTAGATGATTAGATTAACAGAAGTTGGAAAATGTAAAATCATTCCTTCTGTGTCCTTTTTTGTGCAAAAATGATCCATCCCATCTTGAGTTTTGGAATATGCAAGTAATTTAATCGTTAACAGGTATATAAAATCAGTATTTGCTGTGTGTTGAAAAAGGGAAATTAAGGCACTGTAGTCTCTTAGAAGAATTTGAGGTAAAACTTTCCGGATATGATTGTGATCAGGTGGTGGCTTTTGATTGCAGACTTTCCCTTGACTGTAGTTGTTTCCAGACTCACAGATGCTGTTAAGGAATTCTGGCACTTTGAATGAAAATAATTGAAGTAGAGCAAAATCTAAATGGTCCTTCAACAAGGAGCTTCTTAACGAGTCACAAAAGGCGAACTCTGTGAAAACTGTGGATGTTTTTTTCTCCTTGTGTTAGTTCATTATCTGAAGTATGGTACTTGTAAAAAACATTCTGGAAACACCAGCAGTTGAGTTGAACACTGCCTAGTATTGGAAGGAAATCCATCCTGCATTTAAAATAAAAAACTGAGTTTGGAAAGCTTTTGTTTTTCATACAAGGTATACTTAAACAATTGCTTATGTTTTGTATGTATTTTTTACTGGGCCAAAGAAATCTCTAGTCTTTTGTCAGATGTTATCTTTTCTGCATAAAATAAAGGTTACGTTGCCGTTAACAAGTATTTTGACAATTTTGTTCACTTTGTAATTTCTCTTCAACTTTTTCGTATTTTTACTCCCTAATTTCTCTTCATTTTGGTACAGTATTCATCATGAGAGTAGCCTAAGTTAACATTTCTGAGAATTTAAAATTTCTGCTTATATTGGATAAATATGAAAACATTTGTTGATTAAACTCAAGTACTGAGTCAGATTTTTTTTCTCTCTCCTGCTTAATTCCTAAATGTTACTCAGCTTCTTGTCTTCCCACAGGATCCCAGGCCAGAATGTAGATTTTGCTCTTATTCAAGCACAGCAATTTACTTAACCTATGCACATCTAGGCACATATCCTCTCTAGAGAGAAGAGAGATGATAGCGCTCTGGGAGTTTAATATGCTAAATAATACTCTGATTCCTTTATGAAGTGCTTTCATGATATTTAGGGCTGAGAAATCTGAAATATTCGCTTCCTGTACTGAATTCCAGAGCTTCTAAAATTTGTTTGATTGCTTGGAATTGTGGAATTAGCAAAGAGAAAGGGGAAATTACATTTCAGAGATGTGTTTGAGTGATGGTGCTCCCTATGCCTTATTCTGAAATGATTCTGTTTACGTACTGTTCCTTCCTTAATCTTTTAAGTATTCTGATCTATGTTTAGCTGTGTTTTGCTGGCACAAGGCACAGTAACACCATTATAATACTGAAGTTTACATTTCAGCTTTGCTCTAAAATAAAAAGAAAGGAAAAAAAAGTAGATTTTTGAGTATCACGAGGTATCATTTCACGTCAGCTGTGAAAGAGAATCAGAGTAATTTGGTGTAATTACTAGTCAAGATCAGATCTTAAATGCACAAAGATCTCTAAAAACAACAATTACTTGAACAGACTGTGAATATAGTTAGATAAACATTTTGTACAATTCAAAGTAGAAGATTCTGTATGTCTTCATTTTGATAATTATAGACTGAAAAACTGAGCAAGGCAGGGACTTATGGGTATTTGTAGATATAACTTAAATATTAAGTACTGTTCTTAACATTAGCAAAAAGTGGTTATAATAATAATTATAGGCTGTATTGCATGCAAGTGTGAATGTCTGCTTGTATATGCTCTCTTAGAGATAATTCTTAAATCTTCATGAAAAATTACAGCAAGGAGCTGAACTAATGCATGCTCTGGTGAGGCTCTAAGAATGTAGCCCAAAAGAATATTTATTACTTTGTCTTTAAAGTAATTTGCTTTGAAACTGGTTTTTTATGCACCAGATTAATCTTTTTTTATTAAGTTAAAACTTGCATTGATTTTAATATTATGCAATTAAAATATTTAAAATTTATTAATTTTAAGCACTGTATGTTTTTTGTCTTCTGTAAAACCTTCTTTCAGTGTTGTTATTAAAGTTTAAAATGGTGATAGTCAAAACAGTTGACTATAAAGAAGAAAATTTATAACAATATTATTTCTTAATATTTTGCATATTGTTTTTATATGTTTTTATATTGTTTTTATTGTTCATTAAGCAGATATTTCTATTAACTTCAGTAAAATTACTATATTCCATTGTTTGTATTTTGACACCAGCAGAGATATGGGGATTAGTTGCTCATCTCACTTTATGATAAATGCAGGTGTGTGCATGCTAGACTGAGATTACCTTGAAACTAACCATCCACAGAGCCATAAAATCCAAAAAAGAGCTGTTGAGTCTGAAAATGTTGTAATTTACTTCTATTTTATTTGCAGATTGCCTTCTCACAGCACAATACTATCATGGATCTGGTGCAGTTCTTTGTCACCTTCTTCAGGTAAATTGCTTTTCTTGTCTTCTGACTGAAATCGTGCTCATTCTTGACCATCAAACCTGTATCTTAACCAGCCTCTGAATCTTGAGAAGTGCCTGAAAGGAAGCCTTCAAGCTGTGTGCCCTAATTTGCACCAGTGGAGGATCCAGGCCATTGCCTTGTAACTACAGGCAGCTGCTGAAATCTTTCCTGTATTTCATATTCAGTGGTACAGTCTTGACATTTCATAAAGATTTGTGCTATATATTACAGTGATTAAGAGAAGCCAGCTAAACTCAAATAAGTCATTTTTGTGTGTGACTCTTTTATAAACACTTTAAAAGAATTATTGAAAATTATGGCTCTGTTCAATAGCTTGTTATTTTTAATAAAGCACACCAAATCACTACTAATGCTTTCATGTGTTAGAGATTAATCGTGAAAGGCAGTAGGTGATGCCTGAGATTTGGTTGTGACAGCGATGTAGGAATGGGCTTCAACTGCAAATAAACAACTATTCTGGGATCTGAACAAAACTCCACTGAAAGACTTCTTGAAAGTTCAACTGTCTTATAAAATGTCACAAACTTGAATATACATGGATTAGTTACAGTGCTTTGAAATCTCACTGTGAAGATATTCCCCAATAACCATGAAGCGTACACAAAATGTGAACAGTGACAAATACGTTCATCAAACTTTCTGTATTTCTAGAACCACCATGCCTTTATTTCACAAGATCACAGTACAGCTTTTCTGTTTACTTCAGTCACTGTGCTCTGAGGAACTGTACCTGATGAATCAGACTCTTAAATACTGTGAACAGACCAAATTCTGTTTACTGCTGTCACCAAAATGCGCACAGAAATGAGCAGAGCCTGAAGTTTTCTGTGCCAAATATATTGGCTAATGGAGAAGGGTTTAGCAGCTGATGTGAAATACCCCATTTTTCCTCATTCACCAAAAACAGAGCAATAAAATGCTGATTGCGTAAAGGTGAGTCTAGTAGTGTTTGGGATTTTAAGTGTTTGATTGTTGGGGCTTTTTGTGTTTGGGGTTTTTTCCTCATTTTTTTCTGGGAGGCCAGCAAGATTTAAAATATTATACAAACCTTAAGATTACAAACTCATCTAGAAGAAAGCAAAGTCTGTCCAAGTATGACAGAACAGATGGACCCCATCACAAACAGCAGAGGTAGACTAAAAGTGGTTTGTTTGTGCTCTGTGCCCTAATGCAGCCTTAGAAAAGGTAAACTACAGGCTCTTTGGTGGGGAAGCCATCTCTATGGATACAGTGCACACTCTCCTGGTGTGATGGTCTATCTCATGTGGCTTGTTCTGCGTAAATGCAAACTCCTCACGATCCTGATGAAGGAGGAGATCTCTCTGCCTGAACAGTGAGCTAATTGGAAACCAAGGCAAATATAATCCCCCTTAGAGAGAGAAAGAGTGTAGGATAACTGTCAGCTACCCTACCACTGCATTTGACTCAGCCCCAGTCTAATCACCTAACCAAGGCCTTCAGCTGGCACTCAGTTCAATAGGGCCTTGGAGCATGATGTTAATAATCCACCTTTGGAACCTAGTTGCAGAAATTTGTAAAGGAATCAAGAAATGCCGTGAGTAGTGCATTGCAGTGATCCAAGCAAGGTACAAACCTTAATGTCAGGGCACCCTCCAAAAACATATATAAATCAGGCTAAGGTTTCATGGTTAGAATGAGAAATAGAGTGTTTGACAACAACAACAAAAAATTTAAAATATTGATGTAAGGTTGTATGGTACCCCTCTACATCTGAATTGGTATGAAGGCGTCTGTAGCGATAGGTAGAATGTCTAGGAGCTGGAGCTCTCATACTGTATTTTCTAAAAAAATATAGAAACAAAAAGAATAGCACAATTTGCAAAGCAGAACCTGAGAGGGGAAGGAAAGGGAGAGAAGATCTTGAGTTGGTTCTGATTTAAATGACTGCATGAAAAAAGTTACTAATTGCATTGCATTCCCAAGATTAGCTTGGGACTTTTGCTTGGCTGACTGGCTCTTTCCAAGACATCAGTGCCTTCTGTGTATCTTTTTTTCAGTGTTATGCCCGTGGACATGGGGTTTTCACAGGAGTTAAAGTGCATTGATTCTCTTATCACAGAACCAAACCAATCATGGGTAATATCCCAGTGACACTCCCAACTTATAACAGCTGTGAGCATGGGATCCTCATGGACAGCAGAGCTAGCAGTCAGTCAGTCAGTCCATGTAGATGCTCCAGAGAAGCAACCATGGGGTTGATTGTCACTGGACTATTAGTTGCAATGTGTTGTAAATAAATGTAGGGAAAGTACATAGTGTGCCCTTTACAGAAAACTGGAATGAAAAGTTTCCAATCCAGACACCATTAATACATTCAGTAGCCATTAAATTGGATGTTATTTCTACAGGATCGCTATTCTAAACAACCTGAAGAATATTTATGACTGAAAATCATAGCAATAGCTGATTTTTTTTTTTTTCACACTAGCGGACAAAGTTGTACCCAAAGGACATCATCTAAAAGTCCTCTCCATATTGGTTGATAATGTTTGAGCCCTTATCTGAAAATTTTGTTTCAAAGATTTGCAGTCTAAAAGAGTTATTTTAATAAGAGTTTGTTTGTTTCTGGTTTTGTGTGGTTTTAGTTTTGTTTGTTTGTAGGGGTTTGTTTTCCTTTGTTTACTGAGTAGGAATGCGATGTATTCTGACTGTGGCAAATTATGTTGGTAACAGTAATAACCCAGGTCATATTTACTAGGATTATTGATTGAGAAAATAATGGTGTTTAAAGATAATTTGAATGTGCTTGACAATAAACGTATTTCAACATGCTTTGATAAATATACATTTGCATTTCTCCTATCTAGTATTGTATTTCTCATGTTTCTGAGGATGTGACATAACGCTGTCCACCCTGGCTGCCTAACCAAAGCAGCAAATAGGTTAATTGGACAGGAACAGCTTTTCAACAACCATTCAAAAGTATAGTTTAAAACTGTTAAAATAGGTTGTGTGTTCCAAGCTAAAAGAAGAAATGGACATGCTACTGCTTGAATCAGAAACATCAAAATAACAAGCATTTTTAGAACTGTCCTGATGTATCAAGATGAACTATTTTTAAAGTATTGTTAGGTAAGAACTTTATTTAAAACTATACATAAACCCCAAACCTCTATGATTAGCTCTGCAATTAATGCTTGGTCTACCAAGATGCTGATATTCTATATACTAGAACAAAAAAGTTATAGAAGTAAAATTTATATTGAAAAAATAAGCAGAATATTCTTGAAGCTTTAGTGCTCCAGACCATGATATGAATAGTTAAAAACCCTACCTTATTTAATTTCATTCTTTCTCCTGGAAGGTTTCATTGTATCTACTGGTTCAAATGACTTTTTCTTTAGAGTAAAATTGCAATCAGTTATATAAGAGTAGGAACAGGTTCCTAACTGTCTTATAGAAAGTTTGGCATCTGTGTTGCTTTACTCGGTGCCTTGAAGACTTTTAGCTGTCACACAAATTGAGAAGTGTGTGACTTTTTTTTTTCCACCTGCTTTGAAGAAGTACAGATCTCATTAGGAAATTTCACAGGCAGCAAATGTGAATGATCATTCTTCTTACACTGAAGAAATGCGGTACCCACAGTTAAAGAAAGTCTGTTCCTATATTACCCTGATCAGTAAAACACTTAATATGCTAAAGTTTGGAGCTTTTTTTCCCTAAACTGTAAGTGGTAAAAACATTTTTAGTGTTTTCAAGTCTTACGTGAATATCTGATTTTAGCTGAGTAGGTGCCAGAATATTTTCTGACATTGCATAATGATATAAGAAGTAGCTTTATTTTCTGAGAACATTATTTATTTTTTTCTTTGGATCATATTTTATCGTGCATAAAAATTTACTGTTCAATAATTGTTATTTTTTATTATATATAATTCGAGTAAATCCAGAATCGAGAGCCAATAAACACTTGATTTCTTAACATGCCTTTAAATAAAATTTTAACAGTATAACAGAATTTATAACAGTGCTCATGCATTTCTTGGAAAATTATTTGTATTAATAATCTTAAGCAGGAGTTTTTGTAAGAAATGTGTTTTTAGCTCATAATCAGAAACCAGGCAAGCATGAAATCAGTGCAGATGACAAAGGTTAGCTGTTAATATACTCGTGGTAGGAAATTATATGCATCTGCGACTGTCATAACTACTTTTTAAAGCCTGTTTCAAATACATGCTACCAGCTATTAACTAATCAGCACTTTCTCTGAGCGTACATCCTTATCTCCCAGAACTATTCCTTCCAGTGTCTCTGGCACTTTGGGTGGAGCTGGCAACAGTGGATTTTACATCTGAATGGAGTACTGTACTTTAGTCACTTTTGTAACACATCTCCTTACTAGTATGAATTAAAGAATTGTAAATTTTTAATAAGTAGAGCACTGGTAAATAATATGGATAGTCTGAAAGTTTGTTTTCTGTATGCTTTTAGAAATTCCATAAAAAATTATGATCATTTAGGGTCACAGGTACATTCTTTGTAATAAATCTTTCTGTGAGCAGTGTGAGAGAAAACAATATTCAAAATATACCTAGTGTTTATTGGAGGAGAAGGAGATGGGCATTTAGGTAAGGACAAGCATGAGCTACAATAGGAATTTCAGCAGATACTGAAGAACCAGGTTTATTAACCCCGTATGTACGACTGTGTGCCTAAAAAACTTCTGAACAGTCTCTTCAGTTGTGCTTCCTGCAGTGGGACTGGTTGTTGCATTTCAGAGGGTTGTGTCAGAGCTCCTGAGAGCTTCAGAGCTTGAGTCTGCTCTTCTGGGTGTAAATTTGCGATGGGAGAATTCCTTCTCCCTACCAGCATTCTTTGCTCTGTATGCCTGGCTTCATGTTTTGTTTTTGTTAAAATGAAGGATGACAAATTAGTGCTAGATTTTGGCATGCTTATGTTCATGAGATCACATACTGATCTCCATAAGAAAGAAAAAACACAGTGCGTCAGGATCAGATCTCATCCACCATGGCTGTGTCCTCAGAAAATGTAGGAGACTTATAAATCTAAATTAGAATATTTTATGGTAACATGAGAATCAAGTCATCTTAGCAAAATGGATTTTTCATTTGGGGCTAGAATAAAATTGATTTTTACTCAGTGATGCATTAAACAGATTTCACCTCACTTAGAAGCAAATAGTTGTTTGGCTTCCACTGGGGCAAGCGCGTTTATACTGTGGTGGACAATCTTGAGTAAGGTTTCCTTTTTTTAAATGTTTGTTTTCAAATTTTGAATGTAGCTTTACGTCTTCCACTCTCTGAATCACGCAGAATCTTTGTCATCACTGTAGAGCTATTTGATATATTCATATTTCCTGAGAAGGCAGCCACTGTTGTTGGCCTGCAGGCAAAGGAGATTCCCCAGTACCATTGAATCAGGTGCTCTTCAAGATAACGGATGAGTCATGTCATCCATCAGTGAACAGACCTGTATTCCATTATTTTGTTCTTGTTTTTCTTCTTTCTGTGTTTTCCTTTGAGTCATTTGGAGTGCGTCTGAGTGCACTAGAGCTTGCCATATTTTGATTTCAACAGACACTGTTCCTCAAAATAGAAAACTGTTGCTCAGATATCTGAGGGCGGCCTATGTATTTGCTTGATGTAAAACAGGTGTGGCCTTCTCCTTCCTTCAAGTAGGTGCACTTAAATTTTTGAATTCTCACTTCCTTTATGTATCAAATACAGTAAGTGAGAGCTATTGTGCCTCCTGAAGTGCTCAACCCCAATTTCTGCTCAGTTCATAATAACTAGAAATAAGTTCTGGAATTGCTTAAGTGCAGAGGGTAGTTTTAGGGTAAAGACTTGTGTAATAGTAAAAAGATTTGAAAGAATTTTTTCCCCCTAGTCTTTTTTAGAGAGAGAAAAAAGAGAAAATCTTAAATTACACTCTTCATTATGTGTGATGCTAGCACTCCAAAACCCATCTTGTCACCACTTCTTCTTTTATAAAATCTCCTTGGAACCGAAGCTGCCGCTTCTGTGGTAGTATTCACCACAGAGGTCTCCAAAGGTAGTGCCTGAAACACACTTCTCGAGACCCTGAAGAAAACACGTATTTTTTTTTTAAGACTCAGTGCTTTGTGGGTTCCCTTCCTCTGAGACAGCTCTGGCATGTTCTCCTTTCAGGGATGTGTCTTTTTTACAACTGCATTGTATTTTTTATCCTAAGAAACATCGTAGATAATTCATACTGTGTTTGTTTTGGTTTCCTACATTTTGTATTGTATTTTCTTAAATCCGATTAGTCAGTTGTTTCGTTACGCTAAAAGAACAGTGGCGCTGGCAGCTATTTTTCTTCTAGACTCCTTAATCCTGGTCGTTTTTTTTTATGAAACTCCAGTCCACCTGGCTTTAAACAAAAGAGCTAGAACAGGTTTTCATCTGTGATAAATGGGCTTGAAATTTTGCTTTTGTCATTTTAATTCAAAAGAGGAGGAATTCAGTTTTCTTACGACAGGTACCAGTCGCAAAGTTAACTTCAGCAGTTTGTTTCCAGATATAAGTGAACAGTGAAGTGAGGTACTGAAAGCTGATGAAGGAAAATAATAACCAAAAATAAAGGAAGTAAAAAATATTAGTGTTTTCCTTCAGGCAATAATGTCATTGACCATTACAGCAAGTGACAAGCAGCTTTGTCAAGCGCCTGTGCCAGCCTGTCTCTGCAGACGTGGTCGGTGTGGCATGTTGTGGAGTGAGTGACATCGAAGAAATGAGCAATCTGTTTATGGCAGTAGAGAAGTATTCAGGGTCCCTGTGTTCAGTTCTAATAAATCACAGAAAGAGAGAGAAGAGAGTGCTAGACTCTGTGATTTTTATAGGTGCTGAAATATTACATCTAATTATTTATTTTGAGAAGAGACGTCTGAATTCCAAGGAATTAATCTTATAAACTTTGTTTACTGGGATACTAATCAAAATATTCCAGTCAATTTTCCTGGTACCAAATGAAGGACTTTGTGTGGAAGGTCTTGTGGATTTTTTAGGTTTATCTCTTGGGATTCAAGTGGGGATTCTATGTCTTGTCAATAAGAAGCACAATTATGGAAATTCTGCCATGGATTCCAAAAGCTGCACTAAGAATAACACAGTAAAAAGCAGTTATATAATCTATTTAAATTTTTAATCTGAATTTAATCTGCATATGTGGCCCAATTGTATTCTGTGTCATCGTTGATTTTCTGTATTTTCAGTAATTTTTTGTGATATTTTAGAAAAACACTTGAAAGTTTCAAAATTATAATTCTTTTCTAATATATTTTGAGTTTTTTCAGTTTAAATTCTAAATATCAGGTTGAGGTAAATTGCGTTTTGTACTCTTTATCCAGTACAATTACAGAATTTTTGTGTTCTTCTTGAATGATGCTTCTTTGGCCTGGACGTCTAAAAATCCTCTGTCTGTTCCTCAGGAAAACTCGATGTTAATAGAACTTTAATAAGGAATGTTTTGACTTCTTTACACCTACCCCTTCAAATATATTAGCCTCTTTGGAAAAAGTATTGGAAATGTTACAAAATGAAGGGAAAAGTTTTTTAGCAATTTGTTAAATCTATTGATTATATTTGAGTCTATTATGCTAAACAGTGCTGACATGGCATGTGACTTTCTAAATGCATTTTATGTTTCTGTGATTTATTATCAAAGAATAACAGCTTCACTAGAGAGTGCAGTGAAAGATAAGAATGAGGGGAAAACATTAAAAAAAATTGAACTTATCTGAATCTTTTGGTTTGGAAGGCTGCTAAAATTTGGCGTTGGTCACAGTTCTACCTCAAATTCACTAATTGGCAGTAATCAGAATAAGAGAGTCTTTTTCCCCCATTAAGTATAAATTCTGAGTTAGCATAAATCAGCAAAACCATTGCAAAAAAGCTGAAGTGAAAGCACCACTATTTTGAAGTAGAAACAATATGTTTTCGATTTCTAATGGTTCTGGAAACCTACTACAGAAAATATTAAATTCTGTATTTCATAATTTGTCCGCACATTCAATGGACATAAATTATTTTTATCATCTTTTTAGGTCTGGGTTGGTTTTTTTTACATACAACATCACTTGTTGAGAGAAATATGGAGTATTTCACCCATGAAGGGCAAACCC
Source organism: Cephalopterus ornatus (assembly GCA_013396775.1). Lineage (NCBI taxonomy): Eukaryota > Metazoa > Chordata > Aves > Passeriformes > Cotingidae > Cephalopterus > Cephalopterus ornatus. The sequence continues at coordinate 148,708 of VZRE01003095.1, forward strand.
ATAAAATTACATGAAATATGAAAGTCTTTTCCATGAGTAAAAGAAACATAATCACACTTTATGGGTGTACTGTTCTATTTATTCTTTGGAGATTAATTTCAGTTTACGTGAGATTAAACCCCTTTGATTGTAAATCTTTTTTATTTGCTTCTTCAAAGAGGTGAAAGGAAGAACTACCGAGAGTTAAAGTTCACATCTAGAGCTTTATTGCCTAATATATTTCAGAGTCCTTTTCCATGGTTCACTTTAGTCTGATATTGTATTGGCAGAGTTAAATGGAAATGTTGGTCTTCTGGATAGCATCTTGATGTATTCTGTATCCATTTTCCCTTTTTAGTTGTATACAGGCTGTTTGTATAACTGAACATTCAGTCATACTTTACTGTAGTACCTTCTGGTAGGGCTTGTGGTATATTTAAGATGAAAACACAGCTTTATGTATATATACATAAATTATGTATTTAGGAAAATAGAAATATAAAATATGTATGTGTGCATTTATATAGTTGCCTTTTAATAATTATTTTCTTAAAGAAGTTGTTTAATATCCCCCTCCATTCTCTATAAGATTTTGGTACATGTACTTAATGAAAAAAGATCAATTTTTTTTTCATAATAATTTTACTTGCAAATTACTAGTTCCCCATTCAAACATCTCTTTCTTCCTTACTTTCCGGAGGATGCACATTGCACAGGAAAGACCAATAAACTCAGGTTTTACAGAGACAGTTGTCAGAGATGATTTTAAGCTATTCTAGGAGTTTACGATTCAGGAGTGGAAGGATTAAGTTGCTTTTCTGGATTCAATATATATTAATAAATCATTTTACATGAACATAGTAGCTGTTCTTAGTAATAAACCGATACGTATTATATTGATATTTCATTGCAACTGCATACTTTAAAACGTAGTTTATATAAAATGCAGTTGACATCACTGATACTTCAATCTCTCTGTTTTCTGTTATGCATTCAGAGCTTAAATAGGGAAGCTTTATTAATACCATTATTGATGTTTTAGTTTATCGTTTTATTTAATTTTGCTCATATTCCTCAACAAAATTATTTTTGTTACGTTTCTAATAGTCATTATAAAGTGCTGCTCTGGAGACTTAGAGCATGCTTTTGGCACCGTCTTGGTTTTAAGGCTCGTTTCCCTTTCATGTATTTCTTTTAAGTGATGTGTAGCAGTCCAGAAGTCCTGGGCTGTATCAGCAGCAGTGGTCCTGTGGAAACCACTCAGAAAGCCCCTTTGCCCATGACCATCGTTCTGTCTCCTGTGCGATGTTACAGATCTCCACTGCCAAAACCGATCTCAAAACAGAAAGGCTGCTCCCATCACAAACATTCACCACAGCCAGTGGGGCCCTGAAAAGCAGCAAGCATCTTTTACTACAATAGATCTTCATTACTTCCCAAACAAGTTACACTTCACATGCAAAAGAACGGGAGAACCTCAGCCTGGGGATCTAAACCTTTGTTTACACTTTATTGCATACACATTGTGCTGCTAAGTGTTGGTGACATTCCTGAATGCTGTGCTGCCCCACAGAGTACAGCTGGTTTTGGTAGAAGCAGAGTAGAGTAGGTTTGGTGGAGTAGAGGCAGCTCGTAGACTTGTCTTTGATTTTTGTTGTTATTTATTTTTCTACTTATCTAAGTAGTAAAATTATCATTAATTATTATATTCTAAAAGTCCCATTCTTCTCCCATAATACTTACCTTACTTTATTATGTTTTATTTTTATATGTATCAAATGTATATTCACATATATTTCACGCAGGTATACTGGAAATTTTTTTGGGTGGAGTCGAAGTGTACATACATAAATTGTCCAGGCTTCTGTGGTGCAAACTTCCTGCATACTTTAGAAAATAGTATAATTGGGATAATTCAGGCTTAACTTGTGGAAATAATACTGAGCTTGGATCACACATGCCCTTCCTTAATTTTTGGTCATTGTTTGGCTGGCCAGTTACTGATGACCTGATGGTTGGTTAATGAGAATTGCTCAAAAAAGAAAATGGTACAAACTGTGCAAGAGAATTCAGATGCAACAGGTCAATGGTATCATCTCACGATCACAGCCAGGTTAGAGTTGTTCTGGAAGTACCTAAAAGCTAGTGCTACCTTTGTAAAGTTGGAATAAATTGTTTGATTTGGTATTTGAGAAGATTGAGCATGTAGCCATATATGAGATGATTTTTTAAAGGGGCTTTACTTTAATATTTTTTAAGATATAGCTGTAACACAGGTCATATGCTATAAGAAATTATGTTTGGGTCAGATACTGCTAGAGGATATAAAATTCCACACCCACCAGAGTACTACTGATTCAAAAACATTATTGCAAGTTCTGAGATTTAGGCACTATCTATTATTTTTAAAAAATATCCCTTTAGAATTTTTGCTCACGTTACAGTGTGCCCTTCAGTGGCCAGCGTAGTGATGCAGTTATGTGATATCTGTAAAGATCAATGGTCTGAGATTTCAGTAGGCTTCTTTACTTTAATCTAAGTTAAAACAGCCCTGTGTTTTCCAGGTAGTTTTCTTAATAAGACCAGGGAATGAGCTACTTTCTGAGGAATTCTTGTGCAGTCTTCCTGCCGTAGTCAATAATAGTCCTCCAAGATAGAAGTAAATTTTCATCTTCATATCCATCTACTGTGTGGAAGATGAAATTCTGTGGAAAGATCTGTTATGCTGGTCTGCCAAACTGCTTTTCTTCACAAAAACATCTAATCTTTCTGGTTCTAATGCACAGAAAATCAGGGATTTATTACACAAGAGTAGGGTTCCCCCTAACCCATTGTCTCTGAAAATATTTTATTTATAAAGTTTAGGATCATCAATGATCAATATCTCCTCTGCTGGGGAAAGAGAATGTGTTGTCTTACTTTCTGAACTGAATTTTTACTCAGCAGCCCAAGCAGTCTGTCCATGGCTCCAACTCAGCCTTTCTTCTTCCTTTTATTTTATCCTGAGACTAAGTACCAGTTACATCTGTTTCCAGACAGAAGTATTCAGTTTGTGTGTGATTCAAAGAGACAGATGTTCTGAATACAAGAATTGTAGTATTTTCCTACACCAGGAATAGGAAATTCTTTAGATGTGTCCTCCTATTCTCCTCAGTTAAAGGAACTGTTCTGATTCTGGGTGGAAATCCTCACAAATGTTTGATGTTTCCTTGGGGTTTTGCCAGCTGTCTGTAGTGATGATACTTGATAGTGTCAGGCTGGCCTTGAAGAGCACTGTTTTGAAAAGCAGGTATCTAAAATCATTAAATCCTGGTTTTTTGCCCTTTTTTTTTAACTAATACAGCCTTTTCTCACCTTAGAATAACTATATGTGTTTGCTATACCTGAAGAGATATTCGTGGCAATCTCCAATGCAGAAAAGGGCAAACAGATCAGTTTTGCATATATTAAAGAAAAATGCTTTCAGCTGACTCTCTGTATATGAATGTATTTTTTTCATCCATGAGCTAAGATATTTTCATTACACTCTCATAATGTTTGTAAATCTTTCACTTAAAACCTTGGTCAGTAATTTTATGAACTGAATCTCTGTATAGATGCTGTTCCTGGTTAATCAACCATGACACAGTAAAATTAATCTGACGTGGATATCCTTTTTCTTGCGTTCTTACCAAACACAGTGTTCTGCTTGGATGACCAGATTAGTAGAAGCCCATATATTTTTCTTTCTAACTATTAAACGGTTTTTTATAAGGTTGGTAGTTGTGGACGTGTGAGAAGTGGATTTTAAAGGCAGTTGTGTGACTTTCGTGAGACTCTTGGTGCAGGAATTATTTACAGGAATATATGGATTTTTAGGACTGCATCCAAAAATAACATTTTAATCAGTCATCTGGATAAGAAGAATTATCCATGTAATTAGTTTGAAATCAACTTGAAAGGTGTTACTTAACTGGTGTGAATTCCATTTGAGACACAAATAAATAAGTACAAATTTGCATTTAAATGATTTTTGGTAATACTTGAAGATTTAAATACCATCATAGGTAATTTACTTCATATTCAGGCATTTCTTTCACTTTGCAGTTTGGAAAGCAAGAGCTGAGTGCTGGAACCCTTTGTATGGCTTTTGGCTTATAAGGTTCACATTTAAAATAAATTCCCCTTGGATTCCTTTACCTCATAAAGAAACTGCAGGGGAAAAGTTGAAACTCGGGAACTGTTGCTTTGTTAAAACAACAGATGCAGGAAAAAATCTCACTCAGAATAGAACATAGATCCAGGCTGATGGAAAAGCCCTGCCATATTTAAGGATGTGCAACAATGAAGTATGAAGCTGAAGAGGGAAAGATTGGAGCTATTAGCTGATCATTCCAGAAAATGGAATGTGGGAGCCAGTGCATGGAGCTGCTGATGCTGGTGGTATTTCTTCTGAGTAGCGAGAATAAGAGAAGGATGTTCCTGAATCACCTCGGTGGCAATGCTGGCTTAGTCGGCTGTGCCAGCCTGAGCTCTCTTAGACCAGGAATTCAGCACTACTGGCTGATATTTCTTGGCTCTGCAGCCAAGATTGATTTCACTGACCCCACACAGTGCATTGCTATGAACTGGAAGATGCACATCCTACTTCTTTGCTAGTGAAGACTACTTTCCTCTAAGTCTTTTACACATTTTAATTCAAAATTATAACAATTCCCAGAATCATTCAGAATTGCTAATCACTGAAACAGTCCTACTTATAATGATGGTTATAAAACTTTATGATTCAGAGCAATTTAATTAATCATTAAAAAATTTTTAAAAATTTATCCTGCTGTCATACGTACCAGACTCCTAATATTATGTTTACCGTGCTTTGTGCTTCAGATAATCCTGTTGAAATCATTGGAGCTGCTTGCCATGTGTATAGTAGTTAACACAAGGATGGCTGAACCCAGCACATCATAATCATAAACACAATGTTCTTGTCAAATACAATGAGAGAAATCAATTGCTGTGACAGTAATTGCTATTTGAAGTCACGGTGTTAGAAAAATAATTGTTCAATTATTTTTATTTAAGAATTGTGCTTGCTTTATAACATATCAATTAAAATGTGCTCTATTTGCCAATAAAAAGATAGTAAATAATGTGTTAGGAAAGCAGTTCTTAGAAAAACAGTTAATGTGATCTGTTAGGAAACTTTTACAGTATTAATTTAAAAACATTAATGTAGGTATGAGACTTTTTTCTTTGCATGTATCTACACTGAAAAGATTTTTATCATCAGTTTATTTTACTGAATACAAATAGTTATTGCTCATGTTTAAAAATACCATATTTTGAAGGAGAAATACTAATACAGTGTAGGGCCACTGTTTAGATTGCTGATTAAGGAACTGTACATTTTTGTGCTCTTGTAAAAGAAAGTGATGTCAGTGGGCGAGAGGTTTGTGGATCTAGAGGGATATTTGACTATTGTCTCAGCACAGCAAGATTCAAGTAATTAAGCAATAGTTGCCTTGATGGCCAAACTCCTGTCTTCATAAAAAGACTTGGAGCTTTTAAAGTATGTCTAAATATACCTATGTGGGCAGTAAATGAGTCTGTTATGCACCTAAATAACTTCTGTGAAAGTAATTTTGGGTGCTTATGTTTCTGGTAGTGAGCAGTGTGGAGAAATAGAAGATCACCTGTTGAGCAAAAATGGTGCTGAGGACCTGACACCATCACAATGCATCATGCCTTTTTTTTTTTTTTTTTGCATTGAACTACCTCTAGTTTAGTTTCATGGACTGAAAGCCCATTTGAGTCTGGACTGCACATTGCACATCTTCCAGTTGAGCATCTGCATCATGAGCTCCAAGATTGTTCCACAGGGGCAATCAGGGGTTTCTTTAAAAGCCCACTCCAAATCCACACTAAACCAGCAATGAAGGCACTCCCCTGCAAAAGGACATGTCTGTCACACATGTTTGGGCATGGTGACAGTTGAACAGCTGGTAGAATAGTCTTGACAAACTGTGCTGGCCCACATATGCTGCTCCCACAGTGGGCTTAACCAGGGGTAGGTTGGGGATGCTGCCTCACACTCAGCTGTGTGCTGATGCTGTGCCTCGTCCTCTGTCATGAGATGAGTAAATGTGATGCGTGCTTAAAGTAGAATCTTTCATAATTTTTTATTTTAAAGTATACTAGATTGAAGGTAAAGTTGGAAAATGTTTGCTGTCAGTACATGTGGAAATTTATATTGAACTATTATGGAAATGTGTGGTTTAAGTAAAATCATAGGAACAATAGTTTTTTCTGCGTGAATGTTTACATACCTTTTTTCCTTAGATTTTCATTTCTCTTTGCATGTTAAATAATAAGACAATGAGCAAAGAAATAACAAAGGAGGGCAGATTTTGGTTTGTTCTCTTTACCTCCCGTTTACAATATTGGTCCCTAAAATATTTATATTTAGTTCAGAAAGTAGCTCCTTTTACATCACTACAAAAATACCTAAATTATTTCACTGTAACGCAGTTGCTATTCTCATACAATAAGTAACTTATAGGCATTAATATATAATGAAAATATGGAATTCTATAGTGTATTTATTATGCATTCCTAGAGCTTAAGGCACAAATGCATCATTAATTCATCTAGTCTAAACATGCTGACCATTACATTTCAGAGCTTTTCCCCTCTATTTATTCCTGTAATTTGAGTTTCTTTAAAGACCTAGAGATTTTATTTTGATTTGCACATACCAAGCAGCAACATATCCTCTAATTTCCTTTACAGTTTTCAGTTTTCCTCCTAAACAGACACACAGGAACTCATTTCCCACTTACAGAAAACACTGTCCTTTCCTCAGCCAGTTCTGTGAACAGCATTAAATATGCCTAAATGTGACCTCTGTAAGTTAAAAACTAACTCTTTACCTTGCAAAAATACTATATAGACAGTAATTATTCCTTGCAGTTTTCTCTTCTGTGTTCTATTGAGTCAGCATTTCTCTTTTTGTACTACCCAGAGCCATTTTGGGAAGAGCATCTGCCTAGTCTAGACCTCCCTGGTAGGCTCTGTTGTACTCTTGCAGCCCTTCCTTGGCCACTCTCCTCTGCTGTATTGGGCATAAAACATGTTGAAGGCACCTTCCTCTTCAGTCCATCTGTTGTTCTCTGATTGCTTATTGTCTCCAAAATAATACTAAGCGGATAACTTTCATTCAGCTTGTAATACAGGCCACCGGTGATAAGTTTCTCATTTTCAAATATGCTTTTTTAGTGTTTCTTTCTGTTTTCTTCTGCGTGGTTTGAGTGGGGAACTGTGCAAGGCTATGTCATTATCTTCTGGGGGGTTCATTTCTTTGTTCTAGAGACTACAAAATCCTGATAATGCTTGGGCTGCTGTGATTTTAAGTGTTTCTTAGCATGACAACTCTCTTATTGGAAAGATTTACATTGATAAATGTAGAAAGTAATTCCCTCTGTACTCTGGCTCAGCATTTCATAAACCATCTGCATTGCAAAGGCATTTATCTATACATCTCTTTGTTTGGATATCATTCAAAGTCTCTACTAGAGAGTCAGAAATTATGGACAAAATATATGACCATTTAAATTTTGTACTCCCTATTTACCATCCATCCATTTTCTATATCTTAAATTATCTAGTCATTGCAACATAGGAAAATCTTCTTTTTTTTCCAGTGTATGTTTACCTTGTTTTATGATACAGAAACATTTATGTGCTAGATAAAGGAAAGTCTCGGTATTTTCTCCCCATGGAAACTCATACACACTGTAGGCAGTTCGCCACTCGATCTATTTGAAAAGTGAAATGATTAGGTTTAAGTCACTGTCAGTAAAAGTTTTTCTCCAACATCTGAATATTTATTGTGATTCTTCTCTTGATTCTCACCATGTTTTCCAATCTCCTTTAAAAAGTGCGAATGCTAGAACTTTAAGAACAAATCTGATAGTATTTGTTTTAAGAATACCTTGTAGAGTGATAAACTCATCTCCCAAGTGCTGCTTACTACTGTGCACTTGAGAAAGGTTGTTTTAACGCTTTTTGTTTCAGATCCCAGTAGTAACTTATACTGAGTTGATCATTCACACTGGTCTCTAAATTGTCTTGGGAACTGCTTAATTCCAAGAGGAAAGTAAATCATTTGCAATGTAAATGAGGACTGGATTCCTTGTCCTCCTGAGTATAACTTAGCAGTGATTGTGTATAAAAAAATAAGTAAAAAATTGACCGTTGTACAATCTCTTTATCCTCTGTGCCATTGACCATTATTAACCATTTTCTTTTCAGTCTTTGGGTCATGCATAGACCTCTCAGCTATCATGTATTTGTCCTATCAAACTTAGTGCATCTGATTCTCTGGGGATCTTGCAAACGCATCTGGAAATTTCCTTTTCTGGTGTTGGTCCCCTTCTGCAAATTCCTATTTTAGCCAATTTTTAATTCATTTATTTTGCTCTGGACTTTATTTTTTTTTAACCTGTGTCACAAGAAGAGGCTAAGAAGTATACTGGGGGATTGGAGAGCATCCATCTCTACCGCTCCTGCCATTACATATTTTGCTTGTGATGTTAATATCTTTATCATGGCTCACTTCGACTCCCTATTGTTTTGAAACTGAAAAGAACTTATTTCTACTACCATTTCATTCCCCAGCCATGTTGACTGTATTCTTTTATACCTTTTTAGTTCAGCTAAGGTTTTTTTCGAGATGAGGCAATGGTTGCTTCAAGATACAAATATACTATAGATTTATGCACTGGCATCACAGTGCTTTCTGGTTTGTTCTTTATTCCTTTTCTAATCTCTTTTAACATCCTATTTTCTGTTTTGACTGCCACTAAACATTTAGTTGATATGTTCAAAGAACTATCTGCAATGACTTCAAGACCATTTTCTTGAGTGGTAATTGCTAATTTAGAACCTATCATTGTGTATTTGTAGCTAGTTGTTGATTTTTTGTTTTTTTTTCTTGTGCACATTGCCTGCAGTTCACTGGCACTGAATTTCATTCTCTTATTTTATTGCCAAGTCACTTGATATTGTGAGATCCTTTGCAGTCAGCTTTAATTTTTATTGCCCTAGATAAACCAAAGCTATTATCTCACCACAGCCTGGAACTAGGTTAGTTTGACAAAATCTATTTTCTATGTCTTTTTTCTCTTCATTAACATGAATTTTGATTTTTTTTTCTTCTGACTATTTATGTTCTAAAAAAAAACGCAAGAAAAACCCCTTCGAAGAAAGTAAAATATTTACTTGAATGGAAGAGATTATACAAAAGTCGCATTTTCCATGCTATAATTTCCAATGATTTCTAGTATTTTATGGGTGTGTCTTTGAGGCACTCATTTCTGATTTTGACTTTGCATATAAGCTAATTGGTGTTTTGACTGATTACAAGAAAATTCATTATGTGACCCAGTTCCATTGATGTACAAAGCCCAGATCAATTTATCTGAACTCTCTCAGCCACAACCATGAATATATTTTACTCTCCTAACTTAAGAGAACTGCAAGAAATTAATAAATGTGTAGGGCAGAATTTTCTAAGGGTAGAGATCCAGTTTCTAGTCATAATAAAGCAGTCACACAGTGCAAGGAACACTTTGTTTCTTGTGCCCAGCTGTCTTGAATGTATTAACCTTTTCAAAATTGCAGAAGCACTGAGTTCATAATTTCAGAGTTGCTGTTGTTTCCCTAGTTAGTGGGTTTTGGAAGGACCGTAGAAGAGGAGAAGAGTAAGGTGAAGTGGCTTACCCTTACTTCGTGCACAGAATCCTAATTTATAGCCACATGTCAGTATGCTGATGTTGCCCCTAAGCATCTGTTGCAGTTACTACCTAGACAGTACAATATATAGCATAACTTTCTGCAACTTTTAAAACATTTCTGGCAAATAGTATTTGTAAGTGGTACTTGATTTAAAAAGCTTAAAAGATGTTGCTACAGAACTGGATTTATTCTAATGGTCAGTGGAGTTCTTTTGTTCTGGACACCAAAGATAAATCAACTCGTACTTGTTTTCAAAGGGGACTGAGAGAGGGAGACATTGCTGTTGTTTTGCACTTATGCACAGTACTCCTCTGAACTGTGCTACTTCAGGAAATCTTGGTATTTCCCATATTAAAGAGTAAATTTTGAAGCTTTTTGTGTAAAAAAAAAATGTTGCAGATACCTAACATAATTCAATAGTTAAAGAGTGTATTAATTGAAACCACCGTGTACAGCAGAGGTGCCAACATGACTGAAAGTTCTTCACGCAACTATTAAATCCAGATAATTTTATTAAAAAAGCTGTCTGAAAAGTTAAAAGGTCTTCTGAGTACTTACATTTGGTGTCAGCTTTAAAAGCCTTTTGTCAATATCCAGAAATTCACTAAAAGAGGTTGAGTTCAATCTTTCTACCAAAATACTTTATGGGTTAAATGTTTACAGTACAAAAATATTGAAGCCAGAGGGAAGGTGTATGCTCTGATTGTGTTTAATAATTTTTTTTATTTATTTTTTTTTAAATCTTCTGTTGTGTCTTTGGGACTGTAATGTGGTGATGTCCTTGGAGATGTTTTCCCTGGGCAATTAGCCATAGAAATACTCAATATGATAAAACAGGCCTACTGTAATGTGCAAACCTGGTTCCTCAAACTAATTATATTTTCTACATAGTTATCATTTCTGCATCCCGGGAAATTATTCAGAATTTACAATGTGAGAGAAATATAAATCGGTATAATTTTTTGGTATACTTCATCCTCTTTTCCCATCTTCTAAATGTGGTATTTGCATTGCATGTTTGTTGAGACTGTTGTGGGTATGTGGTCAGTTGTAATGGAGCTTATCCCACGCTGATGGAGACATTAATAACATTTCCAGGAGACAACTACGGCATTAGAGTTGTACATTTGCTTTTGACTTTGAACATGGATGGTTGACTTGTTTGTCATCCTGGTAGAGTTCAGTGTTCCTCTATTTTTGTGGTTTGGGGTTTTTTTCCCCATGCTTAAATGTCTTTTTGTTACCTTTGATACCATAAAACATAAGCTTTTTCACACCATTATGTTACAATTATTTTTTTTTCTTTTGTAATTGCAGTTGTTTCTTATCCCTACTGCTGGTAGCTGCTGTCGTTTGGAAAATCAAACAAACCTGTTGGGCTTCTCGACGGAGAGAGGTATCAGTAACTTTATTATAGTAGCTTTAGCTTTCAGAATAAATTGAGAACTTTGATGAACCATCACACTTCCACTTTCTCCTGCATGTGCAATTTAAATATCCTTTTTATACCTGTGACTTTTTATACTGAAGAAGAAAACTATGTTTCTTTCACCTCTCAACAATTATATAAATTGCAGCACTAGGCTGCAGAAAGTTAAATTTTCTTTATGGTGGCATATTTAGAATGGAATAGAATATTTCAGTTGAAAGGGAACTACAAGGATTATCCAGCCTGATCACTTCAGAGCTGAACAAAGGTTAAAGCGTGTTATTAAGGGCACTGTCCAAATTACAATGTCTTTAACACTGACAGGCTTGGGGCACTGACCACCTCTCTAAGAAGCTTGTTCCAGTGTTTGACCAGTTGCTCTGTAAATAGATATTTCTTAATGTCCAGTCAAATGCAGCTTTGAAGCATTCTCATGCATCCTATCCCTGGATCCCAGGGAGAAGAGTTCAGCACCTCCCTCTCCCTGTCCCCTCATCAGGAAGCTGTAGAGAGCCATGAGATTGCTCCTTGGGCTTCTTCTTTCCAAACTAGACAACTCCAGGTTTCTTAGCAGCTCCTTATAGGACATTCTTTCCAGCCCTGTCTCCAGCTTTGTTGCCCTCCTCTGGACGCACTCGAGTACCTTCACATCCCTCTTAAATTGTTGGGCTGCGTACAGCGCGCAAGGTGAGGCTGCCCCGATGCCGAAACACCTCTTTTGGCTGGTTGTTTTTGCTGTTTAATACACAATAGTCTCAAAACTGTAGTGCAGAAACACTGGTAAGCTGAGTGAACAGAGGATCATAGTGTAGCATTTCAGGCTTCTAGGAATGTACCGAACATTGTGATTTATGCTGTGTTTTTATCAACAGTCATTGGAACACCGAGTAGGAGAAAACCTTCTTGCAAAGTGCTTATACTCTCTTGTTTTTTATTATCTCTTTTTTCTTGTAATACTTTTTTTTTAATTCTGAGAAAATCTCTCTCTCTATGAATATCAGTAGGTCCATCACTAAAACTGTGATATAATTGAAGCATTAAATTATCTTATTCTGTTGTTGTCTAAATTCTTACCACTGTGTTCAGAAATTTGGCCCAAATATTTGTTTTTACCTTTTTAACAAATCATTACACTTTAGATGAGATCAAACTTTGGTTACGTATGCTGCTACATGTATATAGCATGATTTTATACTGATAGTATTTGTATTTAATTTTGTTCTAATAAATAAGATCTATAATTTTTAGACAGTGATTTTTTGCGCCCTTGAAGCTTCTTGATCATTTTTGGAAAGAGCACTTGCTTAATGAACTGTAATCTTGATTTTCCTTTTTTTTTTTTTTGAAGTACAATCTTTCATCTACTTAATTATTTCTTCATAGTATACAGGCACTATGAATGTTTGAATAACCTTTTTTTTTTTTTTTTACTCTATATCTACAGTGAATTTTTATATGCTTTAAAAGTGCCAGGTAACTAGCACTTATAATTTTCCCTCACTGAAATTATAGTGTACTAACACCAAGAGTTAGCTTAAACTGGTGCTACAAAGAAAAATGTATATTATCAGCACTTATTTCCTTTAGGTATTTTTTAAATTCATATGAATGTTGGTAAGCATTTTCAACCTCTAAGGGCAAATGCTCCTCCATTTGTTGTTACTTGCAAAATATAGATAGAAGTTACTTTAAACTACAGTATTCTGTTCAACTTATTAATATTTCATTCAAATTTGTCTCAATACTTAACAGTTCTGTGCAAAATTATATTGTGATGGAATGTAGTCATTCACTGATTTAATCTCACATGTTAATGAGGTTGTTTTATTTATGCATTTAAGAACACAAACGTACCCATTTACAGATCTAGGGGGTCTAGTCTGTTTTCTATGATTGCTCTCCTGTATTTTTGAAATGTATTTTTAATGCTGTCTCTAGGCATCCTCTGATAAAGAATACATTCTCATATAAAAATTTTTTGAAGTTTTCCAAGATTTATTCTCCTAATGTCATGAAAAAGCATTTCTGAGACCATATGAAAGTTCATATAAGCTGGTTGGTAAATGCAGCATTACCGTAAATCAACTTCTTCAGAAGAGCAGACATACTTGGCAAGGGGATTAAAAGTCTCAGAAGTTCATTCTTGGTTCTGATCTTTGGCTTTCCTTTTGTATAACTAGAGGAACTTTGTTTTCTCTCATAACTAGAGTGTGGTAGCATTATGAATTAATTGTAAATGTTTAAGAAATTCTCCTTTATTTTCACTCTGGTGTTGTACCTCAGCTGCAGTAACATCAAGTACAAGTTTTTAATAACATTTCACGTTTCCTTTAATGTAGCTCAGAAAACTTGTTTTAATGTGGAGCCATATTTATAAGGTTTTCAATTAAGTGATACAGATAAATTGTACAAATAACATAAAAGTAGAGGCAACCTATTGTTGAAAAGATTTCTGAAGTATCTGCTTTTAATGCCCATGACCTGGCAGATGAGCTTTTCATCTCTTTCATCATTCACGAAACACAAGAATGTTTGACTCTTTAGATGTTACCCTGAATAAGGACACAAACTGCAGTAAGAAGTGAAATATAACAAGAACACAAACCAATACAGAAAAGCATACTGTTAACAGCTATTCATCCATTTATTGTTCCTCCCAGTCTGTTTTCCCCTAAAGGAGGAGGAACATTACTCTCCAGTTCTTGTGATCTTTTGGTAATGAATTTTATCAGGCTGTTGAGGTAAGCCAGTAATTTGTAGAATCATATGTGCAGCTTAAAATTCAGAACTTTGTGCTGTTTTTCTCTGTGATTAATGCTTGGCTACATTACTGATTCCAAATCGAAAGTAGCATGGCCCCAATGCAATACAAAGCAAGAGCGAGTTGTTTGCATTGTGTTGTGGGAATGTCTCAATTTTCCCAGTAATTTAGACATTTTCTCTCCAGTTTCTTTCCCAATTCATTGTTCATTCAAGAAACATTTGCAGAGCACTGCCCAAATCTTCCTGAGCAATTCTGATTTAGGCTCTATTATATGTATGTGTAAGAAACTGTTGTATGTATATACATATATATATGAAAATAAATATATAGATAGAGTCTTCCAAAATACTTTAACTGATGTTTGTCAATACTGAATTTAAATCCCCTTTCCTTGTAGCTATTGTTCTTTGAATTTTTTTAATTGAAATAATTTTCCCCCAAGTCAAGTCCTTGAGTTTTGGTAATTTTTTTTTTTCACTCATAAAAAAATTTCAGTTCTAATTTTTTTTTTTGCCTACATTGCTCTCTCTTAAGATATACTTTATCTAAGGCTTTTTGAACATCTATATTTATACTTTAACTCCTGGATGAGTTTCTCTTCTTCTCTCCTGCCTTCTGAAAGGGCAAGAGACAGCAGATAGATTCTGTCTTACCTTATACCATCAAAGTTATTCACCCTTTGCATTGAGGGAAAATGGAAAGTATCATTCTTTTATTTTATAGTTCCAAAAAGATCCATGAAACTTTGAGCAGGAGAACATGAACAGCCTCCTGCCTGGCATCCCTTGACACCTTCCCCCACTCATCCCTCCCATGGATCTGTGTCATTTTAAAAAAGGTTTTTAAGAAAGGCTGAAGTAAGATAGTGGAATTTTGCTCATTTGAGAGAGCTTGATCCTCAAAAGGAATAATACAGAATATAATGAGATGATTTCCAAAGCATAATTCTTATGGCACTATCTTTCTTGAGAAAAACAAACAAACCAAAAACAAAACAGAAGGAACTTGGAACATTCATAACAGAGCAGGATAAAATTTACAGGTAAGCATGGAAATTCATGCAGGAGTAGAAAAAGGGCAGGATATATCTGTTTGTCAAAGAAGTTAAAGGAGTTCCTAAGTATTGCAAAGTTTAAGAATAGCAAAGCATTTTGTAGAAGAATCCTACACTATGTTAAAAGATCAGATATGTACTCTAGGTTTTAATCTCCCATCCTTCTTTTTTCTTCAAAGACTCACAAATCTTTCTATTAGTATGTTTCTCAGTAAAATTTGACTTGTTAGTTCACTGGATGAAAAACCGAGAGCTGTCATTTTCTCCTAGATGATTTGTTAAGCCTCTTGCATTTTATACGCTGAATTCACCCAAGAGCCCATCCATGAAGCTTCAATCTGACTCTGGTTTCCTCCTTTATACAATAAGAGATATATCACCCAGATTTACCAAATCAGAAAATTGAAGAAAATATTATTTGTTTTCCCTGCATATTTCATATCTAAAGTATTCATTCAATCTTCTGTTGAGAATGGGTACAAGAGAATCTGTTCATAGATCATTTCCCTGAAAAGCTTGATAGGTTGCCTGCCAGATTTGTAGTGGCTCAAAGGTTTTGTCTCATGAACTTCTTCTGATTGAAAGATACTGCACTGCAGATAAAATTTGCATCCAAATTATTTTTTTTTTAACAGTGTGTTGAGCTTTTCTTTTTGCTGGATTATACTGAGGCCACTAACAAACTCGTGGATTATAAGCCACACAGCCTCCCATTCAGGTGTTTTTGCAAAGTATTTGTCCTTCAAACAGTTGCTGCTCAGATACTCTTTGTACTATTCATTCAACCAGATATTGGCACATGCATGTATTTTGAAAACGTGTTCGGTGTCCTTATACAGAATCATAGAACCATGGAATTGTTTCAGTTGAAAGGATCTTTAAAGGCCATCTAGTAAAATCCTCCTGCAATGGGCAACTTCAACTAGACCAGGTTGCTCAGACCCTCGTCCAACCTGATCATGAATGTTCCCAGGGATGGGGCATCCACCACCTCTCTGGACAACCTGTTCCTGTGATTCACCACCCACATTGTGGGGGTTTTTTTAATCTTATATCTGGTCTGAAATATATATTTGTGTATATTGGATCGGTCAATTAGTTAAAACATGGGTTTACTTTTTTTTTTGTTGAAAATAGCTTTTTTATGCATTATTACAATTACACACTACAAAAAGATTACATATGAAAAAATTTACGTAAAATCTTATTTCCTCATATAATACAGTATAAGTCTCTTGAGCAATGAGGAGGTAATGAATGATTCCACATTTAGGTAAAAGTGTTTGAAAGCATGGTATTGTGTGTGTAAAGTGGCTGCCTAACTTTAAAGGTAATATCATTCCTTTATTGGAATTTTCATATTTATATGTAGCATTTCATTGTACAGTCAGCTGTGCACCATTTGCCTGACTGAAAGAATAGCATATACAAACATGAAAACATGGAATTATAGAAAATGCTTACTTTATACAGTGTATGGGTGCCGCGCAACTTATTGCTTCATTTTATTAATTAAGTTTATGTTTGTTTTAAAAAAAAACCCACAACACTTTTCTAGCCTTAATTTTAATATCAAGGTAGTTTTATTCTCTTAGATATTCAAAGATTCTTAAAAATACACAAATGAAACTGAAGTAGACTAATTCTTAACAGCAGTAACAGTTCATGGAATAGCTTTAAGCTCATTTCTATGGTAACCCTAATAGAACAAGAAAGTTCAGTTATGTTGACAGTACTAATGAATGTAGGCAATATGTGAATTTCAGCTAGAGCTTTTTTGCTTTCTATTTGAATGACAATATGTTAAAGTATTCCTTTTAGAAAAGACAATAATGGCTTTTGGTGTATATGATATTGTTTAGGGAATGCAACATGTTTACTTTAGCAATATTAATGCGCACAGAATAGAGTGTATTCTTGAACAACAACCAAAGGAACAAAAGGAATACTTTGGTTCATCTATATGTTTTAATGTGAGGAAGGAGCCAACAATAACAGATGTAAGGAAACCAAGAAATATTAATTTGCATAATTAAAGTACCCCAATGTGTAATATTATTCATGTGTGTAGGATCATATACTTTATGTTTAAAAGTTGTTAACCTCACAGATAATTTTTCTTTTTTGGTATCTTCTTGCCTGTTGCTTAGCAAATATCTTAAACATCTGTATGTACTTACTCATAGGCTGTGTGAGTAATCCTACTGAAGTCAAAGGAGCTATTCATAGGACCAGAATCTCAACTTGTTATATTGCTCAAGCTCTTCTGAAATCAATAGAGCTATGACTGCTTATTTCAACTGTAGATCTAGTTTTACTGAGGATAACCAGGGGCATTTATTTTAGGCTGACGTTTTCTGCATTCTCTCCAACCTTAAAATTTAGGTTCCTCTCTGAATGAACCTTTCAAGCAATATGCCTAGTTAGTTGACACTAGATCTTGTCTCAGGACTCCCTCTGCAGTCAGTATAAAACACGCTTCCAAATGACAACTTATCCCACCCAGTTTTCACAGTGTTCACTTTGATACTTGTGTTAACGATATAAATAACCCAATGAGTCAAATCTCCTGTACTGAGAGTTAATCCCTGCTTTAATTTTGTAAAATAATAGTTGTACTTATAATACTGTCACCTCATAAAAAAAGTGCATCTGATTAATTCTTATATTAGTAGTGCTCATATCATCCTAGTTCATTGTAAAGAGAAGTATTAAATGCTGACAGTGACAGACTCAGTATTATATTGGAAAAATTTATTTTGGAAGGTGAATTAAACAAAGCTGATCTAAAGCAAATGTCTTAAAACATCGTATGGTGTATAGAGGCTAACATGAACAATTATCATAAAAGTAGGGGCATGAGACCGAAGAGCCCATCACCATTATTTATGCCTGTGTATCTCCTGTGAGAGGCATTTATCCCAGGAAGTAATCCTTGCTGTCTTGTTTCAATTCTGTTTATGAATCGGCAGCTTGAGTAGGAATTCACCCTGACCTGCCTGAGTTGTTAAACCAAGTTTAGCCTGTTCTAAAGCCCTGCATCTTTTGGGGGATTGCATGGGCTCTGGGGGCAGAGATCTGTTGGAATGGTGTGATAGTAGTATGTAGACCGAAGGAAATTAACTATTCTAAGAAAATCACAGGGGAGGTAGAGAAAAAGTAGAAGCCAAATTGCACGTCAAGGGAAACCACTCCTTTGAAAACCCTACAGGTAGACAGTGGAAATCTTGAAGCATGGGATGAATTTGTGATCTGGTTTGCTTTGCAGACCTTCCCTTCCCAAAGTTTAATAGTCACCTTACAATCATCCTGTCCAAGAGAGAATTGAAGAACATTATATTATGCTATACTTAATCTTGTCTCTTGAAGATGATCTTGAGAACTCATATAATTTTGTTATATATTGTACTACAATATTCTTTACCAGGATAATCAGCAGCATTTTTTTTTTTTAAGTGCTGAAAATTAATTTTTTAGTTGGAAGTAGAGAGTTGACTTTTGACTTTAGCTTTTCTGGTGATCAATTTTGGAAGAGAAACAAATAAAGCTAAATCAACCATTCAAGGATGTACACTTGAATTATGAAAATTTGTTCCTACCTCTAGCACTTCTAATCCTTTTTTTTCTTAAATTAAGTACATGTGAACATGTTTTTTGATACAAGTACTTGTAAAGGACACTGGAGATCAGTGTGTGTGCGTATAAAACACCCGGCTTTGACTAACACAGGGTATGTGTTAGCTAAGGTATGAAAGTTTGCTAACAGATCTCTCTCTTCATTCCTTGAAAATTCAGAAGGTAAAGAAGAAAACAGATGACAATAGATTTTAAAATGAAAGTTATGAGCTACTTCTTTTTATTAAAAAAAATAAATTAGGGAAAAGAAACTAAGTAGGTGCTTTAATTATATCTACTTATGACCAGAAGAAAAAAATTGTTCACTTTTCTTAACATAATAACCAAAATTTCTTCTTACATTTGCATAGTGTAGTTAGCCTGAAGATTCCCAAAAGGCAATAATCAAAACAAATTAGTTTCATTATATGTGATTCCTGGGATATGTGTAGAAGGAAGCTTGGGTGTAGTTATTACTGCTGATAACAGTACCTTAAAATTAACAGTAGTATTCTGTTCAGTAGAATTTATTATCAAAGTTGAGCTTTCCAAATATTAATATAAAATACTTCTAGAGATAATACTAATGTTATAATGGACTGTATTAATTCCTACTATCTGCTTAACTCTGGGAAGTGTACTGGGTTAAGTTTTAAAGCTAAAAGGAAGGTAAAAATAAGGTTATTTAAGAGAAAGAGGGAACTGACCTAAATGAAAAACCCTGCCTGAGGCAACTGACCACTTGGCAGAGCCTGAGGATGCTTTGAGCTACGTGGTTGGAGAGTTTTCCATGAGACTAGCTGTAAAAATAAAAGCATTAGGAGCATTTTTAGCTAACCACCTGTCAGCGAAAAGCTGCAGACAATGAGGAAGGCAATCCTTAGTGGGGCCCTGGGAAGGAGCCAGATAACTTCTTTTGAATTTCTGAGAAAAAAAGTTGTTTGGATTCGTTTTAACGCTGTTAAAGAACTGAGAATGGTGGATGTGTTCTTTGTAAATAAAGAAGATTGCACCGAAATAGATGATTCATTTTTGTCTCTTAACAAAAACAAAAGACTAAGTGTTGAATATTGGCCCAAAGTGGTAAGACTCTTCTTTATGTTTCTATTTCCTCTGTGTTTGCAGGGTAGTGCCCATTTTTATCCACTATTAAAACACAAACAAACCACTCTTTCCTCAAAGCCCTGGAAGAAAGGAGTGGATTTAAATGCAAACAAAAAAAATGTTACAAGAAGAGAGAGTGAAAAGGTTTGACGATTTACAATAAGAGCTCTTTGAGAGAAAAATGCACATACTCCTCTGGAGATCCTCCCTAGCTTTTCTCAGAGTTTGGGGTGATTTTAGTTGCACTGGGTAGAAAACTTCAGCCCAGATGCATCACCTGAAACAGGGGAAGCATAAATGAAACCAAGTATGAATTGTCCTTTCTCCAAAGAGGAGGGAAGTAACTCAAAGTCCAAGCCTGAAAGCCATACATAGCTCCTCTCTATTATTCTGCTCCTCCTTTCTACTTAAAGTTCTGTTTATTTACATTTGAATGCTAATTATGGATTCTAAAAATTATAGTAAATCATGCAAACAATAATTTTGATTGCTTATAATGTATGGAACATTTGCAACTGCTCCAACAAATATCCAGCATTTTCTTGCAATTATATGAATTTATTTTTTTTTCCAGAGCTGATTATATTTCTGTAATCGTGCAATTGAGTCACAGTAAGGAGGGATTAATATCATGGCTGAATCTATTTCAAAGTGTTTGCATTTCACTTTGCCCAGTATGAATAGTATGTGCCTTCTAAAATAAGCACATTGACCTTTTTATCTCTTAAAATTAATGTTGATAATATACACAATTATGCTATCTTAAAAAAAAAAATGAAGATACTGACGTTGCTTATATGTGGATGGCTGCCTGCTAAAGTCAGAGCTTTAATAATCAATGAAAAGCAAATGCATTGATCAATGCAACTGGATATTACATAACTTCACCAACTTGTTTTTTCAGTGCCTGCACTATTAGTTGATTTACTTTCTCAGCAGAATGTGTTTAGTGCCATGAATATCAGTATTATTGCTATCCACGCGCTCTGGGGGGAAATTCTTCACTTTCTGTAGATATTTGTACATCCAGAAATTCCTTGAGGTCATCCCTCTGAGCAAACATTCATTGTGCAGTTCCTCTGAGCACCTTCCAGGCTTCTTCTAATTCTCGGGATAGAAGGAAATAATAGTAGGTTGATGGTATTTTTGCATAGGTATGCTTATTTCTTGGGGAACCTGCCAACACAAAGCAGCAGTTGAACCTTAGGTTGGAAAATAAAGCCGAAAAAAATAAAACCAACCAAAAATAACTTCAAACGAAAACATGGTTGTATGACAGTCTACAAAAAGGTAGAGCAGTTATTCTTTCTCAAGGATATAATGATGCAATGTTTATCCTTCCTGGAGCTATGTTTTTTTTATTGCTCCAGCAGTTCACAAACAATAGTTGAGAGTTAGTGTGACCTGATATAAACTAAGCTCATTACATTAATTTTCAACAGATAATTAATAATTAACATATAACCTTTGGCTTTCCTTTAATCTTCAAGTATTGACAGAAGTTGCATAAAAACATACTATGTGTGGAATAAATGCTTTGAAATGCAAAATTTAATTAAAATTAATGTAACGTTATTTCAGTACAGTTCTATAGTAGCAAAAGTACCATAGGGAATATGAATATTTGAACAGACCATTATTTTTATCCGTGCTGCTCAAAATTTAAACAAATAATTTCTGGAAAACAATATCATTTGATCATTGGGATTTACTGGATTGAGTGTGCCATGGCAGTTAAATTGTGACATCAGTAAATTAGCCTAGACTGCTTTGACAGTCAGTTGACTCACATGCAATAAACAGAACTAAACCCTCCATGAATCGTGTAGCTCAAGGTTTTTGAAAATCACAGTTAATTAGATTTATCATATCTAAATAGCCGTGTTTTCTTAAATTTTTATATTTGTGCAGCCATGGTCAGAAGTGCTAAGGCAGGCAGAGAATAGAATACCCCAGTTAGGAGAAGTTTGGGTTTGGAAGGCAATCGTTTGCTTACTGGTGTTAGAGGTGCCTTTCTGCAAATCGCTTCACTGCCTGGACCATCAGTTCCCCATCTGTAGAACAGAATTGGTTGTACAGGTCTTCTTTATATGCTTTTCATTAAAGATGCTGTTGCTATTATTTGGGGGAGCCTGTTTTGATGAGTGTTCTGCTTTATTCCCCAATAGTCCTCCTTGTCTCTAGGCAATTTATTTAGGCAGGAAGGATGAGTGAAATGGACACTGAATTGCTCTCTTAATTTTTTCTGTGTGCAGAGATATAAACATATTATCAAATACAGTTTATTATTTTAATGTGTTGTATTTTGTACCTGTTTCAATATTTGCTAAAATGCATTACGAAGGTATGAAATATCTCACATGTATTTCATTTTTGGGTTAATTAAAACCAATTGCCTATTTCTTTGGGTTTTATGCTTTCTGAATATGTTAATATGATGTACAATACCGATTCTACACTAGTTTTGCCTACCATAATAATTTATGCCTTCACAAAGTTATTTCTATAATACTGGAAGCATCTATGTTACAAAAATACCATATGTGACCCACATGCAAGTATCAGACATACCATATTTTGGCTTAATACCTTAACATTATTCATTAGTAATATTCTCGAACGTATCTGCTTCCCCATTCACATGGAAAGCAGGTCCACATTGTTAATGTTGTTAATGACTAAATCAACCATGCATGAAATGTCCAAGCTTCACCTCTAATTAGAACATCCAGTGTGCTGTAAGCTTACAGAAAACAATGAACATAAATCATTTCAGTAGAAAGGGAGGAAAAGAGGAGTCAGTGAATAACAGTCGGAAAGTTCCCAGAAACATCAGTCAACAAAAACTAAGTTGTTTGTAAGCACCTATAAAAAAAAAAAAGATTAAAAGCCCAGATGCTTCTTTCATGAACCAAATCACATGAAAAGAATATGCTTTTCTTCCAAGGTAGGATAAAAATCCTTTTGAATGGAGGGAAAAATATCTGATGCTTCTACAGTTGGACATTATAAAGGCTATAAAAAGTCTATCACATGATAGTTTATTAGGTAAGGCAAGGAAGTATTGTTGTGATTACACAGCTGTGGAGTAGGTGCAGAACTGGTCAAGACCCCATTCCATTATCAGTGAAATGAGGTATTAACTATGTGTGCACTGTAGTTACCTGCATTAGCCACAGGTGAACTCTAAAGTTTTGGCCAAGCTCTAGAACTCAACAGTGTTTCTATCAACGAGCATAGTTATGCAATTGGAGATTACATCTATTAAATCTGCATACTAGGAGCTGGGTCACAAGTGTGTTGCAAGCAGGTTTAGACTTCAAAACAACCCTTAGAAATTGGAGGCAATATCTGTACTGGTGAATGCAAGTTTTCGCCTGGTAGAAATAATCATCTTCACAGAAACAGCATGAGAAAAAAGCTGACTGGGCTACAATTCTTCACAACTTATCAGTGACTTAGAAAGGTTTGCAAGCTGCATGTAAGTCAACAGCAATCTAGTTACAAAAAAGAATATGTTATTGACTTGCATAGGTGGAAGTAGTACTCTAAGAAGGAGAGAAATTGGCAAGTATGTCTGTTTATAATTGCATACTGTAAAAGTTCATGGAGAGATGTGACAATAACCTTGAAGATAGGGAATGGATTATGCATTTATCTGTGTCTGTTGTAGAAAAGACAAGAAGTGAAGCGTCCATGTTGTAGCAAAGAACATTCAGGTGACACAATGAAAAATAATAAATTACAATGATTTATAGTAATGTAGTTCTTTTAGATTATTTTAGATTATTTTAGAAATTCCAGGTACTTTGTCACTGAAAGCGTTTGAGAGAGTATTTTGTACAAACCAGTAGCGTTTTTATTTGTTATAGAACCATGAAATGATTGGGGTTGGAACGGATGTTTAAAGGTCATCTGCTGGGACTCCAGCATGGGCAGGGACACCTTCCACTAGACCACGTTGCTTAAAACCCTGCCCAACCTGGCCTTGAGCGTTTCCAGGAATGGGGCATCCACAACATCTCTTAGACTGACTACTGCTAGATGTTATGACATTACAGCAGCATGTATCTGTAACAGTGCTGTTATAGTACCTGCACTTCCTCATTAAAGACTATTTTAAAATCTTACATTAATTTCATATTTATTCTTTCATTGCAAAACTATATCCCAAATGACGATAAAGGCAAGTAATTATTCAGAAGTTCAGTTGTTTTTTTGCATTAAAAAGGCTTTTAAGTAGCAGCTTTCTTCTTTATCATATGCATAAATGCAGCCTTTGATGTTACTGATGTCATGTACCGTGGTTAAAACTTACGAATTCTCAGATACTTGAAAATTAGGGTCAAAACTAGCCCCTTACCTTTGTCCATCCAATGGGCTGATTGAGCCACCCTGTGATTTTTTTGCTTAAACTACTATTTTTATTTTTTAAGTTCATGATTTGGGCTGGATTATTTGTTCTGTACCTGACATCACTTTCATTGTGCAGTTCTGCTGGTTTCCGTGTAAGAGTGGTCAGCAAGGCAAGACAGCTTATTTGAGTTTAAAATTGAAAACCACACGCAAATCAGGAATTGAGCAAGTTTTGTGTGGTTTTGTTTGGGTTTTCTGGTTTTTTTCACCTGTAATACGTATTATTATGATTCTCCTTTAACTAAAGCAGCCTCACTGGTATTTTAAAACACACATTTTTGCAACAACACTGTTTAGCTCATGTATAGAATTCTTATAAGAGGTAGAATGCTTAATCTTTGTGAGTCATTCTTCTTGCTTTCCTCTGTCCTATGACAGATGATTTATCTATCCTACAGATGGATAATACATTATATTTTCTCTACTTTCAGAATGACTGTTGTTTTCTGACATGAAGTTAACATAACTTAAGTATGCTTTTTCCTTTATATAATTACTGATTTACATATAACCTTTGGCTTTCATCTTGAATCATTGATGGAAATTGCATAGAATCATACAATTTGAGAAAAAATTCTCTCAAATGCAAATTTGAATTAAAAATAATATTATGTTCATTTAAACATTTATGTTCTTGAAATATAGTGTCTGGGATATCACCAGTATTTGAATAAGCCTTTAGTTTTTCCATGTTGTTTGTTGGTTTGGGGTAAAAAATTAGCACAAAAGCTAAATTATAGCTTTATTTAATCACTTTAAATTGTTTTATCAGTTGAAATGCATGCAAATAACAAATAAAACACCTACAATTTGCTTTCTATTTTGTTTTTTTTATGTCTACTTACAAGACTGTTATTAATTGGAAATAATGTTATTGTATAAAAACTATTACCAAACATTTTTTTGACAAAAATATTTCTCTACAGGCTGAAAATCTCACTTTTAGTGGAAGGTAAGCATCTTCATTTAGATTAATTTTTTTTTGATGAAAGAAGAAGCAAGTAAATGTATATTTCTAACACAAAGAAATGAGGTGATTTAGCTGGATTGCAAGCAAAATAGGACATGAAGAAGTATAGTCTATCATCTCAGCAGTAAATAGGTTTTTCTAGTAGTTGATACAGTCAAAATTTCCCTTTCAACCCCTATAAAATTCTCAGTCATACATAAGACTTACAAAGAAGAGTTTATATCGCTCTATTTTTCTAGCATCCTGTTCAGGTCAGACTGACATCATACTTTTGAAAAGTTTCTGCTGTCTCTGGAAGATCTTTCTGTAATCCATGTATTTTGCAGGATACTATTCCTGTTACCACTTTGAGCATTGTATTCACTTTTTCATTGCATCCCAATTCTTAAGCTCTGTAAGTGCCCATTTACTGCTCAATCCTACAGCATTCCAGTACAGATATTCATAGTTTATGGGACTTCTCCCCAAGAGAAGGGAAGTATTTTCTGGGGGTTTTTTGGTGGTTGTTTTTTTTTTTTTCCCCATGTTTCTTCTCTTTGTTTCTTACCGACATGAGCTGCAGGATATATCTGTCTAAAAATACTGGCTTTGTTTTGCTCCCCATGATGGAGGGAGGCCTCAGGCAACCAGCTGTCATGCAGCATTTCCGTACTGTTTGGCTCAGTGTCCTCCAGGTGGGAAAATAGTGTAAGTGTTTACAAATGTTCCTCTGATCAGAGATTCAGCTTCTTTTAGGCTTAGTCCCTCAATGGGACCTGGCCCTCTATTATCAATTTTGGATGCAGTGAATTCCAAAAGGAGTATTTACTGGGCTCCTATGCACTAGTTGAAGAAGCTACTTGACACTGAAGTCTGTCAAAGGCATGTTAGTGGTATTTGTAGCAAATCAATTGCTTTTTTATATTTTATGTGAAAAACATTGACTTGGTTCACGAATTTGTATCGGTATGAAAACTCTTGCCTAATTTACTCAGGGCAGTGCTTTCCCCAGAGCTGATGTTAAGAGCGAGCTTTACCTACTCATTGGTGCCCTCACATGACTGTCAGAAAAAAAATCAGATACAATAAAGATTTTCAAAATACAGGTAAACAGCCTCCTGTATTAGTTACTGCCATTTAGTTCTGCCTTGTGGGATGAAGTAGCCTGCAATATCACAAACAGAGAGCATATGCCTTTCTCTTACAGTAATACCAGGGCACAAGTGGGTAACAAGCAAATGAGAGATATACAGGCATAACTCCACCTACATTTGATGCTTTTTCTACATGTCCTAGGAGGCAGACTAAAATTTTGAACAGATAAAATTGCTAGAAGGGAAATCCTATGAAAGCTATTATTGGATTTCCTATTGATTGAACGGGGTTAAAACTTTGCCCTTTAAAATTATTTGATTTGCTCTGATCTAGGTAGTGTTATGCTCCATTGGTAAATTGCATATAAGCCTTCTAGCAGCTGAAAAAAGTTGAGAAACACAGGTGACAAAATACAGTTAAACTTGTGGTGACTTCATATTGAAGCTGTTCTGTAGCTGCCTCTGCTGTTACCACCACATCAGGTGGGTGTGATTGCTTTGAAAAATCCAGCACAATTTGTAGTTCACGCCATTCACAAATAGTACTTTTATTTTAAGCAGGGGAAAAAAACATATTCTAAAAATATTTTTTTTTGTTTTTGGAGGGCAAAAAGCTATTTTTTTAATCATCTTTTCTTTATGATTGTCTTTGATTTTCACACCTCAAAGTGCCATAAAGTCAGCTTTTGATCTTCATACATTCTTAAAACAATCTAGTAATTAAGTGAACAAAGGGAAAAGGTAAGAAAGTAAAATTGTTTATGAAAGATAGTGAATCAAATGATAAGTAGGTCTTTTTTGTCTGATTAAATTAGAGTAATTTTTTGGATTAAAAAAATTACACTGCGACACCTCCCCAGCATACTCAGATAAAAGTTTGTCAAGTGGTGCTTATGTGCTTTTGATTATAATGAACAAAGTTCTGAAGTTCTGGAGAGTTTCATTCTCATTTTAGCTGCTGAGCATATTTATTATGTCTCATTAATGTACTTGTACAGTTTCTTCTTCAAGATAAATGTTTGCTGAATCCTAAGTGAAGGTGCCTTTGATGTTGAATGGCTGCTGTGTGTGATAACAATGGAGTAACTTGTGCAAATTCAAGCACAATCATGTCTTGCAGCAGGTCATTGTTTTGCATATGTGAGGCCAGCATACTTAGTACAAGTCTCTAAAGAGATTATGTAGCTACAGACTTTGGGACCCACTGGAAAAATGAGGAAAAATACATCTTCCTGACATCTTAAGGAGTTTATAATCATAATTCTATTCAAAATGGAAGCTCATCCTTGGCAGAGTGGCACTCTGTTTACTTTTTCATCTTTTAATGGAAAGAATATAATACTAAAAATACCAGTTTTTAAAAAATGCCACGTCTTTCCATGATATTGGTATGAAATGTCATTCTCCCAGAAGGAAAAAGCTGTGTTGCTGACTTAAAGTTTGTGCTTAAATCTACACCACTAATTCTGCTACCTTTGTGTGAATAAAAGGATGTGCTGTACTGCCCAGCTGCTGGAAAGCATGGACAGTCTTTGGCACATACAATCTCTCCTTAAACATAAGTGGCAGCGTAGAAGGTAGAAAAACGCGGAGAGGTCGCTCAGAGTTTTGCACGGACAATGAGTCAGATATTAAAGGGAAAAGGGTAAAGGTTGGAGGTCTCTGGGGACATTTATTATAGCGTTGGTGATGTTTAAACCTGATGTTACTGTGACACTCTCTGTTCACTGTCCCCCTCGGGGACAGGGGGAGCTGGGGGTGACCCCGGCATGAGCAGTGCCCTCACCCATGTGGTGCCTTCTTCTCAGGGGCAGAGAAGGGTGGTGGAAATTGGGTCCACCAACAGCCCCAGCAAGGAACCAAATCCAAGCACCATTCAGGGAGTGCAGACAGGTGAAAAATGGTGCAGGGCCAGATACAGGGCTGGAGACAAAACTAAAATAAGGTCTCCAAATCCATCCAGTCACAAGGTTCATGGCAATTAAGACCTCTTAGTGCTCTCAGAGTCCTGACACTTACCCTAATGTTGTTACTATGATTTAGACAAGGGGAATAGTGTACATTTTCAACTAGATAGTTTTGTGGGTTTGTTTTGTTTTGCTTTTTTTCCCCCAAATCATGTTAGCTTTCTCTAGAAATACCGTTTTATTTGTATCATGATGCTGTAAGAATACTACTTTTGTGTTTAGCTGTAATTCAGTTATGCCTGAATATCTGCTATATATCCTGAATATATTATTCAGAGAGCTTTCAGAAGAAAAGATTAGCTATGCCAAAGCTTTTTGACATGGCATCTCTCTAAGTAAATGACAAACTTGTACAGCTATATTCATTTTCTTATAATGTCAGTCTCTGCCAGAAAATATGGGAAGAGGTTCTAATAAACATATTTAATTCATCTCATGTCTTTCTTTCCTTGTCCTCCTGATTTTGATTGTATAGCTGTTATCTTTGGTTTTTCCCCTGTTCTCATTCCCTCTCCCATCACATACATCTGTTTCTCCTTTCTGTTATTCATCTTTAGTTGTCTTTTCTATTTTGCTAGTACTTGAATATGCTCTTATGAAACACATCTCAGCTGTGTTGTGTTTTTGTTAAAATTGGCACTTCTAAAAGGTTAGGCCTCTGCCTTTTGGCTGTTATACTTGAACTCAATTGTCAAAATGATTTCTCTAGATTGATGACTCTTTAGAGAAAGCAGTGCTTTTGCCTGAGTGCATTGCTGGTACATAATGATCATTAAAGATTAAGCTACTTCTTGACTGTCAAAATCACCATACGAAAGGTTTAAGAGGACAAAAGGGACAGTGCAACTTGGTGTAATGAAAAAGAGAGGATGCAGAACTGTAATATTTTTGTCCTGTGCTAGGAGAGCACTTGTCTCATTACCTAGGACCACTGCGGGAAGGGAAATGGGAGACTGAGGACTCTTTACCTCCCTAAATTTGGACATGAGCATTTAGGGCTCTCTTTCTTGACAGGGATCAACCTAAAGGGTTGAGGATGACCACAAGGAAAGATATTTCCAAGTTTCATTTATGCTACACAGTTGGACAAGCCACGGTTTATTACCTGCTCAAAGGCAGGGAATAGAAGGAAGCACAAAGAAGTTTCGATAGGAAGAGATTTACATTGGATATGGCTTAAAAGTATATACTATCAAAAAAGGCATTAGATACCAATGTAGTATGACCATAAAATATCTGTCAGTACATTGGTAGAGGATTATACTTTTAATTCTCCAGAAACAGTTCATTTGCTGGAAGTTTTCAAAATAAAAGAAATAACTATTCGGATCTCCAGATGCTTGTTTACATTTGACATTTTTTTAATTTAAAATTAAAACAGAGGAATGTGAAGCAATGGAGAAACTGAAAAATAAAACTATAATACATGTAATTTCAGAGTTAAAAACAAGATGCAACATATTAAAATGAATTTCAGTCACAGCTAGAAAGATTATTTCTTTCAATTCAATGCATTTTCTGAAGGAGCGCAGGTAAAGAGGAAAATACAGAGAGCTCTCATCCCATCATTTTGTTTGATGTTAGGGATGAATTTGTAGGTCATTACCAACATATTTTTCCCACAATTATTTGCTCCTGCAGCTTACTTGCATGTATAAATGTATCTACCATTGCTGTCTCAGTGACTGTCCTACACCTAGAAAGTCTTTGCAAAAGTAAAGGGCCAGCTGTGGCTGGCAGGAGACTTGCATTGCCCTTTGGAGTAGCATGGCTTTACACTGAGGCCTGAAATTTGATTTAGATGCCTTAAAATTACACTGTATTATAGAAAGTTTGCATAAACTGAGAGCGATATATGATGCAAGTTTCTCATCATAAGTGCTTACCCTTGTATCTCTGTCTATATATCTCTGTCTATATGTCCCTCCTCCAAATAAAGCCCTCACCTCACAAAAAGACACCACAGGAGTGGACTGAAGGGCTGAAAAAATACCAATAAACACTTGACCTTCAGCTTGAGTTTCTGTGGAGAACCTGCTGAAGCTTTGATTCTTGAGGAAATTACTTGGCTCTGTTAGATGACATGGTAAATGGAGAACTCCAACGTTCACTCTTTTACACCCTCACCCTTAGAACTTGCCCTGTTCCATAGGCTCATCTGCTCTGCTTGGAAAAGATTATTAATATCTCGACTTAGGTTGTATTCTAAATTTAATATGAAGTTTGATTCCATTTCACTGTATATTGTATCCAATAAATGTTCAATAGTTTGGGAGAGAGTCAGACCCCCTTCAAATTAGATTTTCAAGTTGCTATTTGCTACTTTAACTCTATTAATATTTTTTTAATATTTTGTGTGTTTTCTCATCCTTTTTAAAATGAATTTTGGGAGTGCAAGTCTGAAACACAACTTTATGTCAGGGGAGTAAGATCTGTGGCAAATTCTTCCACTGTTAGAATAATTTTATTCAATAGTATAACTAAAATATCTGAATACTCTTCATAGGTTAATAGTTTCATTTTACAACTGTAACAATATATACTCTCTATATTTTATTTAATTGGCATGATTCAGACTTTATATGTTGAATTTTATTGTAGATTACACAAAGAAATGAGCACTGAACTTGCTTAAAGTAGGAAACATTTTTTGAATCTTTGAGAACTTTTATTTGGTTATGCAGTTCAGAATGTTTCTACAATGCACCTTGGAGCTCTATTTTGGTTTTTTCCATAGCCTGACTATTTTAAAAGAATGCATTTTAATACCTGAAGCAATATTTTCTGCTGTTCTGAATTGCTTTTGGCATGTGTTTGCTCTGATTTTAAAACTTTAGAATGGAAATTATGCATATTTGTCAGATATTTTGCAACTTTCAGATAATTTGAGGTACTTAATATTCTATGCTTAGTACTAATTGATATTTTTCTTTTAGTATAGAGAAATAGACTTAACCACTGTCACATAATATTTTGGCTTGTATCTCTTAAAAATTAATAGATTTGGATACACAATCTTTAAACCTTCAAAAATTGATATTGCTGAAAACTAAATAGTTGTTTACCCTTAAAATGGGATGTATCAAGGGCAGCAGCCACAGTCCCCAGTGAATTTGCCTTGCACTTGGTGTTCATGTCCCTTTATTCAGTTTCTCTTATCAATCGCCCACAATTGTACCAAGTTTATTTGAGGTTTTTTGTAGTACAGAGAATTATGTATAGTACTTTTGGTTCAAAATTATTTGGTTCTGGTGATTTCAGGAGAGTTAAATTCTGCCTGATTTTCTGGACTGTTGTCCCCATCACCTTTGACATCCATTCCACACATACTTTAGGTGGCAACACTGTAAAAACAACACTTTTACATAATTGCAACGATTGTGTTATTCACTGTTAGGCAGGATGATACCTATTACAGTACTCTACATACCTTTATTGAAGTGGAATGAAATGTCATCATGAGTTTCATAAAACCTACCTTAGTAAGAAGTGTATGAATAGCAACGATTCCACCCAACAAATTGAGCATTGATATAAAAATAGCTCATGGATTTTGGGTTTGGGATGTGGTGGTGGGGTTTTTTTCAGGTGATTCGAAAGGCAAAAGTGCTTTGTGCCCTTGCTACAAAGTTAACAAAGCATTATATTGCCACCTGGCCATCTGTTGGGATAAAATGGTTGTTATTTTCAATGATGTTACATCGATATTTTTTTCTCCCCCAGCTTATGATTCACACTGCAAGTATTATACAAAGGGGCATTTTATTCCAATGTGTTTTAGTTGAAAAGGTGTTGTTCAATTTTTTGTGCTTGTAGCTAAATACCCACTTTAACTGTTTGCTGATGGATGGTGACAGATATATTTTATACGCTGTTTGAATTCTTATAGGAACAGCTGCCATTTTTTTTTTTTTTTTTTTTTTTTNTTTTTTTTTTGCTCAGAGTTATGTAAAGCAAACTCACAGAGTTATTTTTTCCCTGAATCAGATTATGTTTGCTCGCAGCCAAGATGCCTTGCCAGTTCTTTCAGGTGCACTCTCACCTTTCCTCAGTCCCTCTCCAACTGGCATATGCTCATGTGGCTGTGCCTGCACTGCTGTTCTTTTAGTGGCAGTAGCATAAACTCAGGTAACCTTACTTGCACTGAAATGACTCTGCAATTTATTTTTAATTAATATTGCCATAAACATAAATAATTGCCTTTCAATTATGTATAGCACATTTAACATGTTTTGAGACAGAACAGCTTGCAGTACCTCGTGTTTTTAGGGACAGATACACAGCACAGAGATTTTTAGGTACACATTATGTCAGTTTATCCTTTCATATAATTCCATTGTTTCAGGTCAAGAAAACCTGACAATTAACATATCACTGTACATCTGTATTTATTGCACTGGGCATATTGCCTTTGCTATTTTCTATAGTTGTGGTGATCAAAAACATGTTTTAAACATACAAAAAGTACAAGGTTGTGACTAAGGTTTTTACCAAAGATTATCAAAATTCTGTAAGCAAAGCCAATATTTCCTGCTACTACCCACAAAGAGGAAATACTGGAAATGGTCTATGCAAGAATTACATTCACTTTGTTTGCAGATCTGAGCTCCTTTGTTTTTTGAGGATTATACAAAGTGAACATATGTGGAAAACTGCTACCAGCTTGCACTCTTTGATAAATCCAGACAGGCAGAAGAATGCTGGTGGCAGAAAGTGTAGAGTAATGGTGTTTCTTATGGTTAAAACAGAATCTGGAAATTCTAGTCCTTTTGAGGAAGAAATATCAGTGAGATTAGATCACAAATTATTGGATGAATGTGTAAATATCAAATGTTAATACAAAATGTACTTGTCAGTAAGTTAAAAGTTTTCATTCTGTGATTTCCATAGATCTTCTGTGGTACACACATGTAGCAGAGATAGAAGCAGAGAGATTTCCACCAATAATTAGGGCCAAATAGTGGGGGGGTTACCATAAATCATCTAATTTGCATTTATTATGTCAGCAGACTGTTCCAGCTGTGCTGTAGCTTCCTGCAGCACAGCGGTGGCAGGGGTCAGGGTCTGTCAGTTCAGACCTTTGCTGTTCTGCAGACGTGAGCTGGTATCATTACACAGGCTGTCAGTGCCAGTCTCAAACTTCATGGGGTTTCCTGTCACTCTGAGTGACCAGCTCTGGAATGTCACTGCTGAACTGAGAGAGGAGCTATGAGTACTTCAATGAATGTTATCTAATGTATGACTTCAGAGAACCTTCTCACAAATTTTTGTCTAGGGAAATGGAGTGATTTTTGTCTGTCTTCTGCATCCTCCCAAAACTTTTAATTCACTGATCAATGTCACAATGTCACAACTGTGTTAAAAAAGGGTGAAATAGCAAAGATAATTAACTTCAACAAATGTCAGAAAACAAGTGGATGTTTAGAGGATGGACACCCATCCTGTTTTTCTCACTGAGGGAGGGACCAGAACACCTATATATGTTTGTTTGTCAGTAACCAACAAACCACTCTGTGCATAGATACAATAAGTGCATCAGGACTCACAAAGAGAACCCAGGAGAATCTGATACCCTTATGACTGAAAGAAGATCAAGTGTCAGCAGAGAAAACCTACAAATCAAAAAGAATCAAAACTTCATTATCTGCTTTAATGGAATTTATGTACTACCGCTCTTATTTTGTCCAAGTAGCAGGATCTTAATCATATGGATATTGTGGCTTTTGGTAGAATAGATATTCCTTAAAGTGGAATAACAGGCCTTGTTTACAGATTTTTAAGGTCCACCTTACAACATGCATGATAATGACTAAAGAGTTTGTAGGTTTTTCACTTTCAGTAAGTAGGACTTGAAATGGGATAGAATCTTTTGGTTTTTAATAGAAGTATTTTCCATTAGTATAAGCAAAAAATTTTAATCTGTTTTTATGGAAATGTATGCTAATAATTTCATTTAATCATAATAGAGACATTATAATCTGGTTTACTTTGGGGCTTCCCGTGCTGTGAATTGGTCCTAGCCTGCATTTCCTTGGTGGTCTGGATAGTCCTTTGCTGAAAGGCATTGTCAGCATCAAAGCCATTGCAGATAGTTTATCTTTCTGCTGTGATTTCTTTGCATATATCAAGGTTCTAGGACATCCTCTTGCTTATTCATTTGGGACATCCCTTATTTCCCTGGAAGATCAGAAGGAATCTGGAATTAAATCAAACTGCTGAGTAAACTGGCATAATATATTTTGGAAACCTTTAAGTTGCTATGTAAATTCATCGGGATCCATTATCAAAATATTGTACAGAACTTGTCATTAATTTCACATGTTCTTTCTTACTAGTAATATGATTTAACAGCTTTGTCTTTTCTATTAAACTTTTTTGACTATATGTTCTATTGAATTTTGCTTCCATAAAACATTTTAGCAATGATTCTTTAGATCCATTTTCTTTTCTAGCTAAAACACATTATAACCTACACAAGAAAATATTTGAAAGAGATATCTAAAATTATATATAAGCTTTGAAAATAATATGTGTTTTTGTAATATGAAGTATGTAAACATAAAATTATACCACATTCAACTCAATGTTGCCTTCAGGAATAAATACTTCTGGGAGAACATCCAATCTTAACTTACCTAACTTTCCATGTCACTAGCAAAATACCATCGGAAAAACCCCACAGTATTCAAATTCATATTAGCAAATATTATTTGCTAAAAAGAGAATGGTAACAACCTTCAGCCCGAAGTAGAGCTGAACACCAAAGCATGAGCATACTCTTGCAGTTGTTTTCTGACGTCTGAGGCTTAGTGTTGCTGACATCTGGAATATTTCTCAATGTGTTTGTATTATGTGTTTCTCTCTGTATTATTGATCATGCATCCATTTGCCATGCAGTCAGATTTTCCAAAATGTTTGGAGCCTCAGTTTTATTCTCTCTTCCTCTCTCACTGCAGCTATTTTACATTTGTTAAAATTTTCCGCAATGAACAGTGGAAAAGGGTCAAAAGTTCAAGAACAGGCCAAAGACAACTACCAAATGGAACTGTTGCACATGGAAAATGTATCCATGGAGGTTCATTTGGATTAAGGGAGATTAAGTTTGTGTTACTTCTCTCTGACCAGATCTTTAAGATAACAATTGAGCAATATTGGCACAGTTAACAGATACGCTTCGTATCTGCTTATGCAAGTGGGGTAGAGGGTAAAGAAGTTCAGTCCAGTGGGGGTAGACAAAGGAAGTGCAGATATTAAATGAACAATTCCTATCTTTCTGTTGTGTTGGAATATTGACCTCTTTCACCCAGGAATCCTTTGATCGACTTCTGTGGGTTTGGATTGTCTTGGGTTTCCTTTGAGGTCAGTGTTATGAGAGACACCCATCTGCCACTGTTTATTTTTTGTTAAGGAGATTGCGTATCAGTTTAGAAAATTCTATCCCTTTGAAACGGTAGTGAAAATTTGCATTCTATTAACCTGCTCCTTTAAATTACTAGCAACATTTTCCTGCATATCCTAATTATCTGTATTGTAGTATCTGCAGTGAGTATACAAAAGAGTGTTTAAACACTTGGAGTAATATAGATTTTTTTATTTATAGTTTCTTTTATTCCTGTTAGGCAATATTCTCTGTTCTAACAAAGGGTATAATTTACCTTGTATCTTGCAAGCGTGCGAAGCAGTCTCCTTTAATAAAAATTTGCAAGGTTTTAGTTTGTTTCACTGCAATTAGTTTTAAGTTTCTTTGAAAGTTTGAGTTAGATTTTGCTAACTCGGCTACTTACCTTTTTTCACATGCTGTTGCTGAAATCTCATGGGCCAGATAGTCTACAAAAGCCTAGCAGCATAGCCACTGTGATAATAAACACTTAGATTCCCTAGTCAGATTTTATTTTAAGTTACCGTGACACACTCTGCTCTTGAATAAATGTTTTTATTTAAACTGTGTAATTTATACTGAAGTCTTTTATAAATGAATCACTGAATAACCAGAAGACAAGGCCCTGAACTAGCAATAGAAAGGTCAAGAGAACGTGGTCAATAATTATGTGATCGTGTTGGGACTTCGGGCAGCAGGCTTTCTGTGTTGCCACAGTTTATCAGGCTTTTTTATGCAATGGGCAGGATTGGATCTAACAGCCTGTGTGTTAGATCTCTGTCAGGAAGCTTTAACGGAGAAACGCATTCCAATAATGCGAAATATAGCGCATAGGGAAGAGTCAAAACAGATGAGTTCAGTTTGACCATTGTTGGGTTGGAAGTGTGGACCGCAGCAGCCTTAAGAACAGATCTGACTTGCAAAGGGTCTGATTGTTAAAAGATTGTAATCGTTCGCTGCCATAGGCTATAAAAATTAAAAAGGTCCAAGTGTTTCTTTCAGACAGAAATGCAGAGACTAATTTTACATGAATGCACACCCTAACAAGATTAGCTGGCTTATTCAGGCGTATGAATTGCACTTCTGTTCTTTGTGTTAAACAAGCTTGTATCATCAGAGCCACTCGGAGCTTATCATGGTCTCAATCAGGCCTGTACTCTCACTCCATGTTTTCCCTTCATTTCACTGTTCTACCACCAGATTTCTGAGGTTATGCCCATTTTCATGCTTTGCTATTTGTCCTCAGTTTCAATTTTTCATTTTGTGTCCTTATATTTCTTTATTTTTAACATACTGCTCTCCTAACAACTCTGTGTATGATGCAAAATGATGTCATAGTTCAGAAACACTGTGCTAATGAAAGAATGGAAGTGATTAATTTTTAACGGCATTTTCTTTATTGCAGTGCATGCTATATTCCTACAACTTCTGTGGTGCTGTTTCTGTAGCAACTATGCAAGCAACTAAGAATTCTTCTCCTATCATGGAATTAAAGATTGATTTTATGCATTGGCTGATGGTGAAACATTAGAAATGACTAGATTACTGCAAATATAAAAAAATCAATTATTCTGAAATTTCTTCAGCTTCTCGGATCAAGCACAATGTGCTTCTTTATGTTTTATGAAGCCGTCTGGCTGAAAAAAACATTAAAAGCATTAATACCATGGTAATTTTAGATGGATTAAAAATTCTGTAATATATTATGGATCAATATTTTTTTAAAGGGCCAAACAGAATGTTATTATTGGACAAATTTGGTTTTCTTTTTTCCTCGATTTTTAATTTTGCAGTTTATACCTCACCTTTCAATTCAGGATTAATACATGGCATGCTTCACTTCACTTGCCTTAGAAAGTTCATATTTTTTAATGTATCTTGAAAGCACCCATTCATTTAATAAGTCACTATTTTAAAAAAACCTAGACCAGAAAGTACATGGGAAACTAGTATTTTTGACATTCGTTCTTTGTCACTTTGTATCCTTACTAACTTTCATATACTTACTTTTAGTAATAGCAATATCTGTCATGAATGTGAACTTTAATATCTAGAACTTAAAGTTTTTGTGTAATACTTGCTTTACAGAGAATGTAAACCACTTGTGTGAACCTGTGTGTATGGATCTGTGTGTGCCCACATGTGCATCTTCCTACTGTTATAAGACTGTCTGACTGCTAAATGATTTCTCATTTCCTTTCCACATTTTTCTAGAAAAATTACGAAGAATTTGCTTACATTGTTTGAAATTTTATG
This sequence comes from Cephalopterus ornatus, assembly GCA_013396775.1. Lineage (NCBI taxonomy): Eukaryota > Metazoa > Chordata > Aves > Passeriformes > Cotingidae > Cephalopterus > Cephalopterus ornatus. The sequence continues at coordinate 186,487 of VZRE01003095.1, forward strand.
GACTTTAAATACAAAGGGAAAAATAATAAAGCTTAGTAACCCAAATATTTGTAAAAAAGTTCATAGGTGACAAGGTTTCTATGTTACATGTAGATAACAGTTATTAATAATGTTTCTAATATTAATTTTGCATTAGTTTCATCTGATTGCATTTAATTATAATCCTTTGAATACAAGTTGAATTCTTGAATACCTTGGAAACCTCCTGTTCTTTTGCCCTGTTTTTATTATTATTCTTGACACAGTTCCTCCTTTCCCATTTGGCCAGACTTTGGAAGTTTAAATCTAGATCTTGTGCCTTAAAAGAAACTTAAAGGAAGAAGCAAGCTGACAAGATAGTGCAAGAAAACATAAAGAGATTAATAAGTTAGGTAAAAAATTATTGAAAACAGCATTAAAAATAGTAATAAAAAAGGAACACCCAACATTGAATCATAAAATCGTTTAGGTTGGAAAGGACCTCTGAGGTCATCAAGGCGAACTCTTAACCAGGCACTTCCAAGTCCTCCACTAAACCACAACAGCTAACAGTCAATGGAAAAAAATTGCTTGATTTTGAAATGAGATGCTGTCTCCATAACAGGTAACAGGTGAGATTAAGTTCACACTTTCGTGCCTTGCATTATGTTTGGGGTTTTTTTTAATCCATGATTGAAAAAGCATATTTTTTACTGACTTTATCAGTGAGGTTTTTATATACAAGTATCAGAATATCCAAGCAATAAAACTTGTCTCCTGTGAAGAGACAGCTAGTAAGACAGACTCATGAGTAGCTCCAAATCCCCGTTAGCCGTAGCAGCACTTCAGTCTCAGTATCACAAAGCCACATGCCAGGCCCACTGACGTTTGATTTGAACTCAGCTATTCAAATTTCAGACTAGGTAAGAATCCAGGCCCCTTATAATACTCTTGCCTTTAGGAAGGGAAGTAATTTTCTTCACAGTTGAATGGGCCTTCAAATAGGGTTTCAGGGACAAAGTGATTGCAGAAATCTGTTCCTACCTTGACTAGAATGAAGATGCTCTTTGTCCTTGTACTATGGGAGGAGGATTGGAACATGTGGAAGAATAGGAGACAGTGCAAGCCAAATGTTTAGCATATGAAGAAAAATAAGTGTAAGGGCAGGTTTAAAACTCTACCTTCTTCACGTTCCTCTATATTATATTGATTGGCATCCTATATACTATTTGTCTTGTGTAAAAATATATGGGCACATAAGTGCCATAAGGATAGAACCTCCAAGGGATACAAAGCCAGCCTGGAATAGCCCTTGACCATATCACTGCTGTTTGATGCACCTGATGTCAGAGCTTGGGTCAGTTACAATTATTCAAGAGCTACAAGAACAGAAATACTATTCTAGCAGCTCTTAGGATTGTCTTTCTTTCCTTCCTATTGTATGTCTGCTTGCTCCCTGGAAACTTCCTCACCCACTTGGGATTTTCCAAGAGGGAAGGGGAAAAAAAGAAGTTCTTTTGTTATTCAGAGCTGGCAGTAAATGAGTTATCATGAAAACTGGAAATCACACAGCTGCAATAATCTTAGGATGGCTTGGGTTGGAAGGGACCTTAAAGATAATCTAGTTCCAAGCCCCTAGCCCTGGCTATGGATACCTTTCACTAGACCAAGTTGCTCAGAGCTCCATCCAACCTGGTCTTGAACACTTCCAGAGCTAGGGCAATAATAGGAGAGACATTTTGCTAGTTTTTTACAGCCCTCTGCTGACACAAATCTACTGATTTGAGACTGAATTATTTTCTTTTCATGAAGTTGCACTGAACTCATAAACATGTCTTGCAGAATAAAACACGTTTCTGAATCTTTTTCCAGACTTTAGCAAATACCTTATTAGAACATTTGAAAGAGATTAAGCATTTTGTTCCCTTATGTTGCCCGTTGTGACACATTTAGATGGCCATCTGAAAGCCAGATTTTCAACAAACAAATATGTTAAAAGGGTACAGAAATATTTAGACATTTTATGAAAGAGGTATCATGAAGAATATCTGTTACGGGAAATGGTGTCCAACTGTGTGGAAATAATTTTTGTTTAGGAGAACAATGGCATTTGCTAATTAACTGCTGGAAATTCCCTTTACATTCTATTTACTTGCTTGGTAACATAAAGGCAACCACATTCAAAGTTCTGAATAGCCAGCTGGCTGCTTTTCAAATGTACAGCCTTTGAAATTGATTTGAAACTCCTTTGTGCAGTAAAACAAATATAAATGGTTGATGTACTGATGACACTGCACAAACTGCATTTTTGTGAAAGAGCAGAATCAATTATTTTTCCTTCCACAAAATGAATCACCAGGATGTAAACCTAAGCAGGATCTTTTCTGGCTGGAGCAGAAACCTCAGATTAGCCAGTGTTTTTTCCAGAGGTGATATTTATGAGTCATGTCTTCTGAGAGCTGATTCATTTTGTTTCTCATACATTGAATTATATCAAGAATTTAGTGATAGATTTCTAATTCTTGTAATTAGTGTAGAACACAGTTATCTTGAAGTGTATTGCTTATATTGAGAAATACTTGAGAGAATGTTGAACTGCCTCTGTTTTGGAAGCTTGAATGCATGTGTGTGCACTCTCAGGTGGCTCAGATGAGGAACTGCAATGAAGTGATTAAGGACTGTCCTCTGTGGCCAGCTAAGGCCATGTTTTCTTACTGTTACACGTAGAAAAGTTTCAGCATGAGTTAGCCTGTAGTTCATTAAACTGTTGGATTTTTTATTATTATTATTCTGTCCTGAGGTTATATTGTTAGACAGGAGCTACCATTTTTCTAGCTCTGACACACGTTATTAATAAGTTAGAAAATGGGAGTGAAGTCTTCCTTTGTGCAGAATGTTGTTATAGCCTTGTCTGTGTCTTTTTCCTCCTCAAATCCTGTGCAAAGTGGTTTTGATATGCTAAATTAGCTGAGTTAATCCAAGTCTTCAAACTGCAGTTGCTACCTTGTGATGTTCATTAAGAATAGCTACCAAAATATTTACCTAAATACCAGCTAGCTACTTCAGCTCACTTAATTTCCATAGTGCTGACCTACGGTGTTATAAAAATCTTGATTAACTTCAAAGATAACTGAGGTATGTCTGTAGTACTTGGATGAGCTGTACCCTCAGTTATTTCAAACTATTCTTTAGTGATTGCATAGGTGATTTACACATCTTCATTTCTAACATGTGTCTAATGAAATCATGTGTGATGAGGTGCAATACCAGTTTTTATTTATGTGGGTTTTTCCTATAGGAATCCCTTTAGGCTTATAGGAAAAGATGAATGTTGAGAAGAGCAAAATATTTTTGTTTTAAAAAATTAACCTGATGGGCTAGGTAACATGTATTAGTAGCACTGTTTGTCACAGGCATGGTATGTTTTTGATAAGAGTCTTATTTTTAAACTGTGATCTATAAAATGAAATATTTGGAAAATTTAGAAAGCTGAAGAATTTTTTTAGAAATTTACTTTAAACACCTCTAACATAGAGAACTATAGCTGAGCTAGCAATCAGCTGCTTGACAGAATTCCTGCTGCTTATTGTACCTGTTCAGAGCCATGGGAAGCCTAGGAGTACCTGCTGCCAAGAGAAGGGGTGAGGGTATGTGAGGCAACCATCCATACCACCAGATCCTGCTCCAGTGGCAGTAATTTTGAGTCTCTGAGGACACTTCCAGCTCTCCATCCCAGCACAGTGTCTGTCTCCTTCTTTTAAAGGACAGGATAGTGAGAGACTAATTTGACATTGACCTCCTCATCCTTAGAGTGACAAAATGTATTTCTTCTTACCATGCTCAAATTTGGCAATGAGATCATGAAGATGATAATGTTTTACTTAAACTCAAACCTGTAAAGCTTTTGAACATGCAGCAATATTGTATATGAAATGTGAGACATCATTTTTAAGGTACCTCCAGCTGACAGGTATTACAACCATTCTGCCTAATGCAAATGGTGATAGAACAAATTCCCTCCAAGGTGCAGTACATTAGGCAGTCAAACACAGATCATGGCTCTTAGAATCACTGAACTCTCAGCAATATCACTGTTGGCTTCAGTACTAATACTTTGTGGCATATGAAGGACAGGAATAATCTTTCTCAGTAACTCTAGTCCACACATAGGCTTTACTAGAACTTCAGCATGCAAATTAAGATATGGATATGCTTTGGTGGGCTGGGAACACAGAAGAAGAGGAGAAACTCTGTTTTAGCTCATTCTGTGTTCTCCTTCAGCTGGTTGAAATGAGTTAAGAAAGCCTTGCAGTCCTGTACAGTTTCCTGGCTGTCACTCAGGTGGGTAAATGAGAGAGAGAATTCACTAACTTTTTCTCTCACTGCTGGCAGTCTGGAGGGCACAGCAGAAGAGAGACCTTCTGAGAGATCTCCTAATCTCACAGTGCTATATGTCTTCTTTTGTCTCTCCTCATTTATTTAGACACATTCCTGCCATGTACATCCTAGGAAAAGATATATAGAGCTGAAGAGGCTGGAAGTATTATTTGTGGTAACTATCACTCATAAAAATATCTTGATATTTTGGACTATCGTATATATATCTTATATATATCTTGACCTCACTGGACTAGGCCTGATAGTCTCTTATCATGTATAAACACATAGTTGAGAAACACTATGTTTTTCATTCCAAGTATGTTTAAGGTCAACTTGGAAAGGAAGAAAGGTTGGAAGAGAGAAAGTACAAGTTTGTTTAGCATAAGCCTCCCGCTATTTATTTACATACCATATGCTTCTTCATGCACATTTGCACCAGATGATTTTATTTGGATAGACAACTGAAACATCAAAAAAGTAACAACAGTTTTTGCGCAGTGTGAGGAGGCTTCTATTACAGCAGCTTGCCATCCACTGTGAAGTTCACTTCTCAGCTGAGCAGTTTTGAATGCAATACAAAGAGAGAAAGCTGGCATTTAGTTTCATTGTCATAATATTGAAAATCACCACAATTCATAACCGTGCTCATTTCCCTTCCTTTAAAACAGTTCCATAGCTTGCAATATTACATTTTAGCTTAGTGGCCTGAAAAATACACTTGTGCAAATACTCTGACTGCTGACTGTCCGTAATAGTTTCGGGACCCAGTTGCCTACTGCAACTACATTGCTCAGATACAATGCCTAAAAGGTCACCGTTTCTGCCAAGAGGTAAGTACTCTACCCCATAGAGGACGGGAGCTCGGATTTGTGAGGGCAAAGCCAAGAGAGCTGAGCATTTAGTTTTTCTGCACCCTAAGCAGCCCTCCAGTTGGGGACACATGTTACCCAAACCATCAGCATCACATACCACAACCACACACTGGCTGCAGTGCTGAGGAACACAGGAGGGAGGAGAAGGGGTTATCTGAGGAGTTACCAGAAGTATAGAATGAGGCTGAGGGTTATGTGAGGGTCCTTATGGGTGTGGGGGGGAGTGGGTGGTGTAAGGATTTTACAAGGTCTGTGGATTTGAGGAAAGCTTATGAGTGATGAAGCTGTAGGGCTTATGGAATAATTGAGAAAAAAATCTGTTAGTGTATCTTTCTCCTGCTTGTGCTTCTCTTTCTCTGTGAACTGCAAGCAAGAGATGTTTTTGTATCTGAGCCTAAGAACAGTGGGACTTTATGATACAGGAATAATGGCATTTGAACCCAAAACCTTTGTGTTTGTACCTAAAAGCAACCAGATTTATATTGTATCTATAGAAATGGATAGTTTCATAGTTTCCAAATATGCTTCCTACTTGTTTGAAAATACTTGAAATCAATGTTCACCTGACCATAACAATATGTTTATTAAGAAGGAAGTATTTAAAAGGAACTGTAGGTTAGTTGGGGTGTTTTTTTGTGTGAAAAAGGACAAGTTAGAGGGATGCAGTGAAGTGAAAGGGAAAGAAGCAAAGCTTTATACAGTAACATCATTAACCATTAACAGATTTTGCTGAGTTCTAAGTGGATAGATTATTAATTTCATCTTCCTGAAGTGAGACTCGGGTTTTCAAAAGATGTCAAAGCAGAGCTCTGATACCCATTAAACCTACATAAAGAGATACTGCTTTGCAAATGTTTGCCACTCCAATTTTCAATGCTGCTTGTCAGCTGAAAATTAGCAACATGCACAAAAGCACTTGCTAACTCAGCATCTCTGGGACTTCCTAAATTCCCATTTAAGTGAAAAACCTGAATTTTATTTTTTCCCCTATATATTAATATGCTTTTCCTTGCATCATGTAGGAAGACTCTGACTAGTACAAAAGAGAACTTTCTGTACTGTGATCTAAGTGCCTTCAGTTCAATTTCGTAAGTGAGGAATGTTTGTTCTGAGTGGCTAAGTGAATAAAACTTGGAACTGCTGTACTGAAAATTGAGTTTGTAATCCTAGCATTGCCAGAAGTGAACAATGTGTGCAACCCAAACATTCTGCTTTTTAGGGTAAGAGAAATGAGATCTCTTCAGCGTGAAGGGCTCTGTGTGGACAGAGCAATCAATACCAGTCAGTGGCAATGCTGAGAGGAGAATTCCTGTCCTCCCACTGGAGGACTCCCATCTTCCAAGCCACAGGGGTGACAGTAATAGCTGCTGTTAATGTCTCCAGAGATGTTGTTCTGGGTCTCTGATGAAGAACTTGTTTAGCAAAGGCTTGGAGCATTCTCAGGCTTTAATTCAATGAAATATTGACAAATATATTTTAGACTCATCATTCTGCAATGAAGCAAATCCCTGTGTCCCACTGAAATGTATGTTCAGAGGACCAGTTACTCTACCACCTTAAGGAGCACCAAATTCTGTCTGATTCAAATAAGCACTCTTTGCAATAACAATAATAATTATGGATACATTAATTAGCTGATTATTTAGCTGATTATATTAGCTGATACATTAATTAGCTGATTACATAGGTTGAACTCTATACATGACATTAATGTGCACATTTGCATTACGTGACTCAAAAGATCAGGACGTTTCATAAGTATGTCTTGGTAAGACACTTTAAAAATATTACACTTTCTGTTACAATGTAGAGGTTTACAGTAATTCGAGTCAAATTACCTATTATACAACAATCCCTGGTTTCATTTCGCAGGAAGGTAGAGTGTTTTTGAGACATTTGCATCCTTGTGGTAAGACTGGCATTCTGAGAAGTGGTTGATGAATGATTTTCAATGGTGGTGATAAAATTAATGGATTTTTAAATATTTATTTGGGAAGGTTAAGATATTTTTTGCTTCCAGCAAGAACCAGCAATACTGATTTATTCTGCTTTCCCATACTGTGCATTCCTACCATGTACAGTTCAGTTTTTCCAAAAGACCAGTCGTAGGTAGCTCAGGACACTTGCAGACCCATTGGGATTGTAGCATTTAGGGTGCACATATGGAAGAGAGGTTTTTGTGTGGTTTCCTCCAGAGATAATTTAGTGCATGAAAACTTCTCTGTGAACATAGCCAAAGACAGAAAGAGGGGACGACGGGGGATTAACTCCAAAACCACACTGCTGTGTTGACCAAAATGCTAATGGAACTTTGTGTGTACCCCTCTTTTTGCCTTGCCAACTCCTTTCTGCTCAGCTCGTGTAGAAAGTTGTGCAACACTTCCATTCAAGACATTTATTCAGAATTGGACCTACCATTAAAAAGCCTTGAACTTGATATCTGTGACCCTTTTGATTTAGAAATTATTTATGACATAAGCTCTATTTGTGTTTTGTGGTTTTCACCACTGCTGTAACATTTAATTAAACAGTAATAAGAAAGATCAATACATACCAAGTTCTTTGTAGCGAAAATGTTCTATTTTTATTCTGCAGTGTCATTTTTCATATTAAAAATCATTTCACTGTGAAAAAAATTGTTACAGATAGGTGTCAACAAAATTCTTTTTAATCTTCGCTTTTAGATAAGAGCACAAAAGGAAGTTTTTATTTAAAATCTGTTTTATAGGAGGTTTGAGCATGTGTCTAATAATAAAATTCTTTCTGGACTGCTCTCTTATGTGCTTAGCTTCCAATTTCAAAGTGTCCTGAAGTTATAAACCCACTGAAACAGGGAAATAAAAGAGTGTCTAACAGACCATTAAGTAGGGCTAGTATCAAGCATAGCTTTATTGTCATAGAGATCTCACCTTTTAGAAAGTTTCAGTACACAGTGATGTGAATTCTAAGTGTGGTAGTCAAGTATTTGTAACACATTTATGGTCAGGCTTAAACAAAAGAAAAATCTTTTTGGTTTTTTCCCCTTACTTTGAGTGAAATACAACATCCAAATGCAAGAAATAAACCTTGAAAATTAGCATTGCATCTTTATTCAGTGTAAAAGCTAAAAACTGAAATAAAGAAATTATCAGAAAGTTGCTGTTAAGTATTTAAATCAAGATGTCAAATTTTTGAGAGACCTCCATAAAAGAATGCTAAGTTCATTTAGGATCCATAATCCTCTCTGAAGACCTCTTAGGTGGAAGAAGCACTCAGAAGTAAAAACCAAGAACACATAATACTAACTGCAGCTTTCCAGTGAACCTCAGATCACTTATCTTCTCTGTCAAACTCCATTTTCCACTGCACTAAAGTGAATAAAAAAAGTGGTCACCATAAAAATACCTTTAATATGGCAGTTTCAAGTATCATTAACCTCTGTTCCATCTGCTTAAAGAGAATCTGGCCATCTAATTGCTAAGAATGTTGTTACACACCAAGCAGCCAAGCATGTAGATTTATCATATAGTATGGAGTCTGAAAACAGTCAACTCTCGTGATGTTCTACTGCTGTTTGTTGAATTTTTATGAATTAACAAGTTTGTAAGTTCCTCTTATAGTGTTTAATTCATATAGAGAAGATAAGTAAGCATTTGAAAATCAGGAGTTTTAACTATTTGGTGTTTAGTTCATTGTCTCTTGTTGGCTCAATGATTAACTTTTCTTTAGGAACTTTTAAACCATAGGACTCAAAGCACTTTGAGCTTAAGGTAGGTAGGTATCATATTCTTTAAGCAGTAGGTAGGTATCATATTTTTTTACAGATGAAGAAAGAGGTGTGACAGTAATGTCATAGATGAATTAACATGAAATACAGTAAGTTTGAGTAAAGGTCTGAGTGTTATCTACTTGTTGTTTCCTTGTCTCTGTACACACATTTTTACTTCCTATCCTTCTCCACTCTTTTACTGTTCTGTCCTTCAATTCTCTTTCACTTTACCTCTGTTTGTTCAAGTTGATGGATCCTGAACACTTTTGAAAAGCCTGTGTTAGGAATTTTAAGTTTAGCATTAACAACTTAAAGAAAAGGAAAGATCTTGTAAAAGATTCAGGATTGACTTTGTCAGCTGCCTCTACTGTACACTTGATTTATTTCTCTCTCTGTTACTTTATTATTACTTCCCTCCCAACTCAATTTGCTAAGGAATAAGGAAGGCTTAGTGGAAAAAGAGAAAAGGAAGGAAAAACACATGAAATTAAACGGATGTTCAGGAAACTTGAAATGAAGCGGTCCTAATAAATATCTATTAAGACATCCCTTTTGCCAAAGACATAAAATGAACCATCCCATTTCTTTTCCTGCATCCAGATCAGAATTTTGAATATTTATAAGTAAGAGTAGCACATGCCCCAAGTAGTATGAAATGTGCTGTCAACATATTCTGGAGTGCTGGCTGGAAATGTTCACAAGTTAATAAAATTGAACTGATTTTCTTCAAATGTGCCATTCTTGGCAAGATCGGTAAATCAGATTTGAGTTTGAAGTGTTTAGCTTCAACTTTTTTGAGTAAAGAGAGAGCCAAAAAGCAGAATTAGAGCATTCAGGAAATGTATTTCCTTTTAAATACATGAGGAGCGACTGAAGTAGTTATATTCTTGTTCCTTTCCCTCCCCGCTCCCCCTCTTCCATCTCCCACATTTCATAAAATATAAGGAAAGCTATCCCAAAAGAATTTTTTGGAGAAAGTTTCTGAACTGAAAGTTCATTTTATTAACTGAGTGAAGCATCATTGGCAAAATGTTTAGTATAATATAAATTACAGAAAAATGAGGAAAAGAAATAATAGAATTCACTGATGGTATTCAACCAAGCTGTTTCTGATGCTGCAAAAATGAGCTAAAACAGAGACATACCCATAATTACTATAACTTCTGAATAATTTGTTTATAACTGTATCTCCATACAAACACAAATTAATTTATTTTTAAAAAAATTCTAAAAAGCATAAATAGAAGCCTTTGGAGTGCTCATTTCTCACTTTGTAATGAATAAAAATTTGGGGTGTTCCAGTGTGCTAGTTTATTGCACAGCTGCATTAAAAACTTTTATTTCCTGAATTAAATTGTGGGTTTGTAATCATTTTTTAGAAAGAATATTCTTATTTATGAAGGAAAATCTCTATATTTCATCACGCAAGTAAAGCAGCAGCTTTTAAGAGAACATTGATATCAAAACATGTCGGGAGCACATACCTGGTTGGCTGTAAGGAAAGTTATTATGACTGAGATTTTCATGTTTTGGCAAAAGATTAAAATATTTCTTTGGGTACCATGGCTGAACTGTCCTTTTTCTAGACTACAGAAGAGTAGGTATCTGTACATCTCAAACAGATGTGTACATCTTGAACAGAGTGATTGAATTCACAACACAGTATGCTTTGAATTAAATGCACACTCATCAAAATAATTACAGAGGAATTGTAAGCTGAAGTTAGCACTGGTGGGAAGATGCAGTTCTTCTTTGTGTGCTTGTCATCTATATGAGATGCAGCACTTGAATGTAATTTTCTGATTTTGAAATGAATATTTAATTAAATTACTTTAGAAATATTTATGGTTAATGGGAAAACGCAATTTACAGAAAGTGTACCCTTGGAATACTTTTGTGACATTCCAAGCTTGAATCCTCATATGTAAGTATTATGCAAACATTATTGCTTTGGCAAGTGACCTTTACTATGTGTTGTTTTATAACTGATCTAGGTTATTGAAGTCTGTTGATTTTTAGGCTTTTTTTTGGGTTTTTGTAGCAGTGGCTTCTGTGACAATGTTATACATAAGACATGAAGACTATTTGCTGACAGTAAAAGCATCTGCAATTGTAACTCATGCTTTTCTGCATTTTAAAATGTCAGGAAATGAGACATTTAAAAATTTTTAAAATTTGTTAGTGCTTCCTGAAGTATGTTCGCTATGGATGGCAGCTCATCTTTTCCAGTAAATGTGAGAACTGTGATTGTGTCCAGCTTTTCTTTTCCAGCTGTCACTAGCAGAGTGTCATAATATTTAGAGATGCACTCTATACCTGTCAGAGTTTGTTACAGTTCAGTGATGCATGATGAAGTGTGAGGGACATAGTCTTCCTACTCTACCAACAGTAGAAGTGCAGTGATGATACTTCACAATGACTCCTTGTTCAAGGTCAGTACAAAGAAACTCATCTGTAGTGCTCAACAACTCACTAATTGTTGCGTTCTAGAATGCAAGGCCAGTTTCTTTAATATGTCTATAATTTTATGGAAAGATTCCTGCGTATTTATGAGAAATGCCACAAACTTTTGTAACAAGTGCAATTTTTTCCGTACGAATTCTTTCAAAATGAACTGATTTAATCATCTGAAATTATTTCCTTGCTCAAATCCTTTGAAATGAAATATGATAGCATTAAGCTTTTGCTATTTTACCTGGGGATTAGTCCTGCTGGTATTTGAAGATATAACAGAAATGGTACCTCTGACTAATACTTATTCTGGTAATTTTTATAACACCTTGAAAAAAATTAAAACTTGCTAGCTAAGGGATTATTATAAGCATATAAGAATAATATACACCCAACTCATTAGCCTTATTCTTCTGTTTTGCTAAAATATGCAATTTTAAGGCTTTAACACCTCAGGTGCTCTTGGCTTATTTTGTGAATGCCATTTAAATGCCTGCTAGTGGGAGTTATTCCATTAGGATATTTGCATGTGCTACTTTTCCAGTTGCTAATTATCCAATAAAAATACTTGCTAATTTACAGATGTTCTGTTATTGCACTATTGTCCTGAAAGCTTTTTTTCTCCTACACTGTTCCCTTGAAATCATAGGGCCATAAAGGAGGTATGACTAATTGCATTATTAATGGCATTTTGAGGTGTTTAGATCCTTTGAAAGGCTACTTTTTAGTTACTTTTTTTCTTCTAAACAAATGCGTTAAAAAAAATTTCAATTTTCTATTAGAGATCTACACTCAGCAAACTTGAGCAACATTTTATTTTTTAAAAAATGCTGTTTAGGAGAAAGTTGTTATTAAAAAGTAGCTTTAAATGACAAAAAACTATGAAAAAGCTTTGTGTGTTTTCTGTAGAGTCTACATCTTTGCCAAGCTCTGGGGGTTGGGCCTCCTAATAGGGCATCAGTAGCAGCATTCGCCAAGTTCCTGTGTAACCCCTCTCCAAACCCGCAAATGAAGACACCGTGGTGCAGCTGGGGCTGAGATGGATTAGATCCTCTGAGTAGACTGTCTACTATTGTGCATCCTTCTCACTTCCAAGTCTTACTTCCGAGTGTTAAAATTCAGAGAACAGTCAGGGGGTGTGACTCTCCTGATGTCTTTATTCATCATCTGTCTTCTCCCTTGTATTGCAGGACTTGAAAGGAAGACATCATTTTTTCTTGCTGTGCTTTGGGGTGGGTTTTTTTGTTGGTTCGTGGATTTTTGGTTGGTTGTTTTTGCTTGCTGTTCTAACTGTACTGAGTATAAAAGAGGGAGAGAAGTGGGGCCACACTGAAACTTAATGTACAGTCTATTACATAGACTAGTTTACAAAGGACTTATCTGAGACTCTTAAAGCCAGCTGCCAGCTGGGTCAGTTTGTTTCCTGGGCACTCACATGGGACAGGAACAGGGAAGTGTGCCCCTACTTGCTACAGGTTTTGACTCCTCTTATATGACTTTAACTACCAGGGCAATGATGTGTAAGAGATCATAACTTCAACTTCAATAAAGGATTCCTTTGCAGATTTGAGTGAAAAAAATAGTACCTATTTCTTGTTTATGTAACAGAAGGAAGCATGGAGGCCCATTGAGAGCTGAAAAGGTAATGAGACAGAGTGATTTTGGTGTACTTTTGCTTTTAGGTTAGTTGACTTGCACATCAATTGATGTTCACATTGTAAGTTTCTGAAAAACTTAAAAATATTCTACAGAGATTACAAAAATTACTTTAAGGTGAAATTTTGCTGAAGAACTAAACTGCTTTAAGCCCTTAAAACTTTATGCTTATCCTCATTTCTTATTGAAAAGCAACCCAATATCTATTATGTATTTTGCTATTTTACATTAAACCAGAAAACCCTAAAGAGCTATAAAGGTATGAACTGAAGGTGTGTAATATGAGGCCTGAAACTTAAAGTCCTAACCCTAAAGCTTACAATAATTTAGATAATATATTAATAGCATATGTTGTTAAAAATTACTTTTGTTATAATCCATTAATCAGTTCACCATTTTTGCTCCTTTCCTTAAATATTTATCTGAAATATCTCTGCCTGGATAATTGTAAAGGGATCAACAGAAGAGAAACAAGAATTTGTCTGAGGTTTGGAAAAATGCTTATACAGAGGCTGAAGGTCTCGATGTAGTTGGCAGAATGAAGGTTAAGAGGTGATCTGATTAAAGTTTATCTCCTCTTTAGGGAGAAAATTGCTAGCTTTAAGGTGAGTTCTTTAATGTAGCAGGAAATGGTTTAGCAAGATCCTATAAATTGAAATGGAATTTCTCTAAGGTTTCAGGGATTCTATCACTAAATAAATGTTGTATCGTTGATGCATAAACTACTGGGGGCAATTCTTTAAAGTATGTTACGGATCAAGTCAGACTAGATCATCATTATAGCTCCTTGGTGGGCCATTGGTTTGGTCCTAATGTAGGCATTAGAGTGTCACCTTCTCCAAAAGTATGCATCATTCTTCTTTTATGCACATACTGATCTATTCTTGCATTTTCTTAGTCTATGAGATCTGGTGTGTCTGATCATGAGGTAGGACAGCAGCTGACAGGTCTCTATTACAGTTGTCATAGCTTACTTGAAGATAATTGCAAGTGCCAAATAACTACAAGCAGTTTGTATGACTGCTATTATGTTTATAATCAATACAGGCAAGTATTTTTCCTGGGTTTCTGCCTTATTGTACTGGATTAACACCTGTTTTTCTTTAAACATCACAACCTTTTGCAGTCACATAGCTAAGGAAAATATTGGAATATGTTAACAGTAGATCATCATTAGTTTGAGTTGATCTCCTTTCATGAGTGAACTATGTATTGGTGGCCAGGTTATGTATGGAACAATTTCATTTTCACTGGTGTAGCATAGACCCTGTCATGCAATGACAATTACTGAGACCTATGTCCCATAAAATGTTCTTTAATTTTTTCTCCCTCTGCAGTGTTTAGCAACAACTTAGACCTCTTGTGCACTTGGAGATTTATACTGCAAATATTGCCACCAAATTGGTTTTTTTTAAGCATAGATTGCAAATCTTTTAAAGCATTTATTTGAATTTGTGTCATATGCTGCAATTAACTTGCCATTACTTGCAGCTGCCCTTTCCAGTGAAAAGTTTTGAAGATAGGAATTTATAATCAGGGAACCTCAACACAGCTGTCAGAAAAGACTTGGGATCAGTACAAGTAGTCTCAAGGGACAACTTGAAAGGCAGATTTGAACTGTGAACTTCTGTGTCAGAATTTTGATTGCCAAGGACCCTTCTAGGTCACACAACAAGGATAATGAGTGCTACAGACTTAAATGCTGTTGGACAAAAGTTTATTATAACTGCACCGAGAAGTAGCCCAAATATGTCACAGTAGATTCATGGTTATTACTGAAACAATGCATTAATGTTGGCAGTCACTTGAAATATGGTATGTATATAATAGTTTCATTTAGTATCACTTAAAGGTCTCTACTGCAAAAAAGGCATGACCTGTCACTGATGTATGCTGCTATAACAAAATATGAGTTATCTCTTTCCTTTTAAAAATTTTCAGATCACTTATCTACTGTACAAAATGAGAGGAATACAGGAGAAGTTGTAAAGAATTTTATCTGGCACTTTTCTGTGTGTCTCTTATTCTAGAAATTCAGGTGATTGTCCTCAGAATAAGGAATGACATAAGATTAGGTATAGTTTTTATTTCAATTTAAAAAAGGAACTATTTACCTATAATGAAAAGAGAAAGTAGGTTTAAAGCTTCTTCAGTTTTAAATTATTTTTTTTGTGATGGCCGAAGATATTTCATATGAAATAACATTCTCAGATGTATATGTAGTTCCTTCTGAGAGTCATAATTCAGAAAAGAAATGTTAAATGCCAGAATAGATATATAATAAGAAAGCATCTATGTCTGCCATAGAACTGACAAAACCTAAAAGAAATTACTGCTTTTCTGAAGGAAAGTAAAAGTTGTCTTCTCTAGTCTCTGTCTGCTGTTACCTTTGGAAAGAGTCAATGTTTATGTTGCTCTCCAGGCATTATGATATGGTTTTCAAACTGACTTGCATGTCATGCCATGATGATTGGGAAGACAGTGAATGTCACCGGTTTTCAATAGGAATATGGAAAACAAGATTAGTGCCTCACAAATTGCAGTAAATTACTTTGTCATTGTAGCCAGTGCTTGGAAGATTGTGAGTTTGTATCTTACCATAAACCCTGATAGCTCTGAAGTGACAGCAGTGATTTCAAGATCTCTGTTGCTGCAATTTTTAAATCGCTGCAGAAATGAAATAAGGAAAGACTGTGGAAATTCTTGGGAAAAAACCCAAATCCTACAACTTTTGTTTTATATTTAAAAGAGCAGATCCAGTTTATTCTGATAGCGAAATCTATGAAATTTGAGTTTTTACTACTAAAATGTGTTCAGAAGTGCAACCCTATGGAGGAGACCATACTGACTGTTTAATTCAGGATGCAACAAAACAATGAAAGAAGAGTTTAATAAGGTGGAACTGATTAGGTTGGACATTCATATACCTCTGTGAGTATTGTTTAATTGTCCATGAGATTGAGTTGTTAAATAAGCAGACTAATACAAACTGAGTAACACAAGAAAGAGAACTAATAAGAAATCACAAAAATAATTTTGTTTCTAATATATAGTTCTTAATTATAGTGTTCTACACTCAGTGCCATATGCTTGAAAGCTTACAGTTCGTGTCTCTGTTGAAGGAATCAAAATAAATGTTATTTACCGGTACTGGAATTTCTCTCAGGTACAAACAAAACGTGCTTGAATTTTACAACATGGATGAATTCTGAGATTACTTGAAATGCTGTTTGACACTGTAGGTTTGCCTGGAAAGTTTAGATTGCGTTTTTAATCTCATTTCACAAAGACACAGAATGAGTGGCTGACTGACAATTAGACGTCATCTGTGCAAGCCCAGGTCATTCTGACTGAAACGGGCTGAGAGCCCTGGCAATCCATTCAGCGCAACTGAGAGCGTGGAAACCTCCAGCAGACAGCAATGAGGAGCAGCTGGAGTTAGAAACAGGGATGTCTGCTGTAAGAGTGACTTCTTTCATGTGAGTTAACACTCACGGATTTCTTCACAAGTGTCCCTTTGTAGACTAACATACACGATAAGTGATTTGATTTCTGTTAATCATGAAAACAGCTGTTTCATCAAATCATCATATGTTAAGTCTGCCAGCATTAACAACCATAATGCAATGAAAATGCTTTCCAAGTAGAAACTCTGCAGGATTCTAAATTAACAGAAAGACATCAATGGTTTCCACCAAGGAGGATCTGATTCACTATCATTAGCATTTTACCAATGCACTATAAAAGAGAAATTGATTCTTCATAGCGCTAACAGAGAACACAAGATGATTTAGTGTGTTGGCACTGATGTTTGTGGGAATCAAGAGTCAGAATGAGATGGATTTAAATATCTATCGTGCGCTAGTCAAACTAATCTCGTGAGTTTACTTTGAAAAAATGTGAGATGCTGGGAAAACATTCTACTATAAGGAGTTAGTTGTGTTTGCCCTTTTTGAGACTGTTGGATATGATGGCCTGTACTGTAACTCACTCTGAAACCTCAGGATATCTTTGAATTGCACTACATTGCAAAGCTATAAAATAAAATTCATTACATTATAAATAGTTATTTAAAGTAACTTTCCAAAAAAAAAATTTAGAGCTTCAAAGACCATCTTTTAGGGTTACTTTTTATATGCCTTTATAGCAGGCAAACACAAGCCAAAAATCAGAACTAGTTCTTCATCATAACAGAACTCAAGCAATGTCAGTAGGATTCAGTAAAGTCAAATGAAATGACAGCAGCTCTGCAGCTATTAGAATAAGTTCATTAACCTGTCAAACTCAAGCATATGTATTTTGCATAAATCAGATAAAATTGTGAATTCATAAACATTAATACAATTTTTCTGACAGAAAGGTATTATAGAGTATAAATAATTAAATTCATAATAAAATGTGGTATTTGGGAAAGCCTCCTACAGGACAGATTTTTTTCCCCCTCTTTCCAGCCTTAGACACTATCACAAGTGCTCTGTGTTACCCTACCTGCTCTGTGTTGACTCTAGCTCTGGCTGCAGGAGGGCAAAGTAGTCTGCATACTCCAGGAGAGTGAGTTTTAAACTGCACTGAATTTACTCTGCAAGAGAATACTCCCCTTGTATTTTTCTTGGCAACCATTAATAGACACGCTTTAAAATACTGCCAGGGCTCCAGAGGATCCTTGTATCCTAATCTTATCTGAGGGAAATGTCTGCTATCCTGGTCTTGATCTTCCTCAAGTATTGTGCACTCCAAAATTGCAAATTTCACTCTGCCTAGTGACATGTAGTTTTAATAGAAGCAGAGAAAATCGAAATCTCTTAGTAATAGAACATTACAGCAATATAATAACAAAGTCAACTGGGATATGCATTAAGATTTCTGTAAGATTATGTATTATTCCTAGTATAGAGATTTGAGTCTTTTGGCACATCTCTCTGGAAAGAAAGTTGTGTGAGAGAAAAGAGAGTACTGTTTGTAACAGGCCAGTGAAATAGTCACTATTTGGTTTTGTGAAATATTATCCAATTAGAGAAGAATCATTATGACATGAAAGACTCTTAGCACTCTGATAAACACAGGTGCTAAAAAAGCAAGAGGTTGATATAGACCCATACTTTGTAAGACCTCGAAAGTTTTAAGGAACATTGTTCCAAAGCTAAGAAGTCCTGAATGTAGGTTGCTCAAGCTCCTGCATAAATCATGTCCTTTATATTTTTTGTTAAAATAGTCTTTTTTATCTTATCACAGATTTTGACTTTTTTGCTCAGATAAAAGGCAAAAGTCATAGTATTAATATCAGCTTTGCCAAATTTCAAGTTTATTTCTAAAGTATTAGAATACAAGATTCTCTTTTACTATAAAAAATAGATTGTTTCTAATGTGTGGGGAAAATGTGTATTTATAATTCTAAGAAAAAAAAAGGGTACATTTCATCTGAAATTTATGCACTCGTGAAAAAAAATCACTTTGAAGTGTTAAATGTTAACATTATTTACCTTAACAGTTAAAATTTTGTGAAACTTTGAGGAATATAAATCTATTTCCTTGTGGTAAGAAATACTGAGTGATCATGCATATATAAGAAGCTCAGGAAAAATAGTTAGGTACTGTTACTGGAAATAAAGATCATATAAGATCACAACTTTTTATGTTATGTATGAAAATGGGTGAGTGCTTACTTTTTAATTTCTTTTTTAACTTCACTTTCATTTGTGAAAGTAACTTACTAAAAATTCCACCATTAACTAAATTTTTTGTTTACAGAGTTACTTACCTTTGCTAACAGTGACTCTCCCTATTACTTTAATCAACCACACATATTAGCCTTCCTGGTAATTTTTCTACAAAAAATAACAATTTCTAACAAAATATCTTGTACTTCCAGTTTATGAAACAGTTTTTGTTTATGTGTTATGAGATTAGACAGTATCAAATTCTGATGTAGACAAATAACGTAAGAAAGCTGAATTACATTTGTGGAGGTTGTGATACAGTTACTCCATTTTAAGACATATAAACTCATACAATTTTAAGGGCTGAACACTTTTCAGGCTGACGCTTGAAAATCAACATAAAGAATTAGAGTAAGTGGTTTAATCCCAATAGGAAATGAGATGAGGTAGACATGAATTTGGCTCCTACTCCTCTCTGAAAAGTTTCGCAAAGGGGATAATGTGAAGACTGAAGAGTGAAATTTTAGGGAGGTTTATTGACTTGCAGATTTCTCTCAGTACAGAATTCTTTGTAAAGTGCCACACCATCCATGTACCTTCATTAATGTGAGAAAGCCCAGCTACTCTTCCAGAAAGAAGGAATATTCTCGCCAAATTACCTTGCAAAGATCCTGCAGTAGGCTTTCTGGTAATGTGCCAACTATTAATTTTTTCTTGCTGAATAGTAATTTTGTTTCCTTTTTTTTTCAACAGCGTATAGAATAACTTCCAGACCGCTTTTAAGAAGTTTAGTTTGAACACAAGCATTCTGTTAGGACTCAGAAGTAAAAAAGGGCTAAACTCAAGATATTCAAAGATCTCAGGAAATTGGAACTTCATCAAGAATGGATTTCATTCAAGTTAGTGCAGTGACAGATGACATACCAGAGAGAGATCATGGCATCTTCACATGATAGCCATGAAAGCGGTTTCTTTGTTTCTCTTGCTGCTGTTGAAATCTCTGGATATCTACAGTTTTGGTCTCCCTGGGATAAGACAAAACTAGTGACCATTTGTAAGATTGTGTTTGTGTAGTTGTTATCCCATCTCTACTGCTGTGACCAGTATTTACCAGATTACATATTCATTTTTAAGTGAGGTCTGTAATGAATGCTTGCCTGTGGCAGAAGAATATATTTCCCTGGTGTCCAGAAGGTATGTTCTTGTTAATTGTCAAAGCAGTTAAGTTAATCCAGTGTCTGTGGGCAAGGAACATTTTACTGACTGTCACTGGAATAGAGAACCATAATGTTTCTGGCCAGGAAGAGTCCTGCACGATTTGTGAAAACACAAGGCAGTAAGAAAGAGCAGGTTCTTCCCTCTGTGATCAAAACCAGTTGTGCTTGACTGTATGGCTGTATGGGGGACTACTTGGAATCTCAACTGACCCTCTAAATTAGGCCACAATATCTACCTGTTGAAGGGAATGTAGCTGTTGTGGTAGTACTTCCAGTAGTATTTTCCTTAGTGTTGACTGTTTGTTGTAAATGTAAAAAGGCATAATATAATTCTACAACATTTAGGAATTGTACCCCAGCCAAAGTGGCTTACATTCCTTTGAAACATCATCTGTCTCAGTAATTAGAATACTTACAGTTAACAGGGACCTGGCCCAAGCTATTTGTTTTTGGACTGTATTCTGTTTAAGCATCTGCCCTTGAGTTAACTTTTTAAAATTTCTCAGTATGTTCTAGCTGTGGTCCGCATATTTAATTCCTCTTGGATATTTTTATACCATTAGTGGATCGTTTCAAACTAAAACAATCTTGATCTTTTGTGTGTGGATAGAATGTAGAATTGTATTATTTTCCATTATGAGCAACTCTTTTTCATTTATTTTTTTTCCATGAAATTTGTATTTCTGAAACAGTTTTAAGAGCTTTGGGATGGAAGTGAAAGAATACCATTTTCACCTTGGTGACTTTCTAGGGTAAAAAAAAATGCATTGAAAAAGGGAAATTATGTGACACTATGAGCAATAAATATTATGCTAGAGTAGTAGGTAATTATAGGACTTTGGTTATCTTGAAGTACAACCATTTCAGTTCTGTTACAGTATTTTAAAAGCATATTTTAGGACTAGTTGGATATATGTGCCTAATGTTATTCTGTGAGTTATTTTATTGATATTTACATTTGACTTGGTACTGAAGAAGAGATGCAGAAATCCTGTTTTATAATATTAAAATAGTTAAGAACATTGAAATAGTTGTCACTTGAAAGATTTTTTCTGGACATCAGTCTCTCAAAATCAAATTAATATGGAATATTAATATTTGCAGAATTTTAAATCTGGGAAGTTAAAAAATCAAAATTTTAAATATTAATTAGTAAATAGGGGGAAAATTTCCAGTACCTTTTGCTTTCATTTTGGATTTCCTCTCATTCTTCATGGGTAAGAATGAAAGGAAAAAAATGCTTAAAAATAGAGGTTTGTTGATGTAGGTTGAGGAACTCTGACAGAAGCAGTAGAGGCAAAAACTGGGTCAAAAATTGACATAAGACACTTCATCTTGTACAATATATAATTGTAATGACAGTATAGTGTGTGCCTATATCTACATCTACGTATATATGTTTGTCATACAAAATTCTTATCATACAATTGTCGTCATACAATTCTTTTTTCCTGAAGAAAGTTATAAGATCATACAGAGATTAAGAAAAATAAGACTTTTGTATGCCTCACTTTTCAATCAAATATCTCAAACTACTACACAAAAATGAGAACTATCATTCCAGTTACAGCTGGAGAAAATAAGGTTTGGGGTGCTAAATACTAACCTGCAGTTCACAGGTTGAATCTGGGCAGAGATGGGAGAACGCTGCTTCTCTTATTTCCACATCACTGTCAGCTCTGGCAAATGCCATTTAGTGTATTCTTGATACCAGGTCATTGTTAATGACATTTGAAATGTAGATGTTAAGTGAAAGTGTGAAAAATGCTTAATAGTTGTTTTGTCAGGAAGAAGTTATACATAAACCCACTTTGTACTTTTTATTGAAACAATTCAGCTGTTAAGGCATATTTAACAATTCCAGTTTTTTGATGCGTGGTATGCCATAATTACCATCAATTTTTATTATCTTTGGCAAATGATTATTGCTGTACTCTGAATGACTTCACCTAGACAGAATTTTCCATTTCATGCAACATAAAAAGCAGTTTGTTAGCTCCTATGGCAGTGCTTATGTTCAGTCCACCATATTAAGCAGTGACCTATTAACAGGATGGTTCAAAGGCTTAGCAATACATGTGTTTAGATTTAGATTGACTTCCACTGCCCTAGAAGTTTAAACTCAGCCATTTATAGCTCCTAGAAAATCATCTTGGAACAGTGACGTTAGTTTGCCACTGGTTAGTAAGAAAATACTATGTAGAAAATCTGTATAATTGAGTATCCTCAAACCCAACAGAGTTACTGTTCCCATACTTAGCAATCCTTAGCCATATCATGTTTTAGTTCCAGTCATCCGACTTTGCTTTGCTGCTTCATATTCTTCTAACAGAAATGAGTGACTATTGTGAAATGCTTATGTTAACATTTTTACCAACCATCATCTTTTGAAAATTGATTTAAATAGGTTTTAATTTTATTGGTATCATGTTTGACCACTCCATTCGCTTTGCAGAGAAAGAAATTTCAGAGTAAATTAGTATACTTCCAGGCTACTTAAAAATGTTATAGTTCATATTCCTGATCAAACTGAAGCTGAAAATTGGCTTCGTAAATTATGTTTGATGTTTTGTTGGAACTACAGTAAGAAATTTTTGTGATGCCTTTGATTTACAATACATATTCACTGCAATTATATTGACAATACGTTGTAAATTGTTTAGTTTTGCGTAGTGTTTCCTTGCTGTGCTATTGTTTTAGAAGTCCATGGTTTCCTATTGGGCTTGTTTAATTTCAATAGGTGCAAAATTGACTGTTGTCGATATAGAGAATTTACTTTCTCATTCATTGAAAAGATAACTCTACAATCTTTCCAGAGTGAAGGGTGAGAGGAAATGGCCTCCAGTTGTGCCAGGGGAGATTCAGATATGGAAAAATTTCTTCACAGAAAGGGTTGTCAAGCATTGGAACAGACTGCCCAGGGTAGTGTGGAGTCACCATCCCTCGAAGCGTTCAAAAAACACGCGGATGTGGCACCTGAGGACGTGGTTTAGTGGTTAACGTGGTGGTGGTGCTGGGTTCACAGGTGGACTTGATGATCATGGAGTTCTTTTCCAACCTTAATGATTCTGTGATTCTAAGGAGTGTGCTGCTGCTCTTAGAAATGTTGTTAGAGTCACAAGGATCAGTGATTGGAAGTTTTCCTCTAGAACCTTAGTTGTGCTGATGTTTGGTGTGAGGTGAGGCCATGGTTCTACACACAGTGGTTATCAACTCTTACAGCAGTTTTGTTCAGTTTTGCTTGTAGAGAATTACAGCTCTATTTGTATATGTTTTCTTTGTCTTTTTCAAACAGAACCAAATGATGTGTTTACAAAAAATCTTTGTTCTGAATATTACACATGGCTCAAAATTTGATAAGTTTTAGTCATGCTGTAAAAATAAACACCCCTCCCTCCCCCAATACAATTATAAAGTTGATATGGGAGGCGGTTATATTGGTAAGATTCTTTTTAATGTTTCTGTTTTCGTAATTGTGTGTTTTAAAGAAAGAAAGATAAATGTGCAACGTAAAACTTACAAGTGTCAATAATTTCTGTTTTGTGACAGAAGAAAAAAGGAGTTTGATGTCATTTTCCCTGTAACTCATATTCATCATCAGGAAAAACAGAAGTTGTTGACTTTGAGTAGGAAGGAAAAGAGAAGGAGAAACTAAACATGTAAAATAGTGGCTCTGGAGACTAGAAGATAGAAAAAAGAAATCTTAAGAATTTTCTTTCAGTGAAATCTTAAGGTTTACTTTGTTTACTTTCAGTGTTGTCTTGATATGTGTGGCCAAAGGTGTTCTGAGAATACCCTTCCTTTTGTGAGTCTGAAAATATAAATTATGAATAGTGAAATTTTTTTAATAGGTTTTCTTAGGAAAGTTTCCTAAGGGAACTTTTTTTCTGTTTTATTTTTCTGCCTTTTCTTAGCTTTAATTGGAGAGCAGAGCTCTCCAAGTTTCAAGCTGTATCTCCTACAGAACTATTATACCTGCTAATGATGGATACTCAAGCTGTTTATCTTGTTTAGGCCAGAGAGTTTTGAAAAGCAACTGCAGAAGTCTTTATTTCACATAAAAAAAAGTACAGTCTTGTTAAACTATCACTTCTAAGAAAATAATATATGCTGGTTTTGTGCCTTTGGCAAATCTCCGAAAAAGTCAGAAGCTTCAAGAGGAGTCAGCATTGCCCGTTACACATTTCTTCCAAGAAAGGATCTTTCTACCTCTTTTACTAGGAGAGCCACAAAAATACCAAAACACATTGCAAAAAGATTTGCTGGAAATCAGAAAAGGCTCTTTTCATCCTTTTACAAATATATTTCATACAAACATTACTGTATGTTACCTAGAAGTTTTATGAAGTTTTACAGTTGAAATAATGCTATCACAAATTCACCTGAAGCATGCCTTGTGCTATCTGATGGATTTCCATTCTCTGTCATATGCCACACTCTCCCCTCAGATAGGTAGAGGGACATCACTGAGGCACTTCTTGCATTCCTGTCATCTGAGGCTGTCTTCTGGGATGAGAAGGTTTTTTGGATGTGATATTCTTTTGCAAGTTCCTTGAGAATCCTCTGCCCCCAGAAGGCTGCAGCGTCATATTTTATTACTTTATGATGCAGAGCAGACTTTGTCAGGTCAGTCCTGTTTAGTGTTTCTGCAGACTGACATTCCACCATCCACAAAGACAGCTTCAGTAATGTATGTGGAATATGGAAAAGAGAAGGAATGGTCTCTGAAGCAACTGCTATTCAGGATGCAGTGCAGCCACGTGTGTACCATTTTTTTGAGGCATACATGTGTTTGGTGCGCTGGAGTTAGAGCATTTGTTTGCAGAGCTCTTGGGAACTGCTGGGGGGACATTAGCCTTGATTGTTATTGCAGTCTCAGCTAATGGCATTGGAGAATATGGCTGACTCAATTTTCATGCGGTTCTGAAGAAATTAAGTGTTGTGGAGGCTACCCAGGAGATGCAAATATTAAAGACAATGAGGATAATGAAAAAATATTTATTGTTACACTGGGCCATCCTGCATGGTTTTTCTTTTTTTTTTTTTTTTTAGTTTTTCCTAATGTAACCTCAGCTTTGTTGGAAAATAAGTACTTTTCTTTCATAAGCCTGTTATCATACTCATAACTCTTCATCTACTCACCCACAGAAAAAAGAACACTGCAGCCACTTGCCTAAAAATGCAAGACCAGGAACTAGAAATAGAGCACCAGTCTCTCTCTTGTTCACTGTCCTTTGCTTGATCTTGAAACTTGGACTCTTTCGGGTCATTACACAGACTCTCAAACCATCTGCCTTCCCCCATACACTGCAGAATCACAGTGTCTGAAGCATCCTAACTAGAGATTCACTTCTACAGCTAGCACGAGGAGGGCATCAGAGAACTCTGGAGATCTCTGTGGTAACCAAGTAGTCTCCCTCACAGAGAAATAGCTCCACTTTCCAGATCTGCATTCCTTGTCTCATTAGAAGCTTGTTCCCCACTCACTAACCTGCAACTGGTTTATAGCTTATGCTGGTATTGAGTCTAAACCTCCTCCTTTTATCTTAAA
This sequence comes from Cephalopterus ornatus, assembly GCA_013396775.1. NCBI lineage: Eukaryota > Metazoa > Chordata > Aves > Passeriformes > Cotingidae > Cephalopterus > Cephalopterus ornatus. The sequence continues at coordinate 211,977 of VZRE01003095.1, forward strand.
GTTATTACCGTCTGCCCCATGGCCTTTCGCCTTTCTTTTGTGGAGCAGTAGCTTCTACCCTCTGTTCCTTAGGTAATGGCAAGCTCTGCCTGCCTATCCCCTTTGCATTCTTAGACCCTTCTTTCTCCTGTTTGCCCAAAAAGAGAGCTTTCTTCCTTCCTTTCAGTACTTTTCCTTATAGATGGATATTGTCCAGTTGTGTTTTCTCTCAGCAAAGTTAATTATCAGCTGTTGTTACTTTGTCTCTCTCATGTCCCACTGCCATAGTATGGCCAGTAAAATAGGGACAGCTATTTCTCTATGTGTTTTGGCTTTTTGTACTTTTTTCCATTCTTACAATGTGGGCCCACGTTTTGCAGTAATTTAATTAATTTTGGACAGAATAATGCAGGTTTTACTAGTAACTGACCTCCTAAATGGTGCAGTGGTGAACTCACATGATATTTTATCCCATCATAATTTCTCAGTCTAAAAACCAGCATCATCTCATATTAGCAACATAGCTGTGATCCTAATAAAGTTTTTAGGGTTAAGCTACAGACTTTAAGAAAGATAAAAGAGCAAACCTGAAATCCAGTACTTCAGTATCACCATTAGAATGGCACTTTAACTCTTTGCACCGTGTGGTGTTGTGAACAATGCGCTGTATTAGGCACAAGTCAATAGTGGCAACACCAATATATCAGCAAAAATTCATCCAGCTTTCCTTGGCCTTGAGTGGTAATGGGGACTCCTGTAGTTCTTTTGTTAGTAATGGATCTTCATAAGTGGATCTGGTCTTCAGATTCCCTAAGGATTATTTTATCCCCTGTGCCTGCTTATCCAGATGATGCCTGAGACTTTCAGGAGCTTTGTCATTGTCTGGCTTTTAACTAAAGGACGTGCTACTGGCTGTGGTCCAAGATAATCCATTCAGTTGCTTGATGTCCTGTAGCCTGGGGACAAAGAGAAGGTGACTCCGCCAAATAATGAAGACTCTGGTCTTATTGGCTGGATGGCAATTCTGTACAATAGTAAAATAAAATAATTAATGTATCTTAATTATAGTCCTCTCTAAAATCCTTCGCCTTATCATATTTTTCCAATAATGTGCAACTAAGAGAACAAACTCAGAAAGTATACAGATGTAACTTTGTTAATAATTCATACATATATTTGAAATGCAGTTTGGAAAAGGTACAGAAACACAGGAAGTACCGAGTGCTTTTTTTTTCCCTTTTCTTTTGAACAGCCTGGTTATATTATATTTTCAAGGACTCTTTTTCCCATTGTATTGGTTTGAGGATCATCATTACCTATCTGCAGATTACGTTGAAATATGTTAATTTCTTTTAATTACAACTAACTGAAGATCATCATTAGAAGTAGGGAAGATTTTGAAAGATACGAGAAGATATCTTCCCTGAGTTTGTCATGCATATTCCTGTATAGAAGAAATTTTGAGAAGCCTTATTATTTGGCATTTCATTTGATTTCATAGATCAGAAAGCAAGTAATTGTAGACTTCCGTTCTTTTTCTTCCAAAATTGAGAAAACTAGTGTAAATGATTTAAAAGCAATTAGTTGCATGCATATTGTCCTGGCAAATCATTCTATTCCTTTCCTATGTAAATTTTGAGGCAAGCGTCATTCATCTGTCTCACTGATGTGAAACAGGGGAAAACCAAGGCTGCCATACTAAACTGATGTAGGTTGTTTTCCATTCTAATTTTATTGTTATAGAAAAATAAGACAATTTCAAAAGCAGTTTGAGTCAATAACAGAGTAATAGCATCCTAAAATGATATTATTATTTATTCATGCTTAGTTAAATATAACTGTGACATGAAATAAATGATTATCTGTTTTGGGTATAATTTCATAATAAGGCCTTTGAAGGTCATTTGGACCACTGCACTAATTAATGTTTTATTTTCAGCCTTCCTTAATTATTCTTGCCAGATGGTCCTTTATTTATGTTATTGCTTGGAGTTTCCAGCTGAGGTTGTTTGATTGTTGAAGAAAAATATGTGATGGCACCATAAGATAACCGTAATTGAATTGTTAGGTATGTTAGAACATTCAAGCCTTCTGTCCCTGCTTTAGCCACATCTGGGAAATAAGTTTGTTAACAAAGTGCTTTGGCACCTCATTGAATACTTGATGTGATATATGAAAATGTTTAGAGCAAACTCAATTAGCATAAAAGCCTTTAGAAATAGAACTCTGGTAGCTTCTCATTCATTTATGAATTACAAAATCTTCTGGGTAAAATGCACAAATGGGTAAATTACCAGGTGGTTGGTTTTGTTTAGGCTTTTGTTTGGTGTTGTTTGTTAGCATCTGACTTGCTTCTCTCATATCTAGACAATATTGCTTTTGGGTTTATCACAACATATCTTTACAATAGAAAAAATGTGATGAAAGCATATTAATACTCATAATATTTGGAAATTAGGTAGCTACCTTTGGTAAATACATCTCAAAAGTGCTTGTTTCTGAAAGGGTTAATTTCAGCACTGGGAGATACCAGATTTGGGACCAAGAATATTAAGGCAGCATTTACAAAAAACTGTTTTGTTTTAATCAGTCATCAACATTGTTTGCATTATGCTAGTATCACACTTATTCTTGGAAAGTTCCATGATGTAAGGTTCTATACAGCAACAAGTAAACATGCATGTTCTAGAAAAGAAGAGTAAATAAATGGAAAAACGGTGTATGGTAGTACACAAATGCGTAAATTTGTTCCAACAGTGTAAATAAAATAATTATCTCTTCTCTCTCCTTTCAAATCATTTTCACCCTTTTTCTATAATCATTGCAAGGAGCAGTTTTGGGAAATGGAGATGAGTTTACAGCCCTGAAGCCAACAAGAAAAAAGATATTAAATGTGTTTTACAGATATGTGTGTCAGGGGTAGCTGGGAAGAAAGAACTCTGATGTTTGTGTAAAAAAGTGGTTAATGGATGAATTATTGACGCAAAGGTTCAAGATGAGAAAAAAACATTGCCCCATCTAGAAAGTGAAAAGTGAGATGTATCTTTGACTCATTCATAGCTATGTACTGCAAGAGACTTAGGTAAAATGTTCCATTAAAAAGAGGTGAATCAACTTCAAATTAGAAATTATAAGAAAAAGCTTACTGTAACAATGAATAATAAGAGGTTGTTGAATAAGAATAGGGTTAGAAAAGATTACTTTTTTCGGTTTTCCTTGTGTTTTGTTTTTATTAGAACAACAGAAATGCTGTGGAAGAAAACTATCACTCCAGTTGTGGAACTTAGCTCCCAGTTTTGAAAATATGAGTGTGCTATATAAAGTTTCACCAATCTATCACAGCATTTAGAAATATTGATAAATTTCTGTGCTTTTTCTATTAGAATACGTGTTTAGCAGGCCAATATATTTCCTTGGCAAATCCTCTTTAATTTGCCACATGTAGTTTTTCCTGAGCAGCAGATAGTCTGGCTACTCAGAGAAATACCCTCAACCTCAGCCAGTATCAGAGATGTGGGTTCTTGGCTTGTGAGTGCTCTGAACGTAAAACTCTCTTCAGATGTTATGGAAGATGGGAAGCAGCTGCTGTCTTTCAGAGCACAAATGTAGGGCTTTCAGTGCAGGCTCTGTCTGCCGTGGAGCAGGATGGAGCCCACACAATGGAGCCCATCACACAGTACAGATGCATCAAATTAAGGCTCTACCCGATTGGTTTTTGCTACTTCCTCTGTAATTCAAGCGTTTTGTGCTTTGTTAACTCGTTCGGCTGTAAAAATGTTATAAATATGCATTTTCTGAATTGCTGCTCTGAAGAATGGGACCCTGGAGTTGGTGGTAACATCTCTACAGCAGTGTGGAATGAGTGGGCACTTCTGTCAGCTGCAGGAGATCTGCCCATTCATATTTAAATCCAGTCCTTGCGCCAAAACAGAAATGCAGACTGCTCACATGCTCATCTTCTATGGTGTTGAGCATGCATGTCTCTGAACCACCATCTAAAAAAACACGTGAATTTCTTTAACGACCACTTAAACTGCCCAGAAACTGCTTTTAGCTGGTGGTTGCCCAAATAAGCAAAATAGGTAAAAGAAACAAGAGTACCAAGGGGATTCCACCTTAGTAATTTTAAAACTCTTTTCAGTTTTAGCTTTTTTTTTTCCCTTTCTTTTTATCAGTTCATCACTTCCCTGCCTTCCATTTCCCTCCTTTACTGTACAAACCAAATTTCCCAAACAATACTGAGGGTTATTTTTAAATACAAATTTTAGGACTGTATCAAAACTTCTTTCACTCCTCTTCCCTCTTTTTATCTAGTGCTGTAAAATAATAAATCAAGGCCAATGTGCCCAACTTCCATCACTGCCTTGTTATTCATGTACTGAATTCTGCAGCTTTATAGACAGTGTCTTTTCCAAAGTCTCTCAAGAGGTTCTGATTTTGCTGTTTCCCCTTGGCACAGCAGGAAGGAGGGTGGCCAGCTGGGAAGACAGACAAACCATAACAGAAGTGAGCTGACCTCTGACTTCAGTATCTGTGTGAATGGGAGATTGGTCCCAGACAGTCTCTTACCACAGCAGAATATTCCAGTGTGAAATGCCAGCATGAAATTACTAATTATCACGCTTTTTAACTTCAGGATATGCTGCTAACGTTATATATTAGTGAAGTCACCATTGTAGTACAGAGATAGGTGCACAAAGAGGTATTATCTTGCATTGTGACATTAAATTGTATCAGACTAATTTAACAGTCTTTTGTAACACTTAATACCTCCTGCCTTTTATAGGGATTTAGAAAAATGCTGTGCAGAAAAAAAAAAAAAAGGCCCAAGCAGTGGATTAAGGGTTTTTTTTTAACCTTACCGTGTAAACCTCTAAATTCTTTGGCATTACATATGGTTTTTCACAGTGTAGAAGATCAATATTAGTGTTTTTTCTGCCCACAATGCAAGATGTATTACTCAAGGTACATGACACACTACCTCACCAAAGTACCCACTGAGATTTGTAGGTGGTGTTAGGTTACAACTGTTTTTTCCTGGAGGCTAAAATTGCCTAAATCTTGGCTCTCACTGTGCTGGTTTTTTTCCCTCATTATATATTTAAGAGGGTCAAACCATTCATCATTCTCAATTATTGGGATATAATTCACTGCATGCAATGTGAGCTACAGACCAGATGCCTGGAAATTCCTGCACTGACCAATAATCTTTGGTCCCAGTACACATTCTGTTTTTAATACAACAGTAACATGTTTGTTTCCTATTGAATTATTTGCAGAAGATGCATCCCCAATCAAAGCTTTGTCAGGCAGGTGGTTATCAGAATGGGACACAATCAGGGAGACTCAGAGCAATAAAAACATTCTGAGCTCTGTTCTTTTTAACAGCCTATAAAATGCCAATAACATTTAAAAGGAATAACTTGATTTTATTAAAGGGCAGGATTTGTCATGGGAACTTGTGGCTGCAAGACATTTAAATGAATATCTCTTAGTGGACTGGAAGTCCTGCCCTCTGATACTGCAGGTACTAGAAAATAAGTTATTTCATTTTCTGAGTGTTTCAGCTTGTCTATATTCTCCTCTACTACTGTTGCATAAAATAATTTATTCTTCATGGTGTCGTGCAATAAATCACACGAAGTTCAAAATGATCTCCATATGAACAACATATTCTAGGTTTGAATGTTTTAATTTGCTGCAGTGTACCAGCCTTCATACATTTTGTGCCAATTCTTGAATCATGGCACATGGATGTGGCACTTGGGGATGTGGTTTAGGCATGATCATGGTGGTGCTGGGTTGATGGATGACCAGATGATCTTGAAGGTCTCTTCCAACCTTGATGATTCTGTGATGAGATTGTGATGGTGTGGAAATCCATGCTCTCATTCAGCTCAGCACACCAGTGACCTGGTTTAGCCCAGTTTTCTGGAGAAGTAGTGTCGGAGATATGTTTTAAGGATTGATGGGAAGGTTTACAATAGTTTTTTAGGTAGCCTAAGGGATAGTGTAGGGGAAGGTACAAATGGCCTTCTAATTTCAGAAAGCAGCATTAATGATTCAGTACCCATAATGATAGCACATGAGAAGTGGCAGAGAGGAGAGAATAAATTGCAAGAGGTTTCGAAATCGAAGACAAGTGAAAGGTATTTGATATGGTAGGGAAAGCGAGGAGCCAGTGAAAGGATGTTAAGCATAGGGTGATGTGATCAAAGTGATGACAAGATAATGATCTCTCTAGAAATGCTGTGAATAGATGTAAGTGGGCCAGGATTGCATTTGTCAAGGCAAGTGAGAGGGCTGCAGTGGTCGAGTTAAAAGCTGATGACCACATTACTGAGAAACAGAATTGTGAAATATGCTCACACAATTCTGTGTATGCATTTAATCTGTGTTGTTGGTATTTGCAAAGCCAGAACTCAAACTAATCCTTCCAGTCAATTTTAATTACCATTTTGTGAAATATTGAAATTGTCAATTTTGTCATTGTTCATTGACACTCCTAAAAATGGAGAAGAAATTTATTTGGGTCCGCCCAAGTGTTTTTCTTTTTTCTTTTTTTTCTCTTGGATTCTCACTTTTATATAATATCAGGGGAAATTAAATGCCAAGTTTAAAATTACTTGTATTTTTAATAAAAGTAAAGAAAACTTGAAAATGAAAAAGAATCTCACACTTCAATGCCATTCACAATCTGGAATAGGAGTAGTTTTCATCTAAGTTATGTGCCTTCTTTAATTTTTAAGACACTTATGCATGTGTAAGATTGAAAACCACAATTAGAATTATTCCTTTGTCTTATCTGGAGCAGCATGCCCTGACTGCTAGGTTAGTACATTCTGGAGCATCACACCCTCTGAACTTGTCTTATTATCAGTTCTAACTGAGGGTAAATATTAATTGGATCAAGTAGCAGGAAATGATGACTAGTGCCCTCATCAGCAGGCAGAGATGCTAGGTTCCTTTTTGGGGTTTTTTTTGTGCCAAAGAATAATTTAATTATAGATATGAATTTTAATGGCTTAAAGAGGAGAGACAGGGAAATCTCAGGCTAACCCATACATAAACAAGAAAAAATTTAGAATAGTAACTGGGAAAAGAGGGGGTGATTGTATTAGCAGGTTTTTTTGTGTTTGGTTGTGCTTTTAAACTTTGCATTTGGTGATGACCAAGAAGCTCCTCTAGAAGTTCATGTAGAAGGAGCTGGATTCAGGTGTTTTGACTTGCCCTGTAGAGAAGTTTGCCTCTTTCTGAAGAATGCAAAGGAAACAGCATTAGATGTTCAAAGCTGTGTGCTACCAGTGCCTTCATTTCCCATTCTTACACTGAATCTGCTGTAAGTGGCTTTCCAGTTCTTTCTGCCCTGTTTTGTTCCTGACTACCTCAAGCACATAATCAATACAAATTTTCTCAACCTGCCTCTTCTACACTAAAACCATATGCGAGAAATGAGCCCAGAATTTCTTACAGAAAATCCCATGTTAACTCGAATGGTTCTTCTTTATTTCTCCGACACTAATATAGCACTGACATTTTCCAGGACTGCAGCTATTCTCTCAACCAGGATGGTCACTGGGCCCCTAAAAACAGTGGTTTAGGATGTATGTTAATATAATTACAAAGAAATGGAAAATTTTGTATGATTGGAATATTTGAAATACACACTTTTTTAAAGAAGGTTCTATTTTAAGTTCATGAAAATGAATGATCCTGATGTAGTTAGCTGCCGTATGTGAGGAAAATTCAATTAAACAGAAATTGAAGAACTTGAGTTACCTTTGAACATGACAGTATGTCATGTGACACTTTGGCTCAATATCTAGTTTCCAGTTGTCACATAACGATGATTATGTGCAGACAGCCCTTGTTCCCTCTGGCCTGTATCATTTCTGTCACATGAGTGTTGTGCTTTGACTTTATTTACTTTAAGTAAGCAATGTATGGAACAGCACAGCCTTTCCCCTGTGCTCGTGCTGCAGACTCTGCACATTCTTCTGTCTCACCTAAACTAGAACTTCATGTCTTTCCAAATATCTACAGGAAATTTGATGATGTAAATGCTATCAGGACTGAATGGTAATGATTTAGGAAAAATGAAGTCATATTCAATTCAAATAATGAAGCATGATATTTAAAAACCCAAACCCTCAGTTTTTGGTTAGTCCCCGCCTTTCCCAACAGTCGGTCTACCTCAGTGACAGATCATCTGGTTTATAAAAAGCATGAATTCTTTTATAGTAGCTGCTTGTGTTCAAGTAGAAATCAAAACCCTGAGATTGCAGTGAGCTTCACTGGGAGATTTACAAGACTAATGATTAATCAAAATGGAATAAGGTCTTCAGGTTTTCTTGGGGAAGTTGACCTGTGGGTTTTTTTTTTCTAAATAGCCTATGAGGAAAATCAATCTGGTTTATGTTAATATCTGTAACACTGAAATGAACTTTGAAGATTATCCTGATCTAATGTTTAGGCAAACTGTTCCATTTTACTGGAGATCTGATTGAGATAATAAAGAAGTATTAAAGCAAATGTAAATTCAGTTTCAAAACCTTTCCTAGTCTTCAGCATCAGGGTTTTCTGATTAATCTTAAATGCCAATGGAAGTGCTGTCACTTGATTAAAATATCTTTGTATCATATATAAAATACTTCTGCACTATTATTTCTAAGTCTTGGCAGCATGCATTAAGTACACTTGTAAAAATAATTTCCTTTGAAAGAGAATAATAATAGTTTTCCATTTAAACAAGAATGAGGGATGATACAATTACATTTGCAATGAATAAAAAAAGAGTTTTGCTTCTCAATTTGAAAATGAATCATGTAGATTTTAATGTTACTTATATTTGTTTTAAACCTTATGAGGAAATTTATGATGATAACTGTAATAATGAATAATCACTTTCTATAAATATATATATAAAAGTATTGTAATGAAGCATTTAAAGATACACACTTTTGACTCCTGTACATCACAGAGGAATAAGGAACTTGATAATTGAATCATGTGATCCTTATCTGAACCTTTTACATTATCTTTAAAAGTTGTAGCCTTAGGTGCCCCAAACATTATCTTCTTAAAGCAATGAAGTATATACCATTATGCTGTGAGCTAGCCTTGCCATCCATTTTCTTGAGGCTTAACTAATTTTCAACTGGTCATTTGTGTGTATATATATATATATTTCATATATATTTCATCTTTGTTTATGCTGATTCTGACTCTTTTATTACCCATTCAGGGAGTTTAGGCAGTAGAAAAAAGCACTGTCCTCCTCAAGGGCTACACACTTGTCAAGAACGAGTAGGAACTAGATAGGGTGCTTGTGCTGTATTTCATGAACCAATTACACGTTTCATATGAGTGGGTTTTTTTTCTTTTTTTTTTAATCAAGGATTATGGAGTATTGTAATGTAATTATGGCAAAACATTATGACATTTACTTGATTCTTGGGTTCAGGTCTGAAATATAGCATTATTTATATTTGGTTGAGTATAAGGGTTGTTTTTAGGAACTTAAATGTTGGGAATTTTTTATATTCTTGTCCCTATTGCTTAACTTAGATGTAAAGATATAAAATATATTTCCCTTACTCTATTAAGTGAACACTTTATAATATTAAATGGTTGAGGTAATATTAAAACTGAGATCTAGGAACACTAAAGTCCTCAGAAGTGTTTAAGTACTCACCTTCTCCTAAAGTAGGGAGGTGAGTATCTCCTACTGGACCAATGATCAGATTTAACTTTTTATCTTCTATAACAAGTTGGGGTGTTGTGGATATGGAGAAAGCAGTAGATATGGAACATACTCTCTTCAGGAAGCTGTCAAAGAAAGCTGAAGGAGGCAGCAGCTCCGTTGCAAAAGAAGATTATAGTCTTGGAAAACTGGAGAAATATATATTGATGCCTAAGTGTAGTGAATAACAAACTGACCATGATTCAAAAGTTAAGCTGGGGGTGGCACCAAAACCAAGTTCTATATTGACAAATAAGATCTGTAAAAGAAATGTAAAAATTTTTTCCACTCTGCTCGATTTGGGCCCTGTTTCATTAGACTCATGTGTTAACATCTGAGCCCTGCAATTCAAAGTGCCATCTGTCTTTAGAGAATCCAGAGAACAGCATTATATGAAATGTCTTCCACTGTGTTTTTTTTATAATCCCTGACTGTATATCAGATGTCCTTAGAAAAACAGGGTCATGAATCCAGATCTCGCTGTTCTGAAGCAGTGACCCATACAGGAGACATAACCCTAATATTTATTCTTCCGATTATCTAGCCATGGTCCAGACTGGGTTACATTGTTTTCTTTAAATAGACATCCTTAGTTTCTCTTTGAGATTTTAAGGGTAATTTTGAAAGGATTTTTTCCAATCCAAAAATTGATTTTTTTTCCAAAGGTCCTGTGGAACTTATCATACACAAAATATTATGTCACCAGTAGAGAGAACATACAGCGTGGACTCTACTGTCATCAGTGTGCTGATGACCTGGGGCTCTGTGATTTATTTTCATTAAACTTTGTCAGTGAAAGCTATCCTTTCTGTCCACCTTCACAGTGTCTGTGAAATTGGATTTGGATGACAATGAGCTAGCTGATGCCCTAACTAGGAAAAGCAGTCACTGCTCATCTGGGAACTTGAGATCCATTATTATCTGTAGGGAGCTTCACGAAAGATTCAGTTTGTTCACTGAGATCTGGTAGGCTTGGTGGACAAAAATGGAGTTTTGACACACTTTTGGGTATTTATCTAAAAGTTTTTGCACTGAAATTTGTACTTTGCCACAATGATACAAGTTTATTTAAGTACTAGGTGATTACTGTTGTGACCTTACTTGTTTTTCCTGAAGCCAGAGAGAGCGCACTCTTGTTGCTGCTAAGGCAAAGTCAGCTGTCTGGCTGTCAGGCAGGTGAAGGGTGTTGTTTGATGTTGAGTCTTTGGGCAGTCCCTTGGGTTTTCATGGTTTTTTTGTACAAGTACAGGGGCCACAGTGGATCCTTAACATGATTTTGGTCGTGTTCCCTACACAGATCTTTGTAACCTGCTGATCCCACTGGCTGTACTTTAAACATCTTTGTTGTGTCAGGGGAATCTTCTCAGTGGAAGAACGATGATCTTCTAAGTCAATCATAATCTGTCTTCTCTCTCATAAAGATAAGGCTAGCTCTTTCCCTTTGACTCCTACACAAAAGTACAAGGCTGTTCTTTTTTAATATTTTGTGTTTATCCCCTCAAGAAAAAGGTTTGTAGCAGACTTGGATATCGTGGGTTTTCTGTAGTTCATGGGGTTTTGTTTTGTTTTCTAAAGGATCTTTTTTGAATTGTATTTTACTACAATGATTTTTTTAATAAAGGTTTTAAGATACCTTTTACTTGCTTTGCCCTTTCAGCAGAATAGCTGCGAGGCATCCAGATTTACATCTTGTAGTTCTAGTCAGTACCTCATAGAAAGTAAGGAGCATCCAAAACTACACAGGTGATCTGTGCTATCACTTTTAGTACTGTCCTGAATTTACATGAAATAAACATTTCCCAACTGGAAATCACAACCTTTTATTTTTCTGTAAAGCATAGTCTGTTTGAAGGAGCAGAATATCCCTAGATATATGCTTTAATTACAATAGCACCAGGCCCAAATCTGCTCACACAGTAGAGGCCAAATGACTAATTTTACAAAGTCAGCCATGAAAGCACATTACTGGGTCATATGATATTATTTTTTTGCTCCAGGTAGCGTCTTGGGCTCTTCCTTTCCATGATCCACCTGAGCTCTAAGTGCCTGGTTGCCACTATTAAGAATATAATTTTTTTAAATTTTATTTTGCCTTTAAAGTACAGATCTCAGTTCAAGATGAAGATGATATTGTCAAACACAGAAGATTAAGTTTCAGGCTTACAGTGCATATAACTTAAATTTGCATGGACTTAAAGACTTCAATACAAGTTCTTTCCTGCACTGAGGATGTGCTCTGCAGCATGGAAGCAAGTTACTATGAGGTTAATTGTTTGCATTCCCAGTTCCTGCAAACCTGTGGTTACATCATGCACATATGGGGCAAATAGAAAGCAAGAAGACAGTAGATGAGCTATTTATTTTAGCAGCTACCACCAAATTCCTACCTGCATTGTATAATATACAGATACTGGAAGAAATATTGGAAGTGCCAGTATATGTTGTTTTATTGGAATCTTCAACTCATGGAATTTGTCAGAAAGGGGAAGATCTGTTTTGCTCCAATCCACACTACAAAGAATGTATATACAAAATACAGATTGATCTGTAGACAAATAATTGTCTTCTTTCACTGCGATGAAAGAGACAGCTTTAAGATAGACAAACATAATGTTAAGAAGATCTATGAGTGAACTATCATCCTGTAATTTCATTTAGTGTAGTCAAATATTAACTGTTGAATGAAAACTGACACAGCACAGATTTATCAGGTCAGGCAGCAAAGTGCATCAAAAATTACTTCTTTGAAGCTAATGGAATTTTCTTCATGTATGCTTTTGTACTAAAGTCTTTAATTTTAGGTAACCTGCATTTCTGTACTGGTCTTGCTGTTCAGCCACCTGGTTTGCAAGATATCATTAACATTTTCTTTAGAATTAGTCAATAATTAGTTTTATTGAAGTAAATATTTACAAAATATTTACTTTATAAAAATAAATAAATTTTATTTTCAAATAAATATGTACGATTTTAATGGTTATTTTAATGCTTATTTTTGTAAATTATTTTGTAGACACGTAACAATACTATTTGATAAAAAGACACAATAGTGCCTAAATATCACTACAACACATCAATATCTGTTCTGCTACTTGCTGGTTTGGCATACTGTGAGATAATATACTTCTAGAAATAAGTTTTGTGTTCATCTTAACTACAAATTTTTATCTGTTTTATTCCTAAAATCTTGGGTATTGTTTGCAATTATCTCAGGGCCAGCCCTGCAGTACCTTGACTTCTGCCTAAACGAGGCAACATGGCATCACAAATAATGTAGCAACCTCTAACAGCATGAGCCCAATTTTCTGAAGTCAGGCACCAAACCTTCTCATGCAACTAATCTGAGAGATTAATACATGTGCTGCAAGTAGGTGAGTAGGGAGTAAGGTTTAACTATGATCAGAGATAGCCAAAAGGGAGTGCTATGCAGGGTTTAATCCTATTACTGCCACACCTGTTTACCAGCCAATTTTATAAGAGTTATAAAATAGAAGCTGAAGTAAAAGTATTTTTAAATACTATACAAATAATTTGTTTAATAAACAGAATTACTTTACTCTGAAATAATTTCTGCCTACTAATCAGTAATTACAGAAGTCTTTGTGATTTTATACAAATATCAGAATTTAGTTTAAAATTAGTCCTTAAAATATCTGATCTGACCTTAAAGTTTCTTTTGTCATTAAAATTATTTCCATTTAAATCATGCCTTTGAGAAATGCCTCTACAAGGTTTCTAGCTTAATGAACTAGTTGAGAAAATATCTGGTCTTTATTTTGGAAGGTAGAATATGTATTTTTATTTAATCACTCTGCAACTAGGAAAAGAAATTATGCAGATGGGCCAAATTTCTGGAATATTACCAGCATGGTACCTACTGATATAAAGACAGTGTGCTGAAACGGAAGTTTCTGTCAGTTTTCACAGCCTGATTTTTAACAAAATCCTACATTATTTTTTGCTCATCGGTGAGGTGTGTTCTGTTTTTGTAAGGCAGTGAAGCTAACAGTCTAATGGCTGATATTACACATTCATCTGTGAAAAAGAAATTTAACATACACCTTCTCCCTATACATAACGCAGTATAAAAAGATGATTCTAAAGTGAAAAGATGTAGATGGATGTTTTTCTTCATTGTTGTCTATAGCCATAAACATGCTAAGTGGTAGTTAGACTTGCTTGTTTAAATTGTTATTCTGTGTAAGTCTGGGGACTGATCAGTGGCACTTACATTCAAGCGAAAAGCAGGAAACTTTGAGTAGAGTAAGAATTCCCTATATATATGTGCATTTATTATGTTTTCATAGGCTCTGAAACTATCCTACTGTAAGAGAAAGGAGAAGAAATTTTTTCTGAACAACTCCCCATTATACTTGACATATACTTTTTTGCAACACTTTGATGGCTTCATGACTCAGTTCTGGTAACTGCTAACCTACTGTCCATTTACTGATTGTGGTGTTTGATCCTGTGATATTCACCAGTTTTCTTTGATTTATGCCTATACTGGGAGCTCTTTGAGGGAGGACTTGCTTTTTACTTTTGTGTCTGTAAGACACTTAGTGTTGAGGAAAGGAAATTGGGGCTTGTAAGTGGTACTTAAAGGTGCTACTATTACCTGGGTGCTGTCATTGCAATACTGTGCCTCACTAGGGATGTTTTAGTTTTTGAACATTTGATATTCAGAATTGCACTCCAAATGGTGTGTTTCCATTTTTTTTCACTCATAAAATAATTCCTATAATTTTGGGTTGCTAGTCAGACAGTCATAATTTTGTAACAATTGTCCTGAAGCACTGCCAAGAAAAACATCATCTGTATATTCATTGGATCACAAACCCTCATTCTTTTGATTAGACTGGTAGTAATTTTGTGTGCTCGTGTTTGAACACCTTTGATACAACTTCTTTTTTGCGTTTTCCTCATGTATTCTCAAGCATTCTGTTGTGAATGTGGTTTGAGTAGGAGTGTTCATTTGTAAATATGGTCAGCTATGCTTCTTGAGAAAAGAAAAATCAAACAAAAAAATTTACAGCCATGATATGAGACATAAGTAGGATGCTGAACTTTAAGGTTCAACACTGCAAAATGCAGAATGTCTGTAATGCACCTTGAAGTGAATGAGGGTTTTAGAATGAAAGAGCACTACGTATTTGAAAATCAGGAATGAGTTGTAGCAAGAGAATACATAGAATTGTTGAATACTTTGGTGAAGTAAACGCTAGATTTGTTCTCTAATTCCCACATACTATAGAGAATTTGATCTCCTAGCTCTTTGTTCGTACACCTTTGACTCTGAAAGGCAAAGCATTGTTTGAAATGATTCTAGGTTAAAACAACTATTAGTAGTTGCTGTATTTAATCAAAGTAAATTAACTCACTAATATAAGAATGTCCTTAAAATGAGGTCTGCTTGATTTTTTTTCATGATTGAAATTTTGTTCTTGACTATAAAATGTGAATAACTTTTTATATTTTAATTGAACAGAAGGTGGGACAAAATACTTGAAATAAGTCATCCTGATACTTTCCCTGCAAAAATGTTTGACAGCTGTACATAACCAGATACGCATTTGGGTAGTGAATGCAACTGTCAGATATTTTGCAGGAGTTCTGAAAGAATGGGCTATTTCAGTCTTTCTTCTTAGCACTATTCACATACAGCAGTGTCATTGGCAGGCATAACATTTTTGTAATTCCATGAACTTGATCTCTTGAGAGAGAATGAGTTAGCCCTAGGTCACAGTACTCATTTGTTTTCCTTGTCTTAACTCTACCCAATGATCTTACCAGCTAGCAGATGATCAACTGAAACAGTGAAATATTTTGCATTTTTGTATGACCACTCTGTGTATTTCAAAGGAAAGCATCTGGCCCACAATATTCTTCTATCTCATTCAAGTGAGAAAAGCTACTGCATGTGATTCTTAGTAGCTGAGGATAACACAGTACTGCCTTGTTCGGGGTAAGAACAAGTAAGCTCATGTAAATGCATAAACCAAACCATAAAAGCTGATTGTTTAACAGGACTTCATCATACAGAAAGTATTATATGACTCCAGAATACATCACAGACATTCACCTACATGATATTTTTCACCTTTACTCATGATTATCAAATATATATAAAACTGTTTCTTGCTTTCAACACTTTCATGTGCTTCAGAAATATAATAGTCTGCTGTCCTGCTGGGGCGTGGAAGTCCATATTGTAGCTTCTTCTGAACGTAAGCATGGATGTTCTTAAAAGTAATTTATTATAATAAAATATTAGAAAACTGTCAGGTACATACAATTAGAGGATATCCCAGATGGTAAACAAAACCAGGACACGTGGTAGAAAAGGAATTAAATGACATTATTTGTCAAAAAGACTTTTTTCTTTATTTTTTTTAATTTTCAGGTGAAGCCTTAACAGACAATCAATTCAGAAGTCCATGGAATATTTTCACCACAGATCATAGGTTACCTCTGATTATATGTCCTTGCACTGTTCTTCTCATCCCATAAATATCTCTTATTGAGCAGAATCCAAAGAATTATTGGTTGACGATTCATTCCTTTAGAACTAGAACCTTTAAACTATGACTAGTGATGGTTTTAAGTAGAAGAGCTGAAGGAAGGTACAAATACTGCCTTTTTTTTTTTTTGTAGCTGCATTTCACCTGTTGGTTTTAAAAAAATAATTAGTTTTTAAAATCTACCACATACCTTGTTTGGAAAAGATATCTTTTCCTTTTTCTTTTTTAATGCAGATTTTGCAGTGAGTCTTCAGATTAGATCATGTAAAAGTTTTGTAATCTGAGGGCTTATAGGAGTACAAATGTGATTTCAAAAGTCTTCATGCTAGGGAAGACATTTTACATTTCCTTAAATCTGGTTTGTCATATTGAAATATTAGAAAACCCACAGGGTTTTTATCTACATGGAACTTTTCAGAGTCTGTACATGGTAATGAAGAGCCATGACAGACCTTTTCAGGGGTGTTTTGGTTTGTTTTTTTGTTAATTAAGTTGTAGCATCCCTCACTATCAGAATTTCAGATAGTAATTCAACATATAAGTCTAAATTAATTTTTCTACCCCAGAAGTGAAATATTAAAATAATTATATAGATACATACATATATGTATTTAATAATGTCTGCCATTTATGATGTTCCATGTCTCATAAAGTAAATTCCATGCATAGTTGTGTTTCATTCTTCTTATGGTTTTATTTCATGCATTTTTCATTAAATCATCAAGGCTTTAATGTTTTCCTCAAAGCTGGTTGCTATAGTACTATTTATATAGTCCTATAGTGTTATTTTAGCTCACTAAATAACTTTTCCTCAGGCAAGTCCAATCAAAGTTCTTTGTGCCTTTAGTTATTGTCAGTAACCAGGACAGTTGCTATTTGAGTCTTTGGTAAGCTATGATTTATTATGTTTTGCTGGAAGTCACGCAGGGTATCTTTGTCTCTTGAGACGTGGGGAACTCCCTCATCACTTCAGACAATTTCTAAGTATCACACTTTATTAGCATCTGCATGTATTCACTCTATATCAGTATCTGGGGTTAAGTATCATGATGAAAGCTCTTTGTGATTTTCTATGTTCCCCTAATTGTTTGTTCTAATAAACTAACTTTTGGTGTATAAAATGAACAACAAGTTTCAGAAATTAATGAGTCTAAAGAAACATCTGTTAGAAGGACCTTCATTACCATACATTTCCAGGGAAATTAGAACATAAGGCAAGATAGAAGCTGATGAGGAGCCTGTTTGGCTTAAGCAAATGAATAATGTGGCCCAGGACAGAGGATGAGCTTTTCAGTGGGATGCTAATATGCATTGCATTGTTTTTGGCAGTTAACCCCAGATGTTAATCCAGCATCAACTGCATTGTTTTGTCCTTTTTTCATGCCAGTGTAATATGTTCATCCTGGCTGGATCCACTTTTCCCATCATTTTTTCAAGACACCAAACCCAATATATTTTACCCAGTGGGCTTAAAAAATACCTGTCCCTCCTTTAGAACGTAAAATGATTGCCAGTCTAAAATTGAATTCTTAAGTCAGCTTTATGACATGCTGTAGAATCCAGTGAATGAGGGAAGAAACAGTGGTGTCTTCTGTATTAAAAAAAAAAAATCTCAAGCGGTTTTGCATAATCTATCTCTTTATTTCTCGCGTTTTCCCTTTCTGAAACTGTGGTCATTGAAAATGTGTCTTGTACAAGTGTTTCTAGGCGCACAAAGCAAGCTTTCACACAACAGGCACTCAGATGAAAAAAACAATTGCATGAATGCTTTTCACACAGTGAAATTTAAAGCACATTTATTAATCACTCAGTCCCAGATTTACTGTTCTGCAGCTAGTACTTTTATTCTGACATGGCAAACAACATATAATGAAATAAAATTATGTCTCTAGACAGTTCTGGTATTTATAACCAAGAGACAAGAGTCACTCCCCAAGTTCTCATTGATGCTAGTTCTCCATTATAGCACTGATTGACTTAAACAACTCTTTATTACCCCAGAGACACTAAGCTTCTGAAAATTGGTGAAGTACTTTTTTTTATCACTGACTAGACATTTCATGAGAAGTTTGATTGAACCAATACAAAGAAGTTTAAAACTTGAGCACTCTGAGGGGAGGTTGTAGTGTATTTTTAAGCCAGTCTGACCCTGGGAGAGGTGGAGAGTAATGGTATCTACAAAATTAGAGCTGAGAAATATGATTTTTTTTTCCCATAGCTTAGACTAAGGAGACACTTAAAACTTTTTCTTGCAAAGTTCACAGGATGTTTTTGAGAACATAAAATGAAGCCTGTGTATATGTAAATTGACTTGCATCTTTTGACTGTAGCTGATTTTATAAGGTGGAAAGTTGATTGGAGATAGAGATAAACGTGCTGAAGAAGGGCAAAGTAGAAAAGATTCATCTGTGTGTAGCAACACATTGTTACCTGTAATCACACCTGTGTTTTAAAAGTGACAGAATACTAATCCTTTTCTGTATAAACCAAAAGCCTTCAGTGTCTTCTCACATTCCTTGCCAACCGCTGTGTCCCCTAAATCTCATGGCTGTTCTGACCTACTCCAGCCTTGAACTCCAACCTTGAACAACTTCCCCATATCTTGCTCCTGAGCCTAAATATTCTTTTACTGCTAAACAAGCCTATGTGAGATGTTTCTTTCGTTGTCATTTGATATAATAAAATTGTCCCCATTTGTTTTGAAGTTGGTTTAGCATACCCTGGCTCAGTGCTTAGAATTTCTTTATGATCAGCCTGATCCATTTTGCTTCATTTTCAGAATTGGATATGTTCCTTAATATTAAAGGCATCAAACTTGCTTTCCAGAGCTGTGCAGAGCAATTAAAATGAGAGTTTTCAGGACAATTATTTCTTGATATTTCTCTTCTCTGCTGAATAATAGACTGAGATGATATCACCCAGTGGTGGTGTTATCACAGCACTCTGCAAGTTCATTTTCACTTACATGTAATTATTAAATCCTAAAGTAATTTTAAAGATGAATCTCAAAACTATTGCGTGGGAATGATGGAAAAGTGATTGGTTTATTATTAAAATAATATTTTTTTGTATTACATCAAATTCTGTTGTCCATAGTTTTAAAAGTTGCTATTACTTTTTCAATTCCTGAAAATATGTCTTCCTCTTTTGCTCAAAGGATTCACTTAATGGGAATAGTGACCACCTGAGCACTTTACTCCTCCTGCAGTGCATCTTGAGAATATATTTTAATGAGTTTAAAGAAATGTTGCTATTTGTCATGAGGGAGCAGAATCAGACCAGTAACACTTTCATTTAATAGTGGAGTTACTTTTAAAATTCAGATTCAGTTTCAAGAATATTTCATCAATATTTGAAATTTTGACAATCTCACCAGTCACAAGGTTTCTGTAGTGGTTGCAATTCCCCTTTCTGCAGTAGTTATTCATTTGGCAATCTGATTATTGACTTATAAGAGAGTTAAATGCTAGTATTATATTTGGAATTAAATATTGATGACTACTTGTTTAGCTGTATCATCACAATACATATCTATCGTGTGCTACATTTTAATGTAAAATAATGTCTATCTTATGTTTTCAGTGTTTTCAAGAAATTATATAAATGTAGTGTGTCATGATATAGAACTTGAGATGATATATTTTACCTGATTATGTGCTTAGTAACTTTGGGAGTATCATGGATAATTTATTGTGTTTCGAATTTAGAGATGTCCTTTAAAGGCAGCAAGCAAGGATCTTGGAAGGGCAAAGGGACATGATTCAGTGTTTCTACTCTTAGAAAAGCACAGTAAACACCACCAGATTTCTCTTTTACCAACCTAGAACCTTCAGGGAGACTTTGGGTCCAGAAAATAGCAGTTTAGCAGTAATGGTAATTACTACTTCTGTTTTAGTTTGAAATTAAACTAGTTTTGCAGTTATAGGAAAAAACATTCTTTTAATGGATGTTAGTAATTTACAGTCTGTTGTCTCTGTGTGTGGGTTTTGTTTGGCTCAATTTTTTTTTCCTGCTGCCACGTTTTTCTGATGTTGGGTCGAAATTCTCTTATAAATAGGCATTATTCCATTGAGGTTAGTAGCAGTTTAGGCATTTATACCTGAAGAGAATTTTATCCTCTTTTCTGTCAGTTTATAGCAATGTTCAGTGTATCTGGTAATGGTGTTTTCCTAACACAGACTGAGAATTGTAATAGGAGCTGCATTATATAGCTAAATGCTTTCTTTTTTTTGAATGCCTGAATGCCTCATTCAGATTATCTTTTACTCTTCATCAAAAATTAAAAATTGTAATATAAACTCTCTGGACCATAAACCCCCTCTTTTCTTTGTTTGCACAGCAGCTAATGCAGAGAAGTCCTGGCTCATGGCTTTTAAGCAATATACTGTATATAAAAATAATAATATAATTAAATTCAACTTTAAAATGAATAGATTATGTGCAGTCAACATCCGTGACGAGGGGCTTTGCCTCTGCTAGCAGACATGTTAGGCGAAATGGTAGTTACTTTCATTTTATTAGAAGAATTGCATTTCTCTTGCCTTCACACGTTGCTTCCCATTCTGCTACTGCTGTTGAGGCAAAGCTAATGAAAAAGAACAAATGATAATATACAGTGGAGATCAACAGAAATTGTAATCATTTGGCTTTGCCAAAATAAAAAGTACTGGACTATTATCGGAGTCTTAGTCTACTCCTTTTTCTGCTGCCTGTCATCTTATTAGTACTCTAGCTTTTCAGAAGCAGGAGGCCTTGATGCTGATTTTTATACTAGTTTTATAAATATTCACTTTTTTATTATTATTTGCAAATATGGGAGTGAGGAATGCCTCTGTGGATTTTTAATTGTCCTTAACTGGTCTGATTTCTTTTAAATTACTGTGTTTGATACAAATTACTCTGGAGTCTCTCTAAATAAATACTGATTGTCCCACAAAATGGATGGTACAAGGGCACACCATCCATATTACTTTTATTAAAGTTCTTCAAACAACACCATAATGTGAATTTAATACCAGTATTTCTCTCTTATTCCTCATTAACATGGCGGCATCCACACCTTCTTTGTGCCCAAGTTCATGCACATTCCCAAAGTGAAGGCAGATGCAAATTAATCTTTTTCTCAGAGTCAGGGGTTTAACCAGTCCCCTGCTTTTGTGTAACACATGCCAAAACAAGGAGGCATACAATTTGACTGCATCTCTTTTGCCTAGTAATACTTGATGTAGCAGGGTCCCTTGATAAGCACATGTGCACTGAGTTTAATTCTGTATCTAAAAGCACCTTTGGATATTAGAAAATTCTTATTTCTTTGTTGCATATAAAACCCAAGTAATTTTTCCATCCCTGCAAGCAATGAATTCTGACATAAAAGCCTTCATTTGTTGTGTTGCTGTAGCAGCCCTGGTCTTGCTAAAAACACGTAGGATGCTGTTAGAAGGTGGGATCATCCACTGAGACCTCTCTCCATTAGGAATTTGCTGGTGATAATGTACAGGATGGAAAAACTCAGATTCTGAATCACTGGCTCAGAGATAATCAGCAGGCAGATCAAAAACCTGAAGAATGAATTGGAGAACAGCAGCAGTATGCTGAGCTGTTATCAAAAGCCACAGACCCTGAATAAATGTTTCACAGGATAATGTCAGAGGCAACTATCATGTCACGTTTAAGAACATGTCCCAGTTTGTTTCTCTGTACCGTAAGTGCTGGATTTTAAATGCTTGTAGTTTTTTTAAAGCATTACACTGTAAAAATTGGTGAGTAGATTTTTACTCATCCCAAGATATTATGTTTGCCTTTTATTGAACATATGCAGGGAAAGTAAGACTAGCTTGTCTTCCTTATTTGCATAGGAACTCTTTTGTGCTTGTGCTAGTTGTAGGCTCATATCAGTGGAAGTAAATTAATACTTGAAATCCTTGTTCTTTAGCTAAATTGCTTTTTATCCCCTTTTTTTGGCTTTGCATTTTATGTGCTACTTTAATATAGAGAAACATCTACCTGTACATATATTTATTGTAGTCCTAATTTATCTCAGCATTCTATTAAAATCCACATAGTTTCTGTCCCACAGCTAAGAAGAAACCAGATTAAATTTTCTAAAGCATTATTTTCTTTGGAGAATTACTGCTCTGTGTGTGTATCTGTATGCATTGAGCAATATTTACTGCTGTATATGAATCCTGGGAAAAGCTTGTCATTCCAGAAATCTCTATATATTTGCAGTGTATTTATTTCCTATTTGAGCACTATCCATGAAGAGGAAAATATTATTATGAATTTATTTCAGTAGAAGAGTGGGAAATTTTAGCTTTTCTCTTTTTGCTAATCAAACCATTCTTATGAAGATGACTAAATCTCCCATTTTTTTGTTTTGTTCTGAGTAAACTACCAGCATGGTCCAACAGGTCCAAGCGGGATCCAACAAAGGATGCACTTCTTGTTGTCTCTATTCCTAAACTGAGGGAATAGTTGCTGAACCAACCCAAACAGCGTACCACCACTAGGTGCACAGCTTGGTTTCCTTGTACCATCCTTAATGGCATGAAGTTGTTTCAGGGAATGTTTGGATTGGATATTAGGAAAAAGTTTTTCCCCTAGAGGGTGGTTGGGCGCTGGAACAGGCTCCCCGGGGCAGTGGGCACAGCACCAAACCTCCCAGAGCTCCAGTGTTTGGACAATGCTCTCAGGCACTCTTGGGGCTGTCCTGTACAGGGCCAGGAGCTGGACTTGATGATCCTTGTGGGTCTCTTCCAGCTCAGAGGATATTCTGTGGTTCTGCCTTGTGAGGGTACCATCAACGAGGTGGAGGTGTGAAGGAGAGCAGAAAGTGGTGCTCCTGCACCTGTTCTTGTCTGCCGAAAACTGGGAGGTCAGAGGACAGAGAAAGCCTGCCCTGAGCAGGGTCTGCTGTTTCTGAAGGGAAGAGCAAAACCATCCCAAATCTGCCCTTTCTGACTACAAGAAGAGAAAGAGAGGGGGCATTATGGCAGAAAAGCAAGTTACTGTATTATCTGCATATGAGGGAGGACAGGAAGGTCAGTTCGAGTTCCGGAGGGGATGAGTGGATGTCTCCTGCCCCTCGAGCTCCCCGTGGCTGCAGCACTGAACTCGGGCTGCACCAGGCTGGAAATGGCTCCTTCCTACAAACTGCTCTGTAAGAATGATTAGTTGAGAGCCATGTTGCTACCTAAGAATTCTGTTACATACAATATTAAATACGTTTTAAGTTGGGTATAAGAGAGCTGGGCAGCTGAGAAAGAATCTTGTACATTTTCCGTTCATTTCTTATTTGTTACTGCTTTTGTTTTGCAGAGACATTCTTGTGGTTATAATCTCTGTCTTGTTTGTTGGCTGTTTTTTTTAGTTTTTCTATAATTTCTCTTCTTCATAGCATTCCCCAATGATTGTATTTACAGTAGTGGGTTGTAATAAAAAAATGAACAGTCTTGTACAGGTCAGTAGGTGCTGGTGTTATCGACAATTATAATGAATGAATAATTCTTCTATTACTCTAGCTCCCTAGATTCAAAATAATTTTAAGTACTTTAAGTATATATGCATTTCTTTTGTATAGCTTGTAAAATTTTTTTAATATAGCATGAAATACTTCCATAACATATTCAGACATTTTCTAGTTTAATATTAAAATGGAAATAATAATAAGCCTCACAAACCTATACAAGAGAACTAAGTTAAATCCTCAAAGTCAGACAGAAGGGTGAAATATCAGATCTGGTGTAACCCACTTCATTATGCCTCATTTTCACAGTGCTCACACAACAGTGGATGATCTTAAACATCATAATTGAATAATTATGACTCGGGATGTTTTGCCTTAGGGCATAGTTTCAGCCTTTCCTGATGTGGCAAATAATGTACCATGTCATTTTGCATTAAGAAACACAGCAGCCAGGCTTTGTATTGTGCACTAGTAGTTTTAGGCTAACAGCACACAGTTGTTTGCAGTATCAAGCTAAAGCACACCCCTCCAAAACCCCCTCTGTTGAAATGCAGATACTGAAGAAGACTTTCACATATCCTAAGTCTGGTTGATGTGTGCAAACCTTTGCATCAGAGCCTTGTGGGATTTTTAGCAGAAATAGCCATATGCCCACAAGTACTGCCCAGTTGTTTGAGGAATTTGTGACAACTTGGTATGCAGGTTGCTTTCTTAGTGTGGCTAAATAATTGGACACTTTATTAGAAATTGTATGAAACTGTTGAAAAAGCATTCTGTATTGAGCCGCGAATATAGTAACATCGCTGATGGCATTTCTTTTAAAGTTAAGTTTACTTTGACAAGTGCAGCTGACACCACAGCTGGCCCACATTAAGGTTTTGGATAGAGGTTTACTCTTTGAAAAGTAAATGTAGCTTATGTCCAGGTGAAGCAGTGTTAAAAGTTCTTTTTTCATATAGTAAACTGTAGGTCCAGCCTCTGTTTTTGCTTCATGGCGCATCACAACTTGATTCTTCTGCACTGCTGGTGAATTTGCCAGTGGCAGCTGAGGTGACATTAAATGAGTTTGCTTTTGGAGAAGAAGTGCCCCAGGAGAGGAAAATATGAGATCTGTTTTGTATAGCTGAGTCACAGCTACCAATATGCAGTTTGTATGTTAAAGGGCCAAACATTGCCTGGAAATACAAGATTAGCAAAAAAATCCCAGAGTAAATTCAGTAAACTGGTATAATCTCTCATCTTGGCTATGTCTTACTCCACACAGGTCAGTTTTGTTTATGTTTTTCATAACAATTCATGTAATTCTTTGATGCACATTAGAATCAGAAACATATCTGAATTACTTCAAACTGTGTACAGAATGAGTAAAATCCTTGAAATGATGGCAGTGATCCCTACACTGAATGTTTCTCATTATTTGTTACTAAAGGTGAATATCATATTTTTATTTTCAAAAATATTACTTTATCTAAATGTCAGCTTTGTATGAGAAATGAGATATTTCAGGGAAAATTTCCAATGACTGGATGAAAAATTGAATTATTTTGTTTTGGGCCAGGTAAACATTGAAATAGTCAGGAGGCTGCTATACCTTCTGAAACATGTAATTCCAGGCAGCATGAAGTTTTGTTCTTTATCATCTGTGTCCAGCTCCAGAGCTGGGTCGCATGTTGGGTCAATATCTTGCGTTGGATCAGATACCACAGTTCTGTACTGTGTCCAGCAAATGTGATTGATTCCCTGCACCAAAAAGAGTGCATTTCTCCCTGTTACACTGGCTGACTGGAGAGCTTGGCATTACTACCCACTGTCATGCACAACATGAGAATGTGTTCTATGGTTTAGCCTGAGCTTTGCCCCATTTTTGCTCTCCATTATGTATTTGACTCTTCTTTTTGCAGAAGAGGAAAATGGCTTACAGGTATCTTGGTTTGTCTAGCAGACTGTAGCCAACATGATTCTTCAGTTGACTTTCTAGCTGTATTACAAAGTCCTGTTCACTCAGCAGTGAAAGCCTAATATGCATTGGAATTAAATAGAATATATGAAATTTTGGACACCTATATGTATGTAAATTGTTTGCCTTCATTCTGTGTAAGCCACACTTTGACTTCCTGAAAAAGAGTCACGTAATGTATTTTAGGCCTAACTTAGTGTTTGAAACAACTGTACACTGTGAGGAAGAATAATGCCAATATCCTGCCATGCTTTCCTACTTGGAGGTATAATTATAACAAGTGCTGGTTGCGCCACTAAAACAACTGTATTCGATATATGTTTTACATTAGACTGAATACGTTTTTTTAAATGTTCTAATTATTCCAGATAAAAACTATTTAGATATAGGTAGTGGATGGCAACATTTCTATTCCACGAGATTTAACTGTGTTTTATGTACTTCTAAATATTGCAGAGCGTTCGTTTATGCAAATCCCTCTAACTTGTTAAATATTTTGTAATGTTAGTGCTTAAGGCAAGGTGAATCAAACTGTAGAATAGTATCTACGTGTTGTCTACGCATGACTGAGGGCAAAAATATTTGCAGAATCAGAACTTGAAATTTATCAGAAAAACAAATCAGAATTTATCATTAAATGAGAACTAAAACATGGAGATCTTTCACTGATAAGGTATGGAATGCTATCACTTTTTCTTAATCACATTGGTACATAAGAGGTAAACATCTGAGAAAAAGAAATGTGATATTCTTGCAGTTTGTGCTGAGCATTTTCTTTTATCCTGCTTTTCATCATTAACTTTATTTCTGGTGTACTTGATTCTGGTTTAGCATATCTTGGACCTTGTCTGTCTGAGTGACACCAACTCTCACTGTCAGTCTGGTTCCCACTGTATGTTTGGTGTTTGCTGAAAATTGGGCAGAACCTGATTAGGGAAGGACCTGACCTCTGCTGTGTGCATTCAGAATTCAGGACTTGAAAAAAATAATTGAGATACTCAGCTGCAGTTAGCCTTGACTCATTGAATATAAATTAAGAAAAGAGGAGTAAGCAGCTGAAGTATTTAGTGTACATGAATTTGTGCTTCAGCATCTGTGAATTCCAATGACTTTTTTTCTCTGGACTAATTCAGATACAAACCATTAATTTCTGAGTTAACTACTAAATCATATAAACTGTACTTTTGTAATCAAAGAAGCCAGAATTTTTAAATAAAAGCATATTTTTAAATACATGCTGGAGCATACATAAACTGATTGTCAGAAATACTGGGTGCTCAACAAGGGACCGATTTTATTTTCAGGGTAGGAAGAGATACTACAGATAATAAGAAAATTTAAGGTATATATTTTAAAAATTTTTACATTTCTCAGGAAAAACCCCATGAGGACTCTGATACCAACTGATGTATTATAGAAAAATGTATACTCTGATTTTGTTTTAATTAGTATAGTCACAGTGTGTCTAAAATATTGGTACAGTCAAATGAAAGATTGTGGGATGTGACTGGTTTCACTTGTGAAGAAAATAATTTGATATACCTGAATTTTAATTTATTTATTTTTATTGGATCCATTTTTATTGCACTTGCATTTAAAAAGCCATGTTTAAAAATTGTTGACATCTTTTGCCTTTAAAGAGTCAGAAAATTAGGTCAAAATTTCCCTCCATCAAAGACTGAGAAACTCAGAAATGACTTTTGCCTGTAGGACAGGAATGAAAGCACTTTATTTTAAAGGCCAGTGAAATATAACTGCAAGCAAATCTTTACTGTTGAAATCATAAGATTCATTCATCAGAATTCAAATGGAAGGGAATCAAAATGCTGATAAATTAGAAAGCAAGGCAAATATTAAAATCCTTTTCCCAAATTATTGATTTTTCTTTTCTAATAAGGCAGTAGTCTTACAATCAATACTTTGTAGGGGCAAGGGTATTCTTGTATGAAACCAAATTTACTAGTGTTGTTTGCCCACCTTTCGTGTTGGAACATGGACAAAGCAGTAAATGTCAAACAGCTATTTTGGAGTACTTATATAGAGTGGACTTTTGTATTTGAATCATGGATATTGCTTATACCTTCATGCTAAAAATATATATATAGTCAGAAAACAAAATATTAAAACTTCTCCTACTTCACCTGAGCATTCACAAAATTTTAAAGACATAACCTGTGAGGATAATACGATTCTATGTATTTTGAACCACGTAGCAGTTTGAAAAATTATTATCAATTACCAAAAATAACCAAATTATTTGTCTCTTTAGAGCTTCTTACCCAGATAAAAGTACCTCCTGTGAACTGACCCTCAAAAATGGCCATATAGGACATAAAAAACATAATATGATTAGAGGAACCTGTGACTGTGTACATTCTTGAAATAATCCATTCTGTGTGACTGTTTAGTCTCCCTTTGCCTATCACCAAGGTGTGTTTCTTTGCTGTTAGATTTTCATGTTGCCTCCTCCTAACACAAACGTTAAGGTTGCATATAAGAAAAATCACAGCTAATGCTCATCTTTCAGACCTGTAGCCCAACAATGCCAAGCTGCCTGTCTCTGCTTCCAGACTGGGTCTTCCACATTAGTATGCGGTTTGGGCACAAGGAATAGTTATATTGAGCAACCAAAGCAAGACTTCCTACTGGATGAGCAGCTGCAAACCCCTCTTAACCTGGTGAGGAAAAATGTCTTTGTCTTCTGATGGCATTAGCGGGGTCCATAGGGACCTATTAGCAATGTACTTCATTCCCAGCGCCGAATCCGAACAGTTTGTCTTAAGCACTGTCAAAAGCATTGGACACTGATGGAGAAAGTTCTCCACCAGTGCAGGGAAACTGCAATGGAGATATTATCCAGAAGTTTTTCCTGTAGTACTTTTAATGACTTCTGTAGTCCACCTCTATGTAGATGTGGCAGGAAAGGATCAGAGAATCCTTTCAGGTCATCACACCCCACCACTGCTCTTGTACTTCACACATTTGTGGTTATTCGGCTCACCTTTACAAGCAGGAGTCTGATCTTTGCTCCACATAAAGGAACTGCCTCCTCTGCAGTGTGGGGGGCTTACCTGCTGTCATTTGGCACATTGAACCTATGCTAGAGCTAATGCTGAGAGTGATCCTCATCCAGATGAAAATATGGGAAGTTTGCTGGTCCCTGGTTAGATGGGAGAGAGGATATAAATGTATCTCTGCGGAGGTGAATATCATCTTTAATTCATATGTGTTTTTAAAATGCATCTATTTAAATGACAAAGTTCATCTAATCAAGAAATATCTTTTTCCATGTTAATAATCAAGCAACCAACACGGCCCCAAGTAAGAAAATCAAAACTTATGTTGAAGGGTTTGAGCATCACATTTTAGAATATTTCCCTCAACTCCAAATAAGTAGGGAAAATTAATTAGCCAGATCATAGTTGTCATGCTCTTTTTAAGAAGCCCCTGAGGGCAAGTCCTTGGTTTGCAGGCACTGTGATAAATATAGGTCTGTTGAGGAAAATCATTGAGATGTGTGGCACCTTTGACTCATAGATAATATCTTTGTTTTCTTTTGTCTCCCAATTAAGGATGTTATTGCGTTTTTTCTTGGTAAATAAATTTCAATTCATGAAATTCCAGCTGTCTCACACATTATGGTGGCGTACTTTTGAAAGCATTTAGCAGATGCCCATACAAAAAACCATTAACACATGGCAGGTTCCCTGACATTTTAAACCAATATATCTCCACCTGGAACAAATAACAGAAAACAAGTCCACATTCTTGAAAAATTTAGGGCTCTCTCTAATGCAGGTGAAAGATTCCTGTGCAGAAAGGGGCATATTGTAGAAGAATATAACAATGTCTAATGTTTTCAGTTTTGCAATAGGAAAGTCATGAATACATTGTGTTGTATTCATTTGTTCTTTATACAAACTGTATAAGACTGCATATAAAAAGGAACCAATTAAGATTCCAGGTAAGAGATAATACTGTCTCTAAGTTTTCACTCCAACTAATTGCTCCTAATATCACGTGAGGGCCTCTAAAAACTAGCAGTCAGAAATTCTGATAATTTACTTGTCCCTAAGCGTTTTAATCCGATACAATTATTTGAAAAAACCTTTAAGACTGCCATAAAAATCCTATTAGTAGTTCACTACTTTAAATCCTACCAGTAAAATCAAGCTTGTGGAGGAAGTAAAGGAATGGGAAAGATGACCTTGACTTGCCTAAAGCTTGCAGTATTTGATTTGGAAATGGGCCATATTAGACAAAAGTAGGTAAAAGGGATATGCATGTAATGCAAATATGCACAGAAACTGATGGAAGACTATGGAAATACACTTTTGGAAGTCCCTGCTCATTCTGGCGAAGTAATCATTGCAATATGTGCATTTTAAAATTACTATTTTCACTTCCCTGTATTAAAAAATGGAAGGGTTTTATGAGAAGAGGCAAACTTGATGCTAGGTGGAAAACTTTTTGTTCTTTTTGTTTCTTTCTTAGTATTTACTGGGAATAGAAACAGTAAAGCTGACTATTCATCCTTGTGCAAATTCCCCACTATACAGAAGGCCCAGTTTCCATTTCAATCCATCTAAGCCTCTAAACTGCAATTTAAATGATACACAGTGCTTCTGATCACATCCATAGCAAAGGGATGAATTCTTAATATAAAATGTTTTGTGAAGTTATATCTGTGTAAGGTTCTTCAGTGCTTTCCTGTGTTTCACTGTGATTTAAGTTATTGTACTGTCAATGTCTTCAAATAACCATAGCAAATTCAAATTTAAAGTCTGTCAGTTGGAAGGAAAATTCCAAAAATTTACTGATAGTAATTTTACTTTAAGATAGCTAACCTGTGTCCTAACCACATACAGTTACAATAGCATTCCACTAGTGTACTCATCTGTTTTAAGGATTTAACTGCAAAGGTAAATCACTGTGTAAGGTAGATATATCCAGAACAGTGTAGAAAGGCAGTAACTGCAGAACTGCTAAAAATATGTTTAGCACATTGCTTCCTTAAATGACGGTGAGTGTTGTTGGATCAAAGCAAAGGAAAGAAACTAGAAGTGGCTGGAGTGTTTGACCCAGCTGAAGTGGCTGTCCAGAAAAGCCTTCCACTGCTGCCACGCAAAAGCGCTGTGCTTCCCTCTGACTGTGTCATTGCCACAATCCTGTACTTGGCTGTCCTCTCTGTTGTAAATTAGAATAGATGAAAGCTGTCGAGCCAAGCCAGTGATGGAGGCTAATTTGATGTGATATAATTGATGAACTCTAAATCGTCCCACTTCTCTCTCTTGAAACAGTCTGACTGGAGCTCAAAATGCCAGAGTACTTTGATTTACACTCTGTCACTTTTGAAAGTCTCAGTGTGGCAGCAGTGAGGGATTAACTTCTTCACAGTATTTCTTTCTAATCTGTAGAGAATGCACACACACAAACTGGTGCAACTCCTTGTAGGAACACTACTGGAAAGTCAGATTTCCTGGTTTGCAGCAGGTCTGTGCACAAAATTATTATGAAGATGAATAGAATAGCAACCTTGACTGCTGCTGCTACAGATAGTAGTAGTCTCTTGGAATTAGTGTTGTGCTTCTTATTTCAGAACTGAATTTTAAACTGTTGGATTAGGGTATTTAATGCTTGAAAACCCTCTATTTATGAAATTCTGATGTAGTTTAAATATTTTAAGAGATTAGACAGGTTCTAGTCCCTTCAGTACCTGTAGCTTACTAGATAGCAATTCAACTGTTTCTTGGTTTTCATACTTTCCTGTTCAAGAAATTTTAACTCAGAACAAACTCTTTTGGTCCCTTGGTTTCTTTCAAAGGTAAGGGATGGTCAATGGCCTTATTTTCTTAGTTCTAAACCAGGAGTGGAAAGCTTTGCCATCGACTTACTGTTCGAGTATTCATGTTACACTAAAAGTGTAACATCAGTTGTTTCAAACTTAGACATAAGATAAACAAAGGAGAGCTGCTTTAATGCACATTATTACTCTGATCAGACAGCAGAACTGCATCTGTTTCAGAGCCGTTCACTCCCCTGCACAAAATGAGCTGTGGCCACACGCCATTCTCACTGGCAGTGTGTGCCAAATTCTTGCTGACCTGAATGTGCTACATATGGTGAGCAAATCTGTGAAGTTTGGAATATTTTTTTGGACAAGATTTCAGCATCCTAGTTTTATGTTGATTAGCTAAACTCCTTCCTGCTGAAAATGCTGGGATTTGTTGCAAAGATTTTCTGTACATTCTGAGTGACCAGCCTTTTTTTTTTTTTTCACTTTTTCTGATCCTGGCTATATCTTAAAACTATGTCTTGAGTAACAATTTTTAATTGCATGCTCGACATGAAAAATACTGGTTTTTAATACTTCTTCTGGATGTGGCAATTGAGCTAAAAAAGCTATCAGTGGCAGGATGAGTCTCATTTTTTAATCAAGAGGGAGTTGGTAACCAAGTAACACAGGGGCAAATTTTGTAAGGATTGTAAGGAAGACCTTTACTCATCCAACACAGTAACACACGGTACTGTGCCATACCCATTCAGCTTGTAATAGCAAGGCTATTCAGCTCCTTACAGTGAGGATTCGTGGGCGTCAGGACATTTCCACCCTGAGACAGGCAGGAATACTGGTAAGTGCACCTCTTTTTGGTCCCCTTTGCAAGGCAGTGAAAATGATGATTATTTTGCTTAATACTCCAATAATTAAAGCTTGAAAGCATTTAAAGACATCAGTCAGTCATGGTACATCACCAGTTTACCTTCCTTAATGGTAACATCATTGGTGTTTTAAGTAGCTTCTAAAGAACCACTTTAGAATAGTTGTATTATTGGCAGTGATGCTGCACTTAAAAAGTTTCATTTACATTGGCACTTCATCAGTGTACCAGTAATCTCAGTAGATAGTTTTAAAGAATTAGAGGTAATGAAAAAGGCAAACTTCACCTTTGTACAGCCCAGTTTTTCTGCTAATTATTATTTATCTTCTTTTGTAATTTTTGTACATGTAAAAATTTAATTTTTAAAAAATAGAGGATAAATAAATATAAGCCTTGGATTCCAAGTAATCTGAAAAAAAATCTGAAGATTTTGATTGCCTGAAGTCACTATGTGGTCTAGGGCCCAGGTATATTTTAGAAACTTCAGCTTTTTATAAATTGGCATTGCTTCAGTTCAGTCATTATAATTTGGACTGCAAATTTCCACATCAGTTCACATAAGAAACAAATCCGGTGCCTACCCTTTTTGTTGTCTTGTAGGTTAAAAAATGCATTGACATTATTTG
Organism: Cephalopterus ornatus; assembly: GCA_013396775.1. NCBI lineage: Eukaryota > Metazoa > Chordata > Aves > Passeriformes > Cotingidae > Cephalopterus > Cephalopterus ornatus. The sequence goes on from VZRE01003095.1 coordinate 244,926, forward strand.
CAAACTAAAATATACTCGTTCTGCACTTGAACTTCTCTTTAAAGTAGTAGTACATACACCCCCTCTTTCTGACTATCTCTGTGCTGGGAAAGAGTGTTTTAAAAAGTTATTTAATTAAGGCCTCTTTAAAAATTTGTAAACACCTACAATAAAAAACGGATACAATATCAAGCAGTAAAGTAGAAAGATAGATAGGAGAGTACTTGTTAAGTATTTTCAGATTGCAGAACCTGATTAAATGTATTTTAATGTTTAGAGAATTGTCTGAGCACAATGTGATCCCAGAGCTGAAAGGATTCTGAAACTTCAGGTAGGGCAAATAAGGTTCAAGCCAGGGAGGATTTTAATTCCTATCTTAGAAAAGAAGAGGCAAAAGGAAGGGTTGGGCAATTAAGTGTCAGCCAATTTATCCTTAATTCTTAGGAAAGTACTGGGATAAACAATTTTTACATACCGTATAGGAATGTAGAAAATATTGAAGATATGAGAGGCATTTAATGTTGGGGGTTTTTTCTAGCACAGATTGTGTCAAGCCAAACTAATTTCTTGATACAACAGGCTATCAGACCTTTTAGATAAATAGGAAGTGAATATAAAAGTCTGTTCTTGGAGTAGTTAGTTATAAGTTGCTCATTGTAAAAAGGGAAAGGTGCATCAAGTGGGCTTCCGCTGGGATCTGATTCTGGTGTTGATTTAAGATGCAGAGGGAAGCACTGAAAATGGGAGCAGGAGTGTTGAGGAAACATTTATATACCCACGTTTGTTTATAGTTGAGAAGGTTAAAGGAAATCTTCAAATTTAGAAAGAGCTCCTGAAAAGGACAAGAGGGTTTTGGTGGGGATTTCTTCTCACTTGTGGACGGAGAATGGTCTCCACTGCAGACAGTACAAGAAGCAGTTGGCTTAAATGTCAGCATGGAGATTTAATTCAGATTTTAGAAAAGACCTTTCCAGCGTGGGGATCACCAGGTGCTCTGGACTCCTGGGGTGACTGTGGAACCTCCACCACTGCAGCCATTTTAAGAAACATACATCTGCTGGAAGAATCATAATCACACTGCAACCTGCCTTTGTGTAGGAACAACAAACAGAGGTAGACAAAGTGATCTCATGGGGTACCACTTATACCCAGTTTCTTTTATGAGACCATATTTGCTGTCTTTAAAGCAATTTGAATCACTTTAGGAAGAGCTGGGAATTATCTTGACATCTGTTGTCTAAGATAAGTAACTAAAGCTGGTTTTTAATGGTTGTGATAATAATGGATAATATTCATGGTGCCTCATATCAAAAGTAGCAGCTTAATAATGTTGATAGGATGGACGGAGATTTTGTTAATGTAAGGAAGTTTCACACTGTGTCTATTCTATTTCCCTTATAAAGGTGGCACTTATGTTTTTAAGATTACACGTCTCAAAAATTCTTTAGAAGACATTTTGAAAGCATTATTTATGTGGCACCATTGTAAATGACTGAGTTCCAAGGAGTAGTTTGCATAATATGATATTTGAATCACTCTTTCATATTCTAAAATAATTAATTTTTAAGACATATTTTATTATATTCACTTATAAATAACTGTCGTTGGGCAAATTTGATAGAATGTCTTGTGTGGAAACGTTTCAATATCTGTAATTAGTGGATCTGGCTCTCTTTTTCTCTGTACACAGAATGACTGACACACAACAAACATTTTTAGAAATTTTCTGTCAAATGAAAATGTGTCTAGCTAACAGCAAAATATTCAACAGTTGGCTGAAAGGATAACCCACTTGATTAGGGATAAGAGTACAATTCTGGGGTTAGCAAGGCCCACAGAAAGCCTTAAGTAGCTTTTTACAGAACTGTGTAGATGTGCAACATGGATTCACAGTGATCTAAGTGAAAGAGATAATAGGATTTGGTCTTGTATAGTGCTTCTTAAATTTTAAACCAGTGAATTGAATTTTGAGCTTATTATTGATTCTTAGCACCCAAAAAATCTTTCTATGCTAAATTAATCTTTATGGAAAAAATATGGATGATCAATCACAACTTCATTGTAATGTGATCGCCCATAAATTACTGGTAAATAAGCATCACCCAGGGTGCCATTTCCACTGTAATAATAGTATCTTCTAATAAGCAGCTTTTCATATTCAGAGTATTAGAGATGGGAATTCTACTCCAGAATCAAAAAGTTCCAAAACCTGAAGTCACCATAGATTCATATTTTGTTCTTTTCTTGCTAATGTGCAATACATTAAATATCTGTTCCATGGATCTAGCAACAAAATGACCTTTTCAGGGCTCACCTTTTTTTCTCATTTTTGATTTGTTCAAGGGAAATTGCAGATGACTGGTATTTGGTTTTCCAAAATGGATACATAAAAACTTGACCTTTTGGAACTGTTATTTTTGGGGGGATGTGTACGCTGTATTTTAAGTACGTCTTAGCTGTTGTTTGCTGGACTATGTCTAGTTTAAATAACCCTTCATTTTATTCAGGATAAACCTAGGACAAGAAGTATAACTCCTCTCATTTTTTCCCATGACAGACCTTTGCACGTGCCTGAGAGCACTTCTTCTTCAGGCAATTTTCAAAGAAAGTGACATGGAATAGGCCCTGATATCTTAGGAAGTTTCCATAGACTGTTTTGCAGTGCTAATAGCATGTTATACGACGTCCGTCATTCTAATATCTCATTGCCTACCTGAATGCACTCTTGTGTCAGGGCACTTTCCACTTAGCAGAGTGGAAAATGAGGGAGAGGGAAATGATTATTTAGGAAGTTCATGACGGAGAGGATGAAGGAATCCAGATTGTCAGACTACTGTCATAACTGTGGCTATTCCTGCTGTTTGGTTTCCTATGCCAACTTTTATTCATCTCTTAAAATCACTGTATCTCCTGCAATCATAGAATGGTGAGCTTATTTCACCTAAAACCCAACAAAATAGTTTAATGACTAGCAGCTGATTTGGGAATTAACCAAGTCAAATAGGTTATTCAACATGTAAATGAGAAATTTCTCTCCTTTCCAGCTGTGTAAATAGCCAATTTAATCTGAAGATATTTGTAACACCAGGAGATACAATAAGAAAAGTTACAGAGAAGGCAGGCTTTGTCTTCTGCAAATTTAAATGAATAATCAGAGCTTCATTGAAATATCACTATGTATAATTCAGTTTGAAGATGAGAAGTTAACATTTTTGAAGGGAATTAAATTGTGTTTCTAACTAAAATGCCTGTGATCCACTCAGATCTGTGTAGTCATATAAGCCCATATGAGTTAATTTCACTGATTTGATATGGCAGTAAGAACCCTCAAGAATATGTGAGGAGTGGCTGAATTGCATTTCCTATGGAGGCTCTGGGTTTGCAGGGCTATCCACTTATATACATTTTTAATTTTTTTAAGTTTTGGAGCTTGTCAAATGCAGTGTGATCAGAAATTAGTCAATGCCATGAGGTTTTGGCAGTTTTTCTCATTGCAATACTTTTCCCGTAAAACTCAGATTTAATGCATGGCATTGTTCATGCTTCTGTTGTAGCCTTTTGATGTTACTCACATCAGCAATTGACAGCACAGGAACAGCAAAGGAGGAGACCAACTTGTAACTGCAGAAAAGTCAGAGCTCAGGGATGATTTGGCAGAATAGGAATTTCAAATGAGATATTTGGAAAATCTGTTACAAGGAGGGTCGTGCAGCACTGGACTAGACAGCAGTTTCCAGAAAGATGCAGAATTCCCTCCTTCGTGGATGACAAAGGCATGGATGTCCTGGTACGTTATTGATAGTGATCTGATCTAGGAAAAAAAAACAAACACATCTAAGATGTGAAGGAAGAAAAGCTAGAAAACCTAGGCAGTTGTTGCTGTTATTAAAACAACAGGCACCTCTCAACTGCCATATCATTTCTTATTTCTGGAATAATGTATTGAGACTGCCTGGCTCTGAAAAGCCAAAAGGAAAACTTTTTTTTTTGCAGTCAGAAGTCTCCTGAACATTTTTACTGGTGTTTGCCACTTCTTATCCCCACCCTAGTTGTCAAGTTCCCTATGAACTTGGGCATATATTCTTGTCTGTGCATCCTTCATGGCACACTCCAGCATGTACCTGGCTTGCCAGTGGGCTAAAGGAGCCCATTAGAGGTGCCAAACAGCAACAGAAAGATCTTTGAAAGGATTTTTCTGTTCATCCTATTATGGCACTAAAATGGCCTCATCCTTTTCAGCTATCCCAATCTATCAGTCTCTCAAGAATGTCTGTTACTGTATAACAAAGAGAAAGTATACCTGTCCTAGTTCCTAATGTCTCTTGCACTTCATTATATTTTTCCAATTAGGGCTTTTCCAGGGCAGTTCAACTGGAAGGTGAAGAGAATAGCATAAAAAAAGCAGTGCTAGTCAGAAGAACACTATTGAATTCCATTTGAGAGACCCAGTCTAAAAAAAAAAAAAAAAAAAAAA